>JANAVB010035420.1:3727790-3804306 GCA_029216955.1 Iris pallida | reverse complement strand
TATTTATATAGCCCAAACACAATTAATTTTACATGTGTGGCCCCTTAATTATTGAATAATTCCATCAATCTCCCAGGGCCACATATGTAACCTTATAATTGTGTTAACCTTAGTGAGCTCATAAATTGCTATCTTAATCCTTAGGGTATATCCAGACAATCTCGTCCATTAACCATATCAACATAGGATCAAAGCGGCATTCGTCACATATAGCGTAACTAAACCATCATGGTCACATATACCAATATAGCTAAACGGCATAGATCATTCATGGATGCGTAGCATAAAAATTACATGCAATGTGATCAATACATGTCTATTTTCAACCTGGTCCTTCTTAACTTTAGTGAGATGTACTTTAACATAATAAAACAGAATGAACTGAATTTTCATATATCTGATCAGATAAATATCCAAAATACTTTAATACATAATGTGTCCAAAACCAAATAGCACCCAAATGCATGAAATACAAACTCCCACTGTATGCCATATTCTTAATTAACACCCATATGAGCAGTATGCTCAAGAAAGACCTTGGGTGATAATACTTTTGTGAGCGGATCCGCTAACATGGAGTTTGTTCGAATGTATTATATGGACATTTTACCATTCTGAATTCTTTCCTTCACAACTAGAAACTTTATGTCAATATCCTTGACTTATACAAGTTTATGTTGTTATTGGAATACAATACTGCTGATTTATTGTCATACCATAATTTATTTGGTCTTTCAACACCGTACTGTAGGTGCAGCCTGGTGACAAAATTTTACAACCATATTCCCTGAATAGATGCCTAACAACATGTTATAAACCTTGTTTCTATGGTAGAAGAAATTATGAGTGCATGTTTGACACTAATCTAAAATATATCTCCACCAATCAACATAACCTGATGTGGACCTCCTACTGTGTTGGCATCCAGCAAAATCGGAGTCGAAATACCTTATGATCTCCAAAAATATTCGATCTCCTATAAAGAGCATATAATTCTTTGTTCTCTATTAATTACTTAAGTAGTTTGACTGTTACCCAATGATCCATCCATATTTGCTTAAAATATCTGCCTAACATCTGACTATGTACGCAATATCCTAACGCGTATATACTTGAGCATACATTAGACTTTCCACCACTGGTCTTGAATGGAAAATCTATTGTATTTTCTTAATTTTAAGACTAATCTTAGGGCCCTTGACTGAGACTGAACTTATCTCCTTTAACGAAAGGATTGTCATCTTGTTTGTATTCCTGCATGCCAGATCTTTTAAGCACTTTATTGATATAAATCTTTTGTGATAATCCAAGAATATCCCGAGAACGATCACGGTATATCTGGATTCCTAATACAAAAGAAACGACACCAAGATATTTCTTCTAAAAGTTATTTGGTAGAAATTTTTAGTGTCGTACAATATACCTATATCATTTTTGGCAAGCAGTATGTCATCAACATATATAACTAAAGAAAATTGTTTACTCCTACTGAACTTGTGATATACACAATCTTTAATATTGTTTATCACAAAAACCAAACGAGATAATCATTGGTAAAACTTTAAGTACCTTCGACGAGAATCCTGCTTGAGTCCATGAATAGATTTTGTCAATTTGCAAACCATCTTCTTTGGGTCTTTCGACACAAAGTTTTCTGCATGCAACATAAATTGTTTCGTCGATGTTACCATTGAAAAACACAATTTTGACATCCATTTAATGTAACTCAAGATCAAAATGTGCAACAAGTGTTGTGATTGTTTTAAAAGAGTCTTTCAAAGATACCGAAGAGAAAGTCTCTTTAAAATCAATCGTTAATTTTTGAGTAAAGTCACTAGCTGCAAGACGTACTTTATACCTCTCCACATTATCCTTTCAAATTTTTCTTGGTTTTAAATGTCATTTGCAACCAATGGACTTCATACCTTTTGGTAATGGGACAAGTTCTTAAACTTTATTATCTTGCATGGACTTATACCCCTTATTTATTATATCAATCCACTTTGAGAACTGGAACTTTCCATGGCCTGACGGAAGTTGATTAGATCATCTTCCAGCATCCATAATCTTTCTCACGTTCCTAGAGGAATATGACAAGTATTTCCCGAAATTATATTTCTTCTTTCTCTGGTGGACCATCTTAATATTACCGGTTCTTGAGGTTGTTGAGTTTGTTCCTTAAGAATAATTACCTTATCTTGAATGGGGTGCCGCTACGTTGTCGTTGTTAAGGTATCTCAACAACGACTTATAGAGGTAATTTAACATTGTCTTATTGAGGCTCCGAATTCACTTCTTGATCATGACAGGTATAGAATCCTGCACATCGTCAAAAGTGATAGTAGGAATCGTAATTGATTTCTTCTCAAAGACAATGATCCTGACTTTATTTCTCCCCCAAACTCAACATCCTCAAAAACTATTACATTTCTCGTCTCAATTTTGTGTGTGTGTGGGATCGTATAATTATTAACCCCATGATTTGTCAGCATAGCCAATAAAGTATCTGCTTATATTTGAACTTTAGTATGTATTTTCTTTACACATTAATATAGACATTAAAGTATATAAAGTCAATAAAATCCAAATCTCATCAGACACAAGTCGTTCAACTCTATTTCTAGAGATGTGACCTAATCTCTTATGTCATATTGAGGCTAAAAACATTTATTGTTAATTTTATGTTTAGTACCACATGACTCCACTTGCAAGATTTTATTGTAAGATGCAATAATTTCAAGTAAATATAGGTTATCATACACCTTATGGGAACCGTTACCAATAATATTTGAATTTAAAGATATACTAAACTTATTGTTTCCAAATGAACAATGGTAACCAGATTTGACCATTAAGAAAACTGAAACTGAATTTCGTCTAAAAGACGGTACAATAAAAGTGTCTATCAAATCCAAATAATAATCGGTTTCTAAAAAATAACCTAAAATGTCCTATTGCTTTCACTTCTACCGATTTGTCGTCACCCACATAGATGTATCTTTCACCATCAATTGGCTTTCGGTAGCTCAGACAACCTTGTCTATAAACACTAATATGGATAGTAGCACCAGAATCTAACCACCATGTGTTTCTAGGTACTAAATCTAAATTAACCTCAGAACAAACCAAATTTAGAAATGTACTTTTCTTTATACGTCATGCATGGTACTTTATACATTTCTACCTTATGTGTCCTGCCTTATCACAAAAGAAATAACCCTTATAATTATATTGATGTTTCTTTTGTGAAGGACCCTTACAGCTACTGTATTCATTTTTCTTTTGCCTTAAAGTTTATCCCATTAAACATGAAAATTAAAATCTTATTGACAGATATTTTAACAACATTAAGTGTAAAGATAACAAAGCAACAAAACAGACATGCTCTTATTAATAACCAGAGCGTAAAATATAGTCAAAGAAATTCAAGTAATGGTGAACCACATCTCAAGATACCTAGTACATCATTAATATCAAGTCTTTGGACAGTGATATTAACTGCAAGTGGTACTCTTGGTGTTATAATCAAACGTTAACAATAAGTCATGTCAAATAATAAGCCTATCTTTGGATTGGGTTATTATTCACATGTAAATCTTATAATTGTCACATATTTATCATCACAAGTATGTGTGCAATTCGGCCAAATATTAACCTTCCTTTGGGATGGTTAATATCCGCATGAATGTACACACATAAACATCCAACATCCCTCATAGACTATCTACACAAGAGATGTCACTTTGGCGACATCTTGTTTCAATGAGTCTATTTAGAATATTAGACAACCATTGCTAGTCACAAAAGGCGCCAAAAATTTGAATGTTGACTAAATTTTAAACCGAATCATGTCCAAAACCTTATGTATATGCATATTTACAAGATTATAACTCAAATTTAGTAATCAAAAGCATAAGCATGAATTTTAATTTGCCAAAATTTGAGCATTATCAACATAACAACATTTATATAATAATCTATTAAAAATATGCATCCAGAGAACAACAACATATAGGACATCATACAAATACTCCAATACGTAAAAGAAATATCATGGAGTTCTATATTTTCTTATTAAGCTATTTTGGCAACAAAAGTATCGTTAGCGATAGCTAACTATATGTATTGTCCTCTCTTGATTAGCATTGTCTGAACTATAGGAAAACGTAAGCCTTAATGACCTACATGTTTGCCAATATATATTTATCACCACAACCTTATAAGTGAAAATAAATATTCTTTTCTCTATAGTTGCTAACCTGTTTAATAGAGAGGCTGAAAACATAGTTGCTTCAATACATGCTATATTTAATATATATAATGGAAAAAATATACCGTCATCATCACATGTCTCCATATCTTAGGAATTAAGAGATCATTACTGTACAAAATAGGTAAAACTCTGTTGTGTGCATAATGAGACATTAAACTCTGTTGTGGAGGAACGACGTCATATACTAAATAAAGGAGCATAATTCCACCAAACTCTAGCAAAATGAATGATAGCTTGAAATTTTGAAAGGAATGAACTATAGCTAATGTATTACTGGGAGATGGACGACCATAATAGTCTGATTATATTACAAATGCTAATAACATAACCATATTAACCCATTGAAACGAAATAAAGTTCCAAAGCAAGGGATTGATACAATCTTTTCCATTGAAACGAAATAAAGTCTTCAAGCATGGTTACTGAAAATTTTGTCCGGTAGACCACCAAAATTATTCGAACAACATAAATAAATAAACAAACAAGTTTTTCATATTAGCCAAACAAATCTTTTAGTGGTGGATCAACAAATTTTTGATAGAACAATAGAAAACCTAAATTAAATTCTATCGAAGATATATGGTTCCTCAAACAACATTCACTACTAAAATCTGTCAAATCAGCGACGCCTCAGGACGTCGCTAAATAGGGAAAATACGTCGCTAATTTCAATTAGAGACGTATTTAGCGACGTTTGGACGTAGTCACGATTAACCTAGTCGCAAAACAACACGACGTCGCAATACGTCGCTATTGCGATGTGTAGTGCCCCGAAATTTGTGATACGTATTTTATACGTGTTCGTATTTCTGACCCGTATTTCTCTTTTCCTTGATTAGTTAGTTGTGGTTTATTTTCATATTTAGCATTGTGGTTTAATTGTCATTTATCGTTCATGGATTAATTCTGATTAGTGGAGCTTGATTTTATTTGGATTGGGTTGGCTTGGTTTGGGTTGGCTTGGTTCGGTTTGGGATTGCTCTTGGTTCATCATGAACCAAGGAGGTGAACCCCCTACCTACCACCACCACTCATATTTATTACCTATTCTTCTTCTCTCTCTTCATTAATCTCTTCTTCCTTCTCCATTAAACCCACCACCAACCAAGAACACCCCTTAGGCAAGTACATCTTGCTTCATGGAGGAACCCGAATTTTATTGTTCCATTCTCTTCTTACCAATATTTTAACTTACTTTAGTACTTGATAGTTTCTCTTTTCATGGCTAGATTCTTATAGATCTAAGTTTAAATTATTTTCAAAAATCTTGGGTTTTGATCTACTAAACCTTGTTATTTTCGAGTTTTGATGGTTCCATGTTGTTGAGAATTTTATTATACCCAATTTTGACCTTTGAAAAGTTGGATTTGGACTTGTTTTGACCAAGTTAAGGACTTTTGAAGCTTTGGGTTCAAACCATGGAGTTCTTGCTGATTTGGAGAAGACAGTGAGCAGTGCACGAGCTTTTTAGCTTGTGCCACTGAGCTGTGCGCGCTCTTTAGCGCAGCGCAGTCGACCCCATACGCTGCCTTTTGGGAGCGTATGACTCGCATACACTCGCTTGCTTGACAAGGAGTCGTATGGACCCCATACGCTGCCTTTTGGGAGCGTATGACTCGCATACGCTCGCTTGCTTGATCGTATGGACCCCATACGCTGCCTTTTGGGAGCGTATGACTCGCATACGCTCGCTTGCTTGACAAGGAGTCGTATGGATCCCATACGCTGCCTTTTGGAGGCGTATGACTCGCATACGCTCGCTTGCTTGACGAGGAGTCGTATTGAGTACATACGCTGCCTTTTGGAAGCGTATGACTTGAGCGTAGCCAGACCTGAGCGTAGCTTGACTTGAGCGTAGCCAGACCTGAGCGTAGCCAGACCTGAGCGTAGCTTGACCTGAGCGTAGCCTGATTACCCTGGATCTTCTATAGCCATGTATATTGATATTTTATTAGATATTTTATGAACTTGATAATCTCGAATTTATTTATTATGTTTGGAATGATAATTGAACATGGCTTGATAGTGGCCCGCCGTGGTGCACTCTTGACTTGATAACTTGACTCGACAACTTGACCTGATAACTTGACCTGCTAATTCATGACACGACAGTGACCCGTAGTGGTGCACTCTTGACAAGTACCCTGATATGCTTGATAGTGGCCCGTCATGGCGCACTCTTGATAAGTAATAATGATAATGATAGTGGTCCGTCGTGGCGCACTCTTGACTAATTAATTTATTAGCCTAGACACCGTGGTTGTTGGCATGGATTGTGCTTGTATAAACTACGAGTCCTGTGTGTCTTGCATCATGTCTAGGGCATGATCCCTGAGTACCACGGTCAGGGATTCATACTGAATCTGGCTAGGTTAATGACTAGATTGATTAAATAGTTCATGGAGAATTTCCCAGTTACCTGTTGCCCCTTTGGTCCTGGCCTTATATATATATATATATATATATATATATATATATATATATATATATATATATATATATATATATATATATATATATATATATATATACATGGGATTTGTTGCTATCCGTCGAGATGAGCGCACTTCCAGCCCGCCGTCGAGTGTGGTACCTTAGGACACATGTATCTTACTACAGTGTGTCTGCTATATCCAGCTATCTTTTCCTTTTCTTGCTGGGATCACTCAGGTAGTAACAAACAGGTAATCGGACTTAGAATTCTCATTGCATTTGCTAGTAACTAGGCCTGTGATAACCCTAGTTAGTTAAAGTAGCAAGCCGTACTTATTGCTTGGCCGTGATTGTTGGATGGGGTTCAATCTGTCTAGTCTTGTCTTGGTCTTGTACAAGATTGTTACCTGACCAGATTTCTTATCTTTATCTTGCCGATAAATGGTGGGAGAAACCAAGTTCTGTTCAGACGAAGGGTTACAACCCCGGTCCTTGTTTGGTTTACGGGTTGTAACCTGGTTATCTGAATAGTCCTATGGTTATCTCATCGTATATCATCCTGTCATGCTTTATCATATGTTTTGTCTTTTATCAATTCTGTACAAGATTGTCTTTTATATTCACCTGTCATGCTTTTCCTAATTACTGTCCCTTATTATGTAATTATATTCTTGTGCTAATTGCTGGTTTTAGTTCTTAAGTAAAGCTTCCTTTATGGCACTTGCTCTTTCTGGGGTCTGACCCAGCTGGTTTTGTATGGCCAGATACCGGGGCAGCAGCAAAGGATCTACCTGCTTTCCAGCCAGATGGTGACCACTAGAGGGAATCCTGGCAACGAGTGGGTTTCTTTTGTTCTTCCACTGTAATTGTACATTATTCTTTTGAGGCGTTTAGCCACCGAGCAAGTGTTAGCTCGTGTATATTTTACTTACTGTCTGCCTACGGGCTGTAACATGATTGGCAACTCGAGGTTGATCATGTATGACTTAACTCTTGCTAGTCCTTACATTTTGTACGACTAGCTTCATGATCATCTGGATATGTAATGTTTGGGACGCCTTACAATTATATATTTGGTGGTCTGATATCTTGTAACTATTACTAGTTGGTTGAGATTGAGACAATAGGATAAATTATGACCTTAAGAGACTGATGGCTTGTAGATAAACCCTCACATATCTAGACAGCCGTGACCGTATGGTGAGATGGATTCCATTTTATTATACGTAGCTGGCTATGTCCGCCCCCGCTCTCCAGTATTCTGGTTCTGGGGCGTGACACGATGACACTTAGCGATGCGTACACGTCGCTAATTCAGCGACTACCAGCGACGTAAAACGACAGCAGTTACTGACGTAACCTAGCGACATTGAGCGACTTGACATACATCGATGCTGACCTGGCTTGAGAGCCAAATGGCGACGGTCTGCGACTTTGTTACGTCGCTATAGTACCGACATATAGCGACGTTGAGCGACGTGGTACGTAGCGACGTTTAGTGACGATCAGCGACGGTATTCATCACAGTTAGCGACGTTTTGATACTTACTTAGCGACGTTAACTTTCGTCGCTGGACGTCGCTAATTTTGAAAAAAAATAAAATAAATACAGCATTTGCAGCATCCCCTACAGCATTTGTTACAACAGCGACGGTGTGTATCATGAACACAGTATCAAACAACACAGATACACACAATCACGAACACGTTTGAAACACAATCTCATCAATCAACACATATATATGAAAAATTGTAACAACAATGTCAAACATAATGCTCCACATAAGAATAATGTATGTATAACCACATAAAAGACCCAACAATGGGCCATCACACAACAATATATATATATATATATATATATATATATATATATATATATATGTCGACTACGGGTGATCAGGAGGAGCATCACTGCTCCTGGAAAGAAGGTAAGCATACTGCTCCGGTGTAAGAACCACCGACGACGATGAAGGAGGAGGCAATACAACCGCTGGAGAAGGAGGCAGTGTAACCGCTGGAGAAGAAGGCATTGTAACCGCTGGACGTGCCTCTATCATAGTAACATTGTCGTGAATGGACTCCTGCGTCCCCTGTACGTGCCGCACGGTGCGCTCGAGCTCGTTAAAGCGTGCGGTGACCGACGCAGCGTCCCCTTGCGCCTGAGACCCTGGTTGCTCAGAAATCCTCCTCAGTATATCGTCGCACAGCTCAGCAATCTGGCGGGCAATGGTATCCTCGACTTGGGACGACTCGACCTATGACGGATGTGAATGCGCACTGGTAGAGGGAGCCCTAGATGCCTGCGTCGCAACAAATGCGCCGTAGGACCCCGTACCGTAGTACATACCCCTCTGAAGACCACCAACAGCGGCCTTCCACAGCTCGTCCTCCGACTGAGGCGGAGAGTGCGGTGATGTCCAACCCCTCCCTCTGCCGGTACACTAGCACTCGCACGCTCATCACGTAGCCTAACAAACTCTTCCTAGAAATCATTGTGCATCTCTATAAATCAGTACTTACCTAAATTAGCCTAATAAACGTCTAAAGTAATTAATTATTATTAACTACATGGTTATCTATATATTCTTCAAGTTGTGTTAAAAATTAACGAAATCTAAATTACTACTTACATAGCTCTGAGTAGCCCGGTCGTCGATGAGCTTCACGTCCTTCCGATGGGTGGCCAGGAAGACGGTCACCATGTTTGCGTCCTCACCCCTCTTTACCTGCGTGTTTGTTATATTTTATTCTTTAGTAAAATAGAAAATTATATACTCCTACTATCAATTAAATCTTATATTTTGCAATAAATTATATACCAGACGACGAAAATGCTCCGTCATAGGAATCGATCCACCACACCACTTTCCGGCCCTCGTCCTAGCCGCCTTCGCCTTCTCCGACCGCTCTCTGTACCGGGGCTCCTCAAACCGAGCCCTCATCGTGGTCCACTGGTCAGGTGTGATCCAACCAGCAATCGACTTTCCGGAGCGCTGACGAGCTTTCTGATCGTCAATTGCATCACGGATCAACTTGGCGGCGACGGCAGAAAACTGTCTCTAAATCTGCTCGGCCCGGTGTGGTGGATAAAAATAAGTCCTCTACAAGAATTACAAATTAAAATAATAAGTTCTAAAAAATGCTTAAAATTATATTAATCATACTAAATTGACTATCTTTAGTTACCTTGAAGTGGGCAAACCAGAATGCCTTCCTCTCTTCCGAGGCATCCGAGTAGTTGATCCACGGACCCCCATAGTTGGACCTTAGAAAGGATCCCAACGCTCTCGCACCTACGAGGGACGATATATGTAAACAACGATAACCGACGTATTAATGAATATATATAGATATACAGACATGCATAATATATAAAATATATATATATATATATATATATATATATATATATATATATATATATATATATATATATATTCATTTAACTTACTTCGTAGGACCGTCGGCCCAAATCTCCATCCTGGTCTCGTCCTGAGGTGCGCATGGAGGGTCGCTCTGGTATGGATCCGCCCGGGCGGAAGTAGGGACTACCTCCTCCACCTACTCCCCACCCGCCATGCTGTTGTCAGCGGTAGGAAGGCTAGGGGAAGTAGTATGATCAGCAAGCCTGGAACTGCTCGTTGCAGGTGCACTGCCACCCGGACCTGCGACCGTATGGTACAATGGAGTGCTCGGGTCAGACGATGGTCCGGAGCCATCCTCTGGTAACGGAGCTCTCTGCCCACCTAAGGACACGGCTCGTCCTGACCTATTTCTGCGTCGTCCTGAGGTGCCTCTGCGTCGTCCTGCCATGTTGATAATAACATATGATTGAAAATATAAATAAATACAATGACTGTTTAGAAATATCTGCATACATTGGAGTTCATAATTTAAGTTTTCAAAAATCTGAATACTAATAGAAATGATCATAGTTCATAATTTAAGATTACAGAAATATGAATACATCAAAATCTCAGTTGCTCAGTCATCCTCTGAAAATTTATCTTCTTCGTTTGCCTCCTCCTCCTCCTCCTTATCCTCTTCATCTTCCTCCTTATCGTCAATAGCATCTCCTTCGTCTTCCCCTTCGGATACTTGTACCTCTTCTACACAAGTAGATATTGAATTGGAAACTTTTGCTGAGTCGACATCAACTGTATTTGATACAAGAGGCAGCTCGTCCTCCTGATAAGCCACTTCGTCGACGTCGTAGGTATTTCTGGATTTAGTCTTTCATACTACCCACCAGTCGTACCTCGTTGTTCCCCGTCTAGGATATATTAAAAAATATACTAGTTGAGCTTGACTTGCTAGGATAAATGGTTCGTATCCTTGGTATCGACGACGGTAGTTAATATCCACAAGACCATGCTTGTCAATTTTCCATCCTTGATCTTGTATGGGATCGAACCAATCAACTTTGAACAACACGATCTTTGCAGGCTATATGCCATAGTTGTACGTCAATTCCACGATCTCCCGTAAGACGCCATAGAAATCATTGCCTGGTGATATCTTTGTAGTTTGTAGATTTGATACACAAGCAACTATTTTTTGTGGAATCAAGATCCAGGAAGCTATATCTGATGAGAGCATTTGTTGACTTGAACTTAAACCCATTCACGCAATAACTTGGCCATATTTTGACGGCATAAATTGGTTCCTTGGCAAGAGTTCTAATAGATTCATTCTCAAGGACGACGTCCGGACGATCGACCTAAACACGAAAAGATAAAAAATTAAGTTTAATGTTAAGTTATTTCTTGTGCAGTTGTGAATGGAGGAAGATTCTAACTAGCTTCTTACGTACATATGCAGTCAACCAAGACGGAAAATGAAGTCTCATTTCTTCTTCTACTTCTTCATCTGCAATGTATGGTCTACTTGACCTCACCTCATCATTAAATTTACTGAAAACCAATAAATATCGGGATATACTCGTTAAATTATAATAACGTAATCAACAAATAGATGACTTGAACGTTGAAGATTTTCACTTACCACTCTAGCTTTTCTACTTCATCCTCCTCGCAGTTGCGTAATATATGTAACTGTGCAGCCTTTAGTTCCTCATCATTCAAATATCTCTTTTTTAGTTTTCCAGAAGGCTTTCCAAGAGCATTGAAGACTTTCAATAATGCATCATTATATTCTATATCTCCATCGCTGTTCCTCGGAGCTCTTGTTCTATTTGTAGCAATATGAGGCTTGAAATACATTAAACAAAAGTTTGTAATTCCTCAAGGACATAGGCTTCATAAATAGAACCCTCGACCCGTGCCTTATTTTTCACCTTCCTCTTCAGGTGGTTTAGATGGCGCTCGAACGGGTATATCCACCGATAACCGACGGGCCCACCAACACGTGCCTCATATGAAAGATGAATTGGCAAATGCTTCATAGAGTCGAAGAATCCAGGAGGGAACACCCTCTCAAGCTTACACAATGTTACTGCAATGTCCTTCTCCTGCTTTTCAAGCCGATCGACGAGCAACTTAGTAGAACAAAGATCTCTGAAGAATATGCTAAGCTCTGTCAGTGGATCCCAAATGACCTGAGGTAAGAATTCCCGAAATGCAATCAGGATTAACCTCTCCATAAAAATATGATAGTCGTGGCTCTTCATACCATGTAGTTTGTTCTCCTTCGGGTCAACACATCTTCTCAAATTCGATACGTACCCGTCTGGAAATTTTAGGCCCTGGATCCACCTACAAAGTTTACCTTTGTCCTCCTTCCAGTGAGAAAATGGCGCTGGGCTGCTTATACTTCCCACTGCCTTCCTTTATCAAATGCAACTCTGGACGTCTGTATATTTCTTCTAAGTCCAACCTGGCCTTGGGATTGTCTTTCGTCTTCCCCTTTACGTCCATCACAATATTTATTATATTGTCAAATACATTCTTCTCGATATGCATGACATCCAGGTTATGTCTGAGCAGATGGTCACTCCAATATGGTAGGTCCCAGAATATACTCCTCTTCGCCCAGTTGTGAGCGCGGCCAAATCCATCACACTTGTACCCCGCTGTAGGCTCTTCAATAGCACTTGACAATTCTTTAACTTCTTTCCATATCGTGTCCCCGGACCACCGTGGCGGTGGATTGGACTTCTCTACCACGCCCGCACGAAAAGCATTCTTGTTCCTCCGGTACGGATGATACTTTGGCAGAAACTGTCGATGACAATCAAAGAAGCACGGTTTTCCTTCGTGTTTCAAACGGAAAGCCTGAGTGCGATCCATGCAATACGGACATGCGAGACGACCATCACTACAAAAATTCGTTAGATTAGCGACGTCTAAATACGTCGCTAATCTCAGCGAAAATGTCGCTAAATCAATTTAACGATGTTTAGGGCGACGTTTCAGGAACGACGAAAAAAAATGTGTCGCTAAACGAGAAAACATCGCAAAACGTCGCTAGGGCGACGCAATTTTGCGACGTCAACGACGTCGCTAATTAGCGGCGTTATTTGCGACGTTTGTTATTTGACGCTAATCAGCGACGTAAAAGGCGACGTTAACGCGTGGTCGCCGTTTAGCGACAGTTTTGCGACGTTTTGGCGACGACGAGCTGACATCAGATTTGGTGCCACGTGTTGCCACGTCAGAATTTAGCGACGCTTTTAGCGACATTTTCTGACATCGCTAATAGGTAGCGACGAATACTAACGTCGCTAAAAAGGTCGCTAAAATAAAAAAAATATAAAAAAATAGGTTCCAGAAAGCAAATGATGCTGGAGCTGGAGCCTGAGCCAAAATACATACAGAATACAAAATACGGAATACATAATCCAATCCCTGGGTTCGTCGACCCCCTCGGTGGAACACTCAACACCGGCACGCACAATACATTCCAGAATATACAAAAAATATAAAAAAAATACTATCCGCAACGAACAATGTCAATATATAATATCCTCCCATTTAGAGAATCTAGTATGTAGTATCTGAAGAACATTTAGAGAACATTAAAATTGCCCACTACAAGTCTACTCAATGCATCGCAATTTCCACGAGATAGTTCAACCTATTCACAATCGAAGGGGACATTGTGCCCTAGACGGGCTCATCCCAAGCCGGAGAGAGTGAAAGCGCCGGAAAGAGTGACAGCGCCGGAGAGAGTGAGAGCACCGAATGGGAAATGAACCCTAACCCGAACCCTAACCCTAGCTCCCCTCCCCCAGCCGCCCTCGTCCCCCCTGCCCCACCCCTCCAGCCACCCCCACTCACCCTAAACCACCTGCATCCCCCTGCACCTCCCTCTGAGCCACCCACACCCCCCCAAACCACCAACAACCAAAACAGACGGAGAGAGAGAGAGGGGGAGGGGAGAGTCACGTACCAGAGAGGGAGGAGAGTCGCCGGAGAGAGTGAGAGTCGCCGTCGAAGAGATTGAAAGTCGCCGTCGGAGAAAGTGAGAGCGCCAGGGAGGAGAGAGAGTGAGAGAGGAAAATGGGGGGAAATGAAATATTAGGGCGGGGATATAATTAGAATTTAGCGACGCTTAAACTACCGTCGCTAAATGAGTCGCTACTAGCGACGTCCCAGCGACGTTTCGCGATGACTGGGTCATGTGCTTAATGTACGTCGTTGTTACGTCGCTTAGGTCGTCGCTAGTAGCGACTATGAGCAACGTTTATATAAAACGTCGCTAATGTACACAATTTAGCGACGTTAATCTAACATCGCTAAATATACGTCGCTAATTGAGCAGATTTTAGTAGTGCATGGGTGCTCCAACCCGATAACATTCCATCGGCCGAGAAATCATTGATGGTCCACATTAGTGCGATCCTCATCTGAAAGTTTTGCTTTCTGGAAACATCATATGTGGTTGCACCTACTTCCCACAACTGATTCAGCTCATCTACCAAGGGCTGTAAGTACACATCGATATTCCTCTTCAGGTTCTGCGGACCTGGAATAATAACAGTTAGAAACATGTAAGGAGTCTTCATACACATCCAAGGCGGCAAGTTGTACGGAGTAACAATCACAGGCCAACAAGTATATTATGAGCCCGAAAGTCCAAATGGGGTAAAACCGTCGGAGGAAAGCCCCAATCTGACATTACGTGGCTCCGAAGCAAAATCGAGATACACTCGATCAAAGTGCTTCCATGTTTTCCCGTCGGATGGATGATCCAGCACTCCATCTATTTGTTTCCGCTTGTGCCAACTCATATTATCAGCTGTCTCCTTTGCCATAAACAACCTCTGCATCCGCGGCGTCAAAGGCAAATAGTGCATCGAATCTGTTGGCTTGCGTGCACCATAAGTCCTTGTTATACAAGTTGCCTTGAAGCGATCGGCACCACAAAATCTGCAGGCGTCTTCATCCTTGTCGTCCTTATAGTACAACATGCATCCGTTGCGACATGCATCAATTTTTTCATACCCATCCAGAGCGATCTCACCAATCTCTTGGATCGGTAGAAGTCTTTAGGTAACTTACCACCCTCCGACAATATATCTTTAATTAACTCCAGGATCCGGTTGTAGCAATCTTGAGACATGTTAAAATCTGATTTTATGCTCAACAATCTTGTAATCACCTCCAACGGTGAATGGTCATCACAACCAGGATGCATTCTCCAGCAACTCCATGAACTTTGCAGCATCGGCATTCGGTGCCTCCTCAGCTGTATATCGATTGTTCGGATCGAAATTAGGCCCCGCAGCATCGAAAACTATGTTCGTCCATCCTTGGTCGTAATCAGCATGCTCGTGGACATCTATATAAGGCTCCACATAAGGCTCCGGCTCGGAGGCTAAAGGCACAAGTTCTCCGTGTGCGGTCCACTGATAATAATTTGGCATGAAACCCCTCGAATATAAATGATATGTCACATCCACTTCCGAATGATATTTCAAGTTGCGACATCTCACACATGGACACTTAATTCTTGTACGGTCGATGTACTGAGGGAACATCTTGGCAAACTGCAGGAACTGTTGCACACCCTGTATAAATTCATTTCGCACACCATACATGTCATCAGGATGACAATTGTACATCCACAAACGATTTCGCAGATAGTAATTCATATCCATTTTAAGATAATTCTGCAAAGATTGACACAGATAATAATTCATCAGGATGACGATTGTACATCCACAAACGGTTTCGCAGATAGTAATTCATATCCATTTTAAGATAATTACTGCAGAAACTGAAGACCGACATGAACTGACGTATGAAAGTGACGATTGTACGACCACAAGTTTTATATTCTTCAACGATATATTTCACATGCATAATTGCCAAGTGTGGGGACGAATGGCTCAGAACACAACCCAAAATTCATTCTAGCATACATTAGTTTGAATCATCTATGTTCTGTACATATGGTGTAGTATATATTCTTATCGAATCTAGTATCTGAAGGATGTAACAGAATCAAGATGAACCCACATAATGTAATACTAAGACATTATCTACTACTAAAAGATGTAGTGATAGGTTGTCGTATCATCATTGCTGAGCGATGGGAGTCGGAGGACAGTCAACTTTATCTACGGCTACATAGTTTCTGCCTCGTCAGTCGAATGGCTGCAGGGACTTTGTCCTGATCACGATGCCGTACCGTAGATTAATGCAAAGTCCTTATAGAAAATGCCGTACATATATTTCTGCCTCACCAGTCGAATGGCTGCAGGGACAGTGTCTGGCTGATATAATACCATGGAGTTGGGGCCCTACCTCTCCAGCTATAACTTAATTCAATGCAAAGTAGGGAGAACTTGAACTAACCAAGTAAGGGACTGACAAGGTTGAACATAGATGAAACTAAAATGGAACATGGGACTGGTCACTGAACATTTAAAATAGGACTGGATCCTACTACCTGGGAACTGAAGAAGAAGTTTTGGACTGTACAAGATATAAAGGTTTGAACATATAAAACAGGGACTGACACAAAGGATAACAAGACTAGACATGTAATGAATGTAGCGACTGATACATTACTAGTGGACTGAACAAATAGTGCAACTAAGGACTGAAAAATGGGCTAACTGCTAACCCCAATACCTCTGTCCATTGATACCTCAAACATGGCAGTCACACTGCTGCTAAGGGCCAACTATGCATATGCAGGAAATCTCTGATACTATAGGCTATGGACTGAAAAATAGTCTAAGGTAATCTCTTCATCCCTTCTAACTGATAATGATTTAATCAAAAAGGTTGATACATGGGACATAGAGGACTGCATAATAAATACAAACCTCTCCTTCACTAATACCAAAATGAAAGGATGAACCAAGGTAGCCTACAACTCGAGCCTAACCCAACTGAATAATGTGGTTGCTAAGACCTCCCTTAGGACTGAACCAAATTAAGCAGGGACTGGACACCTAATATAATAAAGACTTATACTTAAGGGAGGATATGGACTATAGTTCAAAGGGACTGCTGTGGATTTAAAACTGATACCAAACTAAACAAGCACTACCAAAATAAGTCATATCAGCGACGAAATTAGCGACGCCAAATTAAAATGTCGCTAATGTTTTTGGATTTAGCGACTCCGAATGTATGCGTCACAATACGTCGCTGATAGCGACAAACAGCGACATATTGCGACTACCTTTAGTTTAATAAAAATCAACGTCGTTGATTTGTCGGACAACGTCGCTAGTTTTATTAGTTCAGCGACGTTTAGCATCGCAAAGGTTTTTAGGTCGCCGAATATTAAACGATTACCGACGCTTTGCGACGTATTTGCGGACGTCGCTAATTTCTGATAAAAAGGGTTTCCTCGGTTCGACTTTTCATTTCTCCCTCTCCCCAAATTTTTTGTTCCCGCCACGCCCCTCTTCCCCGACCTCGACGACAGCCCGAACCCTTCCCTCCGACGTCGCTCATCCTCCTCCTCCACCGCGAGCCCCTTCTCCTCCCTCCGGCGAGCCCCTTCTCCTCCTCCTCCTCCACCGCGAGCCCCTTCTTCTCCTCCACCGCGAGATCCTCCTTCTCCTTCTCCTCCACCACTGTGAGGAGACTGAAGGTAAACCTTAACCCTAATTGAGGTATTTTTCATGTCCAAAATGGATACGGAGACACATTACGACCATGTGTTCACTGATACAGTGTGTTCGTGAGATTTTGGACACTTTGTGTCCATTTGTTGGATGCGTGGACACCCCCAAGCTTGCATATATATGTATTTCACCTCTGTACACTTAATCCCCTCCTTCTCCACCACCGAACTTGTCCTCCTCCTCCTTCTCCTCCACCACCGCGAGAAGACTGAAGGTAAACCCTAACCCTAATTGAGGTGTTTTTCATGTCCAAAATGGACACGGAGACACATTACGACCATGTGTTCACTGATACAGTATGTTCGTGAGGTTTTGGACACTTTGTGTCCATTTGTTGGACACGTGGACACCCCCTAAGTGGCACCGATACAGTGTATTTGGACACATTACGTCCATTTGTTGTTCACTAATACAGTGTATTTTACCTTTGTACACTTAATCCATTTGTTGTTCACTTAATCCATTTGTTGTTCACTTAATCCATCTGATACAGTGTATTTCTGACACTTTGTGTTCGTGAGGTTTTGGACACATTACGTCCATTTGTTGTTCACTGATACAGTGTATTTCACCTCTGTACACTTAATCCCCTACATACACTTGTGTATTTTCGTATTAATTTGGATTTGCATATTGGGTTTGGGTTTCGATATAGTGTTTGATACATTGTTTCACCTTGCAACATTTCTACACTTATTTTAGACAATAAGTATATGAACCAATTAGTCAACATCTATTTGTTGAAGTATGGTACTCCATTTTTCGTAAGTTCTAGCTATATATGTCTCTCAAGATCCAATACTAAAAAATCCTAAGAAGAAGAAGAAGAAAAGAATAAAATGACATCGCTCAACACCCTATGACAACTCTTTGTAGAATTGTGTTAAAGTGTGAGTTCTACAGTATGAGTTCTACAGTATGGTTCTCTTTGTAGAATAAAATGACATCGCTCAACCCTATCGATCCTCCATACAAGTCTTCCTTCATCTATTGTCTTAAAGTGTGAGTTCTATAGTATGGTTCTTTTTGGTGAATTGTGTCTCATTATAGACAACAAGGGTTTCCTATTTTTAAAGGTAACATGACAACATGTGTAAGGGAACATATAGGTGTGTGTTTGTGTTTGAAAGGGAGTGTCACAAGAGTAAGGCGTGAGCATGTGTTAGTATTTTGAGCTGTGAGAGTGTTTGTTCTATTGAGGTTAGTACCAACTGTATTTTGGCTCCAGCTCCAGCTCCATTTGTATTAATCTACGGTATGACATGGTGATCAGGACATAGTCCCTGCAGCCATTCGACTGGCGAGGCAGAAACTATGTAGTCGTAGATAAAGTTGACTGTCATCCGACCCTCATCCCTCTGCTTTCGAAAATTTACTCAAATTACATGATGGTTCCTTTAGCTTGTTTATGTTACAATTATATTATTTGTGACTATCGATCTTACCAGATGGCACCCATGACCCGAGGAGCGGCACGTCGTTTGAGGAAAATAGTGAATGCTGAGGTGGCTCCCCCTACAGTTAAGGAGGAAGTGGCACCGGTTGCTAGTGAGACCGGGAGTTCTATTCATCCAGCACCGGTAGCTAGTGAGACCGGGAGTTCTATTCGTGCAACACTTGAAAGGGACGACATCTCTCCTCATGCCAAAGATCTCGCTTTTTTGAGGTGGTTGCGTGATCGTATCACTGAGCATTTGCGTGAGCATCGTGGTTCTCATTAGCTATTAGTACTTATTTTATTGGACTATTTGTATTGGGTTGTTTTTGTATTAGACTATTTGTATTGGACTACATATATGAATTAGTACTGTGTCAATCTCTGGATTGTATTGGACTACGACATGGTGATCAGGACATAGTCCCTGCAACCATTCGACTGGCGAGGCAGAAACTATGTATCCGTAGATAAAGTCGACTGTCCTCTGACCCTCATCCCTCGACAATGATGATACGACAACCAATCGGAGAGGATATTCTGAGAGATCCATCTGAGAGGAACGTATACTCTGAGAGATCACCTTTACAAGAATTATATCAGTAGTGGGATTGAGTGTTGGAGAAGATATTATCAGAGTATACGTCCTACTCAGATGGGTCTCTCACCGTTAATATTTTTTTCTGACGGCATGGTGGATGTGCTCCCTCAACAGATTCTTGCTCCGAGCCAAAACTTTGTCCCGGAGCTCAAGTGGACATCTTTGGTGTAGAGCTCGAGTGAGAGGTTCCTGACAGCATGGTGGTCTCCTTTGTCAAAGTATCCGTGCTCATCCCACATTGGTTGTGGGACGAGCACGGATACTTTGACAAAGGAGACCACCATGCTATCAGGAACCTCTTACTCGAGCTCTACACCAAGGATGTCCACTTGAGCTCCTGGAGAAAGTTTTGGCTCGGAGCAAGAATCTGTGGACGGAGCACATCCACCATGCTGTCAGAAAAAAAATAGTAACGGTGAGAGACTCATTTGAGTAGGACGTATACTCTGATAATATCTCCTCCAGCACTCAATCCCACTACTATATCATTCTTGTAAAGGTGATCTCTCAGAGTATACGTCCTACTCAGATGGATCTCTCAGAGTATCCTCTCTGGTTGGGTTGTGTTTTGAGCCATCCGTTCTCACAGTGTTTTGTATTTTGGTTTCTGTATTTTGTATTTTGGTTTCTGTATTTTGTATTTTGGATTGTGTATTTTGTATTTTGGTTTATGTATTATGTATTTTGTATTTTGGTTTCTGTATTTTGTATTTTGTATTTTGGATTATGTATTTTGTATTTTGGTTTCTGTATTTTGGCTCCAGCTCCAGCTCCATTTGTATTAATCTACGGTACGACATAGTGATCAGGACATAGTCCCTGCAGCCATTCGACTGGCACGGCAGAAACTATGTAGCCGTAGATAAAGTTGACTGTCCTCCGACCCTCATCCCTCGGAAATGATGATACGACAACCGATCAGAATTCTCGACTCTCTTTCGCTTCTTGGATATTGACCCAGCTTCCAATCTCTCATTTCCCTCCGGGTCATGCCGCCGGCTGTGCTGCTTCCCCCTCCTCTTCCTGCCCACTTCTTCTCCCCCGACTCTACACTTGAGTTGGATATCATATGTGCCTGAGAGAGTCAAATAAGAAGAAGGGAAGTAGGGAGGAACAGATGAGTCCAGCGCCATGGTGGATGAGAGGAGAAGGAAGATGCTTGATCAGCATTGTCTTCCGGATCGTCCTCATCAAGGCATAACGGGCTGCTCAGCGTGCCTAGCTTCTTCAACTTCTCTCTGGCTGCAGAGTCGAAATGGGAACGGGTCCTCTTTGCCGGCCCGGAGCTCTGACTCGCACTCGTCGCCGCGCTACCGGTTTTCTCTCCTCCTCTGACGCGGGTCATAAGAAAAGAAATTTTGTCCCTCTTCTTCACATAAACATCATTGCCGCCTTGTACTCGAGCCTCCTTCGCCTGTCTTTTCGCTCCCTGTCTTGCAATCATCTGCTATCACCACCGACTCATTCGACTCCTTCTCCGATGACTCCAAGAAGTTGGATAGCGTCACAGACGAGGAGGCTCGAGTACAAGACGGCAATGATGTTTATGTGAAGAAGAGGTACGAAATTTCTTTTCTTATGACCCGCGTCAGAGGAGGAGAGAAAACCGGTAGCGTGGCGACGAGTGCGAGTCAGAGCTCCGTGCCGGCAAAGAGGACCCGTTCCCATTTCGACTCTGCAGCCAGCGAGAAGTTGAAGAAGCTGGGCACGCTGAGCAGCCCGTTATGCCTTGATGAGGACGATCCGGAAGACAATGCTGATCAAGCATCTTCCTTCTCCTCTCCTCCATCATGGCTCTGGACCCATCTGCTCCTTCCTATTTCCCTTCTTCTTATTTGACTCTCTCAGGCACATATGATATCCAGCTCAAGTGTAGAGTCGGGAGAGAAGAAGTGGGCAGGAAGAGGAGGAAGAAGCAGCATAGCCGGCGGCATGACCCGGAGGAAGTACAAATATTTTTTTCAAATCCGTAGGAGAACTATAAGGATATATCTTTTCACAATATGTCATCTTGTCAAAGACCCTTAACGTGACAACCATGTTACCGCGGTGTCGAAAGACTAACATGTCATAATTTTCTAAGTCGTGTGTTTTGACATAATCCTCCCAACTCTTTTCTCCTATGTAGTAATCTTACATTATTACATAGAACTGAAATCCGGTTGGAGGATTATGTCAAAACACACGGCTTAGAAAATTATGACATAGTCTTCCGACACCGCGGTAACATGGTTATCGCATTAAGGGTCTTTGACAAGGTGATATGTTGTGAAAAGATATATCCTTATAGTTCTCCTACGTATGTCGAAGAAAACCTATGTACTTCCTCCGGGTCATGCCGCTGGCTGTGCTGCTTCCCCCTCCTCTTCCTGTCCACTTCTTCTCCCCTGACTCTACACTTGAGCTGGATATCATATATGGCTGAGAGAGTCAAATAAGAAGAAGGAAAGTATGGAGGAGCAGATGGGTTCAGAGCCATGGTGGAGGAGAGGAGAAGGAAAATGTTTGATCAGAACTTGAGGTGGAAAAGTTGTGACGTTGATAGCGTGAGAGAGGAAGAGGGTGGAAAAGTTCTTCTCCCTCGACTCTACACTTGAGGTGGATATCATATTTTGGTTTCTGTATTTTGGCTCCAGCTCCATTTGCATTAATTTACGGTACGACATGGTGATCAGAACATAGTCCCTGCAGCCATTCGACTGGCGAGGCAGAAACTATGTAGCCGTAGATAAAGTTGACTGTCCTCCGACCCTCATCCCTCGGCAATGATGATACGACAACCTATCACTATATCTTATATAGTAGTAGATGATGTCTTAGTATTACATTATGTGAGTTCATCTTGATTCTGTTACATTCTTCAGATACTACATACGATAAGAACATATACTACACCATATGTACAGAACATAGATGATTCACACTAATGTATGCTAGAATAAATTTTGGGTTGTGTTCTGAGCCATTCGTTCCCATACTTGACAATTAAGCCATTCGACTGGCGAGGCAGAAACTATGTATACGTAGATAAAGTTGACTGTCCTCCGACCCTCATCCCTCGGCAATGATGATACGACAACCTATCACTATATCTTATATAGTAGTAGATGATGTCTTACTATTACATTATGTGAGTTCATCTTGATTCTGCTATATCCTTCAGATACTATATATGATAAGAACATATACTACACCATATGTACAGAACATAGATGATTCACACTAATGTATGCTAGAATGAATTTTGGGTTGTGTTCTGAGCCATTCTTTGATAGCGACTCCGAAAGTATGCGTCACAATACGTCGCTGATAGCGACAAACAGCGACATATTACGACTACCTTTAGTGTAATAAAAACCAACGTCGTTGATTTGTCGGAAAACGTCGCTAGTTTTATTAGTTCAGCGACGTTTAGCGTCGCAAAGATTATTACGTCGCCGAATATAAAACGAATACCGACGCTTTGTGACGTATTTGCGGACGTCGTTAATTTAAAAGGGTTTTCTCGGTTCGACTTTTTATTTCTTTCTCTCCCCAAATTTTTTGTTCCCGCCCCTCTTCTCCGACCTCGACGACAGCCCGACCCCCTTCCCTCCGACGCCGCTCATCCTCCTCCTCCACTGCGAGCCCCTTATCCTTCCTCCGGCGAGCCCCTATCACTATATCTTATATAGTAGTAGATGATGTCTTAGTATTACATTATGTGAGTTCATCTTGATTCTGTTACATTCTTCAGATACTACATACGATAAGAACATATACTACACCATATGTACAGAACTTAGATGATTCACACTAATGTATGCTAGAATAAATTTTGGGCTGTGTTCTGAGCCATTCGTTCCCATACTTGGCAATTAAGCCATTCGACTGGCGAGGCAGAAACTATGTATACGTAGATAAAGTTGACTGTCCTCCGACCCTCATCCCTAGGCAATGATGATACGACAACCTTTCACTATATCTTATATAGTAGTAGATGATGTCTTAGTATTACATTATATGAGTTCATCTTGATTCTGTTATATCCTTCAGATACTAGATACGATAAGAACATATACTACACCATATGTACAGAACATAGATGATTCACACTAATGTATGCTAGAATGAATTTTGGGTTGTGTTCTGAGCCGTTCGTTCCCATACTTGGATTATTATATACCATTTCGGATTAGTATCGTCGGAAAGTAGTCGACCAAGCTTCGTATTGTGAAGTGATATTGTTGTAGACTTGCTTATAGGGACTGAAATCTATGTCCAGTGAGAATTGGACATTCTGAGAACTGAACATTTTGTGATTGTTGTAGACTTGGTTATAGGGACTGAAACCTGTGTACAGTGAGAAATGGACATTATGTGATTGTTTGGATCCTATTCTACAGTGAGAAATGGTTAGCTTTTTAAACTGCAGGGAGAAATGAACATTCTGTATTTTTTTTTTGCAGATTTAGCGACGTTTACCGACGTTTACCGACGTCCTCCGACGTAATATTGCGTCGGTAAACGTCGGTAGATAAGCGATATTATCCAGGGCACCGACGTTTACCGACGTCTTTATACGTCGGATAATGTCGATAAACGTCGGTGCACGTCGGTAATCATCCCCAGGAAATCCCAGGATTTACCGACGTTTAGCGACTTAGAACATGTCACTAAATCACCGACGACTCGACGGTAATTCGTCGGTAAATGTACCGACTCCTAGCGACTCGAAATATTACGTCGCAAAGCCACCGACGAAACGACGGTAGACGTCGGCACTATACCGACGTATATATACGTCAGCAAACGTCGGTAATTGCAACGTTTGGCGACGTTTAGAAGATCAGCGACTTACATTTCCGCAACCAGCACGAAACGTCGGTAATTTCGTCGCAAAATATTTCTAGCGACGAAAATTGTTGTTTTAGCGACGTCTTTAGGCGTCGCTAAAACGACTTATTCTGGTAGTGAAGGACTGATACATGTAAACCCTTACAAACTCCCATGCTCTCAAAGCCTTCACCAT
Organism: Iris pallida; assembly: GCA_029216955.1. Taxonomy (NCBI): domain Eukaryota; kingdom Viridiplantae; phylum Streptophyta; class Magnoliopsida; order Asparagales; family Iridaceae; genus Iris; species Iris pallida. Next base: position 3,779,500 of record JANAVB010035420.1, on the reverse strand, counting down.
AGATATTACATGGGGACCCATGCATTTGATATCAGGCTTCAAACAACAAAATATATAAAATGCAATGTCTGATACATTCAAGCAAATCCACTCTCTTCATCTACTTAACTGACACCCACACACCCAAATAAATCCAAGTCAGTACCTTGGGTAACCCCATACAAACAAATCCCCCTCTCAAAGTCTCGGTCTCACCATAACTGAGGATGAAAGCAAGTGCCATTAAAGAAACCTGAGGAGAAGGCCATCCCTTCCTTTCCCTTCCCTTCCCTATTAGTGCCCTATAGAGAGAGAGAGAGGGTGAGAGAGATGGTGGGGGCTACCTGAGGAGAAGGCCAGAGGAGGGTGCGAGGAGGAGGAGGCCGGAGGAGGAGGAGGCCGGAGGAGCGTACGAACGCCGGAGGAGGGTATGAGGAGAAGGAGGAGCGCCGGAGGAGGAGAAAAATTTTTGGGGCGAAAAAAAATTTCGGCCGCGAATAGAAAAGAAACCCTCGGGTCCATGTCCCTATATGAAACATTTAGCGATGTCCGCACGGGACGTCGCTGAATATTAATATACTGCGACGTCAAATAACTGTCGTCGCTACGCATCGCTATGTTAAAATAATTAGCGACGTGTAGCAAAGAAATTGCGACGCAGGTTCCCATTTAATATACTAATATCGCTATTCGTCGCTAGTAGTCGCCACCAGCGACGGATAGCGACGTCACATTTACACGTCGCTAAATTCCCAAAAATTAGCGACGTCTCATGGAGTCGCTAAATTTGTCGCAATTTTGTCATATTTTGGTAGTGATTAAAAATAAATTGATTCTTAAACTTTGATCTCATGAATCAAAACAAGGGAGGGACTGATACCACTTTGTTAGAAATTTGATGTATCATGTCGATTCATGAGATGAAGAACAAAACTAAATACGGAAGCGTATCTGAATCCATTGCTAGGCTTGATGGATCTTGAAGCGATCGTCCTTTTGTGGGGTTCGATCTTCCATCTTGCTACGATCCTTAATGACAAAGAAGAATCCGAATCCTTTGTTCCTCTCTTTCTGTTGATGGGGATGCAGAAGAGAAAAAGAGAAAACTTCTCTTTGGTGGCCGTATAAGTTGGGAACCATAACCCTAATGAATAAATATATTTATATGTTTTGATATTTCTAATTTGGCCCCTCATCAAATTAGAATTATCTCCGATATCTACACATTAATTCCATGACAATTATACCCTTAAGCCAATGTTCAATAGACCACTTTAGTTTGGCTTAATTATTTAGATAGCCCAAACACAATTAATTTTACATGTGTGGTCCCTTAATTATTGAATAATTCCAACATAAGGTGGTTCAGAACAAGGACTAACAAAGTACATATATTATACGAATTTGCTCCTGTGGTGGAGCTCCATAAGGTTGTTTGAGGTTGCATTAATGTTGGAGATATTATACAGATTGGATTCAAAGGTAGGTCTAACGGTCGGACCCAAGGTGGACATGACACATGTGATTGGTGCCTAGTAGTTGTGTGGATGAACGTGTTGGTTTAGTTTGGTGGTAGAATGAATTGAGATGACAATATATTGAATATTTTCTTAATTGCTCGGACTCACATATGAATATATATGCGTTAAGGTGAAAATTATTAGATTGTATCTCGCATCCCGGTTGTGCATCCAAGACTAAGATTCGAAAAGGAGGTAATTACAAAGTTTGCTTCTGCAAGGAATAAAAAGTGGAAAGATGACGCATAGAGAGATGATAATATAGCTTTAGGACTTAATAAGCAATTTCTTGTTTGAGTTATATCGGTCTAAAGTTCAATATTATAGCTCGTAGATTCAAGGACGGATCCAGACTATTGGTGGGGTACTGGGCTCCAACCCACCCCCAAAAACAAATTTACTCTTTTTTTTTCATATGTTTTTTTTTTCATTTTTCATTTTTTTAATATATGTTATCCCAGCTCTAGTCCACCCGAATCTGTTGTAGTCTATTACAATTTCAGTTTCTGGATCCGCCCCTGCGTGAATTAACTTTGGTTCTTTGAGTTTTACTGCTTTCCAAAGATCTTCAAACACATAAATTGATCATGATTTATCTATAGATATGAGTTGGAAGAAAGAAAAAAGAAAAAACTTTTGAACTAAAAGGATTGCTTCCATAATTCTTGATAAAAAGTAGCCTGAGAAATGAGAATCCATGTGGACACGTCTATATCAAATAAAGCTTGCTTAATTTCATTGCATTCTTCTGTTCAGAGGGTTTATTAGAATGAAATCGTTGAATTCGTGTCCTTCTAGAATGAAACGTCGCCAGTCAGGAAAAAGATAGAGAGGGAATGAAAGAGATCACAACAAAAACATCTCCATATGTTTCCATGAAGTATGCAACAGTCTGCTATGCGACATATATAAAGCCTCATGATGTGCGAAATGCTCCGAAATCCGTGCATGACATGTACTAGCTTTACACACCGGACACGACACGATCATGATAGTACTTCGAAAATACACTCAGGACAAAATAGCTGTCGATCTATGCAGGCCGGCCCACAGAGTTTGGTTGTCCTATCCAGAACTAGTTTTGGTTGTCTAATGATCATTACTGTGGACCAATTCTAGATGGTCATCTGCGATCTCAACGTCTATTAGAATCATGTCGAGTCTGAAAGTTGTCCTATGCAGAAGAGGTTGTGTAAACCTGAAGACTTGTCAGACTTATTTCAGGACAAGCCCAGGGTCTTTGCATGTCTATATCGTTGTGTGCTCAGTGTTTCTTGTCTTATCCACATCTTTGAAAGATATGGGATTAATTAATTATAAATTCCCCCAACTTTTAGGAATGATCAAGAATGTACTTCAAGACAATGAACAGCTGGTCTTTGTTCAAAATTTGCAACGCCCCTCTTCTTTATGGTAGGTCTCTTAAGACGAACTAACTAAGATTAATGTCCTAATCAACATATATTCATTCATGAGCTCTTCTCATACATCTAATCTAATTATTACTCTTGTGTGTGTGTATATATTTAATTAATTAATTCATGCAACGTTGGGGCTAATGCAATATCCATGCAGTGCATGCATGCACGTATGTCACATGTTATAAGTATGGCAAGGAAAGAAGGATATGTCAGTCTGACCATGCATTTCTCTCTATAGCTCTTCAATATTTTCTTGGTCAAGGTCACCTATAGCCTACCAAAAAGATTTTCCATTCCACATTCAAAACCCAGTCCACGTACTCCTTCTTCTCCACTATATAAACACTTCTTAGATTTTTTTCTTCTTCTCAATATATACTAACTAACTTAATTATTAGCTTGATCGATCGAGCTAGCTCAAATCAAATATATATTCCTCAAGGAAAGTATATATTCATCTCGAGTATATATATATTGATCATGGGGAACTGCCTTGTGCCGGAGAGAATGTGGGCCGACGACGACGACGACGAAGAAGAAGATCGGAAGCATTGCGAAAGTAGCGATACCGACGTGAAGAAAGGGGAAGCCGTAAGGATAAAGATCAGGATGACGAAGAAGGAACTGAGGCGATTTGCGCTGCAGCAAAGTGCTTGGTTGCCGAACCTCCAGCAGCAGCAACGCTCCTCCTCCAGCAGCTCCAGACGAATAGTACCGATGAAGAGTATAGCAGAAGAAGAAGGAGAGGAGTAGCTAGCTAGCTTGCTACAAGGACTGCTACAGTACTAGCTCAATGAAGAAGAAGATGTTGATTGATGCAAATATGTATGTTCTTTGAGCAAAGAAAATTGTTCATTATTAGCTAGCTAGCTAGCTAGCTAGGTTAATATATATAATATACAGTATTTTCAGTGGTTTATTATATATAGGAGACATTCTTTGGGGTTATGCTCTATTTCTTAACTTATTACATTAGACACATATCAGATAATATTATTACGGAAGTGATTAATGGCCCGCGGTTTCTGTCCGCTGGCGTGACCGCGGACCTACTCCTCCTATTCGTGTGTAGAGACCACTGTTGTTAAACCTGCCAATGGGAGGCTGTCACGTGAATTACGGACCAAAACTGTGGGCCAAAAGCACGGTCCACGTAGCAACGTCTATATTATATTATTATCCTCTTTTCTTTTGTCAGCTATTTCTTAATCAAATTGTACTTCTTAGAGACCGTGGTTCATGTAGCATTACTATATTAAATGTGAGTGAGGCACAACTGTAAAAATCCAAAAATGTCATTTGTCTTCCAAAATTTTTGGACGATACCATCTTCTATTACGTGACATATGACATGACTGCTGATCTCTTCCGTTTGACCATAATCCAAGGACGGAGCAAAGATTTTAGTTTACCCTGGGTTGAACTTAAAACATCATAATTTTTTTTATAAAATGGATGTTGTGTCAGTACCATCATGTCCATACATATCTCATCGTATCCATACCGTACCGTATTTGGCCAATGAAAAACTATGTCCAATATAATAAAAAATGAAAACCTGACAAAAACAAAACTATTTATCCGTGTTCGTTCTATAGATCAGTCCGGTCAAAGTGAAACTATACTTAATAAAGCATTACAACTTGATAGAGCTAGAGAGGAGAAAATGAAGATTTACCAGACCTCACAGCGTGTCTTCCTGAATCCCTCTCCTCAAGAGCACAATGGGTATATTTAAGAGAGACGAAGAGCGGGAGCAGATCTGCTACTACATTTATTTTGTACCAATTCTTTCCATCTCCCTATTACATGTGGGCCACCAGCCAATTATCTACACCCATAACCCACATGTAATAAGGAGGAAGACAAAATTGGAATAGGATAAATAGGACAACAGATCTGCTCTCACAAAGGACAGTTGTTGCTATATTGTTAGAGTTGATGAATATAATAAAAAATAGTTAATGGAAGGAGATAGAGAGACAAGTCAGACATTTTTTCCCACATGAATTTAGACCACAAATTAACTTCTTGAATGACATATGCTCTGACCAAAATAAAACTATTAGGGTGGCCTGAGCCCACCCCACCCTACCAATGGCTCCGCCCGTGCCATAACCTAACCATAAATCCCATAGCTTTCAATAAATGGAAACATTCTCGGGTCATGGCGCGAAGAAGGAGAATGCAAAACTAACGTCTTCTCAGGACTTTTAATTTTGACTATAAATTGCATCAAAACTAGTTATAATATTATCATCATTTTGGATTGCATTTTTGACTTGTCGCTTCAAAATACATTAAATTACCACGTTCTTAGCAATTAAATATCTAAAAATTTATTGATTAAATAGACAAATAATAAATATAGCAGGTTTCACTACAGCTAGTTCAGCACCAAAGCTACAGACAACGCGGCTTTTATAATCAATGTTCTAAAAACTTATAGGAATGCTAACCATTGTGCACATATGTTAGCATCTTCTGCTATGCTCTTACCATTTTCTGCTTCTTTATCTCGATTTTATGAGATACCAATATGTATCCATTCTCATATCTTGCATGATATGAGTTTGATTGACTCTTAATTTCTATGAAGATTGTGTTTTATTCAAAAAAAAATGTTCTAAAAACTTAATCCATATATATATATATATATATATATATATATATTGTTGTTGATATATATATATAGTGTTATTGGGCTTTAGTCCCACATTGGCTAGAATGATAGGAGAGGAGGCTAGCCTCTCCTATATATATGTTGTTATTCCATTCACAATAAAATCACTTCAAGTCTCAACATGGTATCAGAGCCTAAAATTGCTTAGAATACCGTTAGAGACCCCTCCTCCACACAAACCCTCCCCCTTCTACGCCGCCGCTGCCGCCCGCTGCTACTGCAGCTGCTGCCGCCCGCTGCCGTTGCAGCTGCTGCCGCGCCGCCGCCGGCTGCTGCAGCTGTCGCGCCGCCGCTGCCGCGCTGCTGCCGTTGCTGTGCCGCTGTTGCGGCTGCAACTGCTGCTGCTGCTGCCGTTGTTGCCTTCGAGCACACCACTTTTAGGGCACCTACGCTGTAGGTCAGCCTGAAAGTTGCTGTACCGTTTTTACGGCTGCAGGATTCATTGTACCGCTATTGCGGGTACAAGATTCACGCTCGTTGCTGTACCGTTTTTACGGCTGCAGGATTCATTGTACCGCTATTGCGGGTACAAGATTCACGCTCGTTCTTGAGATCAATCTCAAGGAGATGCCTATAATCCCTAGATCCGATGAAATCAGACATATTCGGATTTAGGAGAGGACGGCAAGGACGAGCGTGAGTCGTGGAGCAAGTATGAAGTGATCGAGAAGAAGCATCGATGGAGGAGATTCTCAAGAAGCTGGATGCTGACGATGTGGCGACATTGCTGAAGTTGATAAAGGTGTCGGCTGGTGAAAGCACGACACGAGCACCGCCAAAGTTGGAGCTACCCTCCATCGATCTGAAGTTGGATGGACCAGCCACCTATTTGAGTTGGTCACGACGGGTGAGAAGAACCCTTGCAGGTAAGAACCTGGAGGGATTCTTGACAGGCGAGAAGACAGAGCCGGAAGAGGGCTCGACAGGACGCGACGAGTGGAAATCCACTCATATGGTGATTTATATCTGGCTTCTCAACTCCTTAGTCCAGTCTATTGCTTCCACAGTAGATGGCATTGAGATGGTGAAAGACGTATGGGAGAAATTGAGAAGAACCTATGATGGCATAGGTAACAATCTACGGATCTTCCAGATAAAAGGGGAGATCGACGACACCGTACAAGGCGAGAAGACGGTGCAGGAGTACGCTACGGAGTTGGAACGTCTCTGGCTGGATTATGATCACCATTCCAAACGGGCAAGCTGCGGGGACCCAAAGTGCAAGGAGAGACAGGTGTGTCTGCAGGAGAGGACGATGAAATTCCTTAAGGGACTGACTGCAGCATTCACACAGAGGACAGCCTTACTCCTCGCCCAGCCAGCGAACCCTAGTCTCGAGGAGGCTATCTCAGCCATGATTCAGGAGGAGACGCGGATCAGATTACAGACAGAGACAGGCGCATCATCGACAGGTGCTTTACCCGAAGTGAAGTCAGCACTAACAGCTACCGGTTCGGGGGATACAGGATCCAAGGGAGAGCTCTGGCAACAGAATCGGCAGTGCTACAACTGTGGGGAGATGGGCCACCATCGATATGCTTGTACCAAACCACCTAAGGAGGGAGACTCAGGTGGTGGACGTGGACGAGGATATGCTGGACGTGGACGTGGTCGAGAAGGCCGACGAGGCGGTCGAGGAGGCTATCGGGCAAACCTGCTGGTGGCAGATGGGAATGGAGGAGCTGGCGGCGCCTTTACTGAGGAGGATCAGGCGCTACTGGACCTGCTGGAGAGAAAGCAAAAAGCGTCAATCGAAGGAGACAGGAGGAGCGTAGCAGAGGAGGCATCCACTCCATTCTTCAGAGGCAACGCCGCTATGTATGCCCATCCATCAGAAGGTACTGACGAGTCTCACGCTCTTGCATCTATGTCTTCCCTTAAAATGTCAGACTGGATTATCGACTCAGGAGCATCTCGGCATGTGACCGGAAATGCTAGTAAGTTTTCCTCGTACACTCACCTAGCATCGACAGACACCATTCAGACTGCGGATGGTACTTTCCAACCAGTGGTCGGTAAGGGTACTGTTAATTGTACGGGTTCAGTAAGGTTATCCAATGTTTTGCATGCTCCATCCTTCCCAGTCAGTCTCTTGTCTATTAGTTCTATAATTCTCCAACTAAAATGCATTGTTTCTTTTGATATTCCTAAGGTGATCTTCCAGGAGAAAGGGACGGGACGAAGACTTGGGACTGGCACTTGGCATGATGGACTGTGGTACCTAGATCAAGACGGACTGGACTCAGCATTGGTGTCTATGGCAGAGAAGGCTGGAATGGAGGAACTGCAGCAGAAGACTGAAGACACTTTGATACTTCATCATAGGAGGATGGGGCATTCTTCCTTTGATACTCTAAATAAGTTGTATCCAGATATGTATGCAAAATCAAATAAAAGAAAATTAGTATGTGATGCATGTGAGTTAGGAAAACTTACTAGGAGTTCATATGTTGGAAATGGTCATAAGAGTTCTTCAGTCTTTGAGGTAGTTCATTCTGATGTTTGGGGCCCATGTGCTACTAACACTATGAATGGGTATAAGTATTTTGTTTCGTTTATCGATTGTGCATCTCGTGTCACCTGGCTGTATTTGATGAAGAACAAAAGTGATGTATTTGCTTGTTTTCGGGACTTTCATAAATATGTCCAGACTCAGTATAATGCAGTGGTGAAGATACTGAGATCTGACAATGGGACGGAGTATACCAATAGGACACTTGCAGAGTACTTGTCAGCACATGGAATACAGCATCAGACCTCTTGTGCATATACACCAGCACAAAATGGAGTAGCAGAAAGGAAGAACCGACATCTTCTGGAGACCGCAAGAAGTATGATGATCGACATGAATGTCCCACAACACCTATGGGGATATGCGGTGTTGACAGCAGCTCAACTTATAAACAGGATGCCTTCAAAAGTCCTGGGATGGAAGTCTCCATGTGAAGTATTACAAGGTAATAATAGTGGAATACTTCCACTAAAGGTGTTTGGATGTGTGTGTTTTATGAAGGACAACAGACCATTCGTTGGAAAACTTGACCCTAGAGCAGTCAAGTGCATCTTCGTGGGCTACTCAGCAACTCAGAAGGGGTATGTATGCTGGAGTCCAGTAGAGAAGAAGAAATTTGTTAGTATGGACGTCCACTTCCGGGAGCATGAGCCATATTACCGCCAGGATGGAACTTCGTATAACACGCCTCATACTACAAGTATAAGGCGAGAGGGGGAGATAGAGAACTTGGAGAACCTGGTGGTAACCGATTTAGAAGTTTGGCATAGAGACACGGTTGAGGAGGAACATGAAGGTGAAGCGGAACAGAGGGAGGAGACGAGAAGTGTTACACCTACGGCTCAGGGGGAGTTACTGACCTACAACAGGAGAAACAACAAGCAGACTACAGGACCAGTACCTACAGTGTCAGTGCCAAGTCCCTTGCCTGCGCCTGTCCCAACTCCTGAGACACCTATACCACCATCCTCCTCATCTACACCACCATCCTCCTCATCTACACCACCACCCTCCTCAGGTGATATCGTTCCTCCCATACCACTACCTACACGAAGGACTACTCGCAGCAATGCGGAAAATCCTCCGGACAGATATGGTTGGGATCTTGCTAAGTTTGTTTCTTATGATCATATATCTTCTTCTCATGGAGCATTTATAGCATCTTTGGATAGTATTACTGTACCTAACAATTGGCAGGTTGCCAAGAACGATCCAAAGTGGAAAGCGGCAATGCACGAGGAGTTGGGAGCTCTTGAGAAGAACCACACTTGGGAGCTGGTGAGACTGCCAGAAGGGAAAAGAGCAGTTGGATGTAAATGGGTTTTTACTGTGAAACAGAACCCAGATGGACAGGTTGAGCGCTATAAAGCTCGACTGGTGGCAAAAGGATACAGTCAGACGTACGGCATCGACTATGACGAGACCTTTGCACCAGTGGCGAAGATGAGCACTGTCAGGACCTTGATCTCCCTGGCAGCCAATGGAGGGTGGAAGCTACACCAACTGGATGTGAAGAATGCATTTCTTCATGGAGATCTAGTAGAGGAGGTGTACATGGAGATACCACCAGGATTCGGCACAAAACAGACAGAAGGCAAGGTCTGCAGACTGAAGAAGTCTCTCTATGGACTGAAGCAGTCTCCTCGGGCATGGTTTGACAGGTTCAGGAGAGCAATGATAGGGATGGGATATCAGCAGATCAATGCTGATCACACTGTCTTCTTCAGACGGAGTGGAGGCCATATCACCATGCTTGCAGTATATGTAGATGATATGATTATCACAGGCAATGATGAGCAGGAGATCGCCCAACTCAAAGTAAAACTTGGCAAGGAGTTCGAGGTGAAAGATCTTGGCCCCCTTCGATACTTCCTTGGGATTGAGATTGCTCGAGATAATGAGGGAATCGTTCTTTCTCAAAGGAAGTACGCACTGGACCTGCTTACGGAAACAGGGAAGATGGGATGTAAACCAGCTACGACACCGATAGACCAGAAGTTTAAACTGGATGCTGAAGCTGGAGAACCAGTTGACCGGGATAGATATCAGAGATTGGTGGGCAAGTTAATCTACTTAAGCCACACTCGACCTGATATCAGCTTTGCGGTAAGTGTAGTAAGCCGCTACATGCATGACCCCCGGAAGGATCACATGGACGCAGTGTACCAGATTCTGAGGTACTTGAAGGGAGCCCCCGGGAAGGGACTGATCTTTAGAAGAAATAATCATGTAGGCATTGAGGGCTATTGTGATTCTGACTGGGCTAGCTGTGCTGACGACAGGAGATCCACATCGGGATACTGCATATTTGTAGGAGGCAACTTGGTCTCTTGGAGGAGTAAGAAGCAGTCAGTAGTGGCCAGATCAACAGCTGAAGCAGAGTATAGAGCGATGGCCTTGGGAGTCACAGAACTATTGTGGTTGAAGAATATGCTGACGGAGCTAAAGCTGGACCAGGGAGCAAAGATGAAGCTATGGTGTGACAACCAGTCAGCTATTAATATTGCCAACAATCCAGTACAGCATGACAGGACCAAACATATTGAGATTGACAGATTCTTCATCAAAGAGAAACTGGATAAAGGAGAACTAGAGCTGGGCTATGTTCCAACCAAAGATCAGGTAGCAGACGGACTGACAAAGGGGCTTAGTTCTATCAACATGATGAGAGGATGTGACAAGATGGGCTTAGTGAATATCTTTCGCCCATCTTGAGGGGGAGTGTTGTTGATATATATATATAGTGTTATTGGGCTTTAGTCCCACATTGGCTAGAATGATAGGAGAGGAGGCTAGCCTCTCCTATATATATGTTGTTATTCCATTCACAATAAAATCACTTCAAGTCTCAACATATATATATATATATATATATATATATATATATATATATATATATATATGCAGTCTGTTTGCAAATTTGATATTCTAAATAATTACATTAATAATCCATGCACGCATATCACATGTCACATGTGTGTACATATATATAAAATTAATAGCAAGTAGTGTTATATATATAATTAATATGAACTGACCCATTCTATTCTTGGCTGTTGGCTGCAGGTCCGGTCAGTCCTACCAAATTAAGTTTTCCCATTCCACATTCAAACTCAATCAATCATTCATTCAATTCCTTCCTTCTCTTCCTTCCTATATAAACACTCAAACGCCTACTACATGCTTGCTTCTTAATTTGATTTCACAATACTAACTCTTAATTACAAGAGAGAGAGAGAGAGTATACTTAGTAGTTCTTGGTATTTATTTGGTTTCAAGTTTCGATTACAGTTCCGGACAGTCCAGTTTATGCTCCGCCTCTGTAGCTAGCTGGAGGAAATAATAGGGAACTGCCTTGTGCCGGAGAGAATGTGGGCCGACGAGGAAGATGACTGCTGCAGTATGAAAAATAAGACTAATATTGGAGAAGAATATGATGATGAGAAGAAGATTGATAATCATAGCAGAGCTGCAGGAGTCCTACTCGGCCTACTGTAAGGATCAAGGTTAAGATGACGAAGAAGGAACTGAAGCAATTCTTCGTGCATACTATTCGTGAATAAATTTAAGAATAATACTATTTGTCTCCTCAAATTATCCCTCATTATAGGACAGATGAGGTGGCATATTAATGTGATAGCTGAGGTGATATATTTTTAAAATTAAAATTATTGTTAACATTAAAATTAAAGTTGGTTAACATTAACAATAATATTAACATTAATATTAATATTAATATTAACATTAACATGAAAAAAAATGAGTAACTAATTTTTGGGTTAAAAATTGGCATGTCGACACATAATATTGTTTAACATGTCATGTCAGCTGCCATATAAGGAGGGATAGTTTGATGGCACAATTTGAATGTTCGATATGATCTGTAGCAAATGCTTCTAATGGTAAGAAAGACTATTTTTCTTCGACCTATTTTGGATCGATCGATGACCTTTGAGATTGTGCGCATAGAAGATGATTGGAGACTTGCTATTGATAAAGTTGAATCTCGATCGGAATGGAAGTGAGAAGGATTGATAAGATTCAAATAGACTATTTGGTACTCATCAACGTACTCTAAAAAAAATGGATCAACACAAATGGTCCATTTATAGTAGAAAAATGACTTTCTAAAGAAAGCTTCTTGTAAGCCTAAGATGATCAATAATTCAAATATATATATATATATATATATATATATATATATATATATATATATATATATATATATATATATATATATGGTTTCATGCATAAATTCCTAAGTTGTTTACACTGTCAGTGACCAGTACTCCGAGATGCTAATTAAACTATAAAGAATTCATCGATATCAAATGCATGTACACACGAGCGGGTCCAAACCTTTCAAACGTGTCTCTCGTGTCTCAGCTATCATCAGATGCAGTACTAAGTCTGAAAAGAGTTCTAATTAATGCTTACTCTTGGCTAATATTTAGATCCTTAATTAAATAGCTAATTAAATATTAGTATGTATGGATTAATGTAACATGAAGTTAAAATTAAAAATTTTCTCTTGACCATGTATGCATGCATGCAGGACCGGTCCGGAGGATTGGATTGTCCTATCCTGAAGCTAATTTTGGTTGCCCTCTGATCGTTATTGTCCGCTGGTTCTGGTAGTCATCCGTAATCCTGACCTTTGGTGCGATCATGCTTAATTTGAAAAATTGTTCTAGCAGAAGGGGATTGTCCAAATTTCAAGTCTTGTTCGACTTATCGCAAGACCGGCCTTGCATGCATGCCGGCTGCTATAATATATATTTGATTGCGTGTACGGCGCCACCAATGTGCATGGTCCACATCAAAGTAAGACAACACAACATACTAATCGTGTCAATTTTTTGTTGGACGATGAACAAATATTCTAGTTTTGGTGGATGAACAAAAATTGACTCTATATACAGTAGAATAATAATGACTCTTCTAAAGAAAGCTTGGTGTAAGCTAAGACGATCAATATTATTTTAAAAAAAAAAGTTTATTTATACAATTATGCTATTTGGCTCCCAAAATTTTGGGTGATGTTATCTCCCATTATGTGGCATCTGACATTGACGTTGACATGTCATATTTTAACCGAAAAAATTAATTACCCAATTTTTTATTTTACTTTTAATGTTAATGCTAATGCTAATTTTAATTTAATGTTAATATTAACGTTAAAACTAATGTTAATGTTAATACTAATATTAATATTCATGTTAATTTGATATTAATTTTAATTTTAATGTTAATGCTAATTTTAATTTAATGTTAATATTAATTTTAATGTTAATGTTAAAGTTAATTTTAATGTTAATTTTAATATGAATGTTCATGTTAATTTGATATTAATATTAATATTAATTTTAATGTTTAATTTTGCTATGTCAACTGTCATGTCGTTAACCATGTTATATGCCACATAAGGAGAGATGATATCACCCAATTCTTTTGGGAACCAAATAGCATTTTTGTTATTTATATCAATTATGCCATTTGGCTCCCAAAATATTTGGGTGATGCCATCTCCCATTATGTGGCATCCTACATGACAGCTGACATGACAAATTTTAACCCAAAAATTAATTATCCAATTTTTTTTAATGTTAATGGTAATGGTAATTGTAACGTTAATGTTAATGTTAATATTAATGTTAATGCTAATGTTAATGTTAATGTTAATATTAAATTTAATATTAATATTAATATTAATTTTCATGTTAAGGTTAATCTTAATATTAATTATCATGTTAATTAAATATTAATTTAATATTAATATTAATTTAATGTTAAATTTTGTCATGTCAGCTGCCACGTCAGCTGCCACGTCAGCAACCATGTCATACGTCACATAATAGAAGATGTCACATAAAGAAAAATTCTATTTCGTTCGTCTGGAGGGATGACCGTGTGTGACCATACGGGCGTATCCCTCCACCCCCCACCCTATAGGGCCCACACCCTGTTGATATATAAATTATTAAGTTGTTTACACTGTCAATGAGTTCTCCGAGACGCTAATTAAACTAAAAAAAAAATCATCGATGTCAAATGCATGTACACACGTGCGGGTCCACACGTGCCCCTCATGTTTCAATCATTGATGCGGTACTGAGTCTGAAAAGTGTTTTAATGCTTACTCGGCCGACATTTAGATCCCTTAATTAAATATTAGTATGCATGGATTAATGTAACATGAATTAAGCTCTTTTTTTTCTTTCTCTTGACCATATATATGCATGCATGCTGGCTGCTATAACATATATTTGATTGCGTGTACGGCGCCACCATGTGCATCGTCCATGTCAAAGTAAGACAACACAACACACTAATCATGCATGTGTCCTTTATTATAACATATTATATTAGCTACATATATGTCCCTTGACCCATTCTATTCTATGGTCTCCCAATCAATTCCATTTTGTTATTCCTTTGCTATAGCTTCTTATATATAGCTACAAACTGCAAAACTCTTTCTATATCAAACATATACACATACCACTCCAAGTGAAGAAGAAGGAGGAGAAGAAGAAGAACGAAATTCATTACTGAAATCAATCAAACAATGGGGAACTGCCTCTTGCCGCTGCGAGTATGGTCCGACGACGAGCCTTGGGATATCGAGGAGGAACCGAGAAGTTCAGGTAGCGACAACATGAGACCACCTCGTGAAAGTATTATATTTGTTCGTACCGAGAGGAGAGGGGTGATCGTCGTGACTCGTACAAGGATAAAGATTAGGATGAGCAAGAAGCAGTGAAAGGAACTGGTACAAGAAGCTGATAAGTTAGGCTTGCCTTTGGAAGATGTCTTAGCAAATTATCTGCGCAAGTGTATTTGCACTACTTGAAGGCCTAGTTTTGTTTTGTTTAATTAATTTCTTTCTTTCTCTTCTCCTTCTTTCTTTCTTTTTTGTTTAATTAGTCATCAAATTGTATGTCCTCTTCCCCATGCTCAATTGTAAGTTTTGAGAAATTTCAGCTAAAAAACATGCGTTCATCTTTTGTAAATATCCTAAGTCCTGGTAGCTATGATCACTTAAGACTTCATCTTTTGTAATTGTAGCATACACTCTCATAAATAATAAAATATTTGTTCCACAGACGTTCATATCAAATCGTGTATTTGTGATTGTTCTTAATTCTAGATCGCTATTATACGAGATCGATTGGACTGGACCGGGTGATTGGAATGGATTGGGTGTTGTAGTTACTTCATAACATATCAGTATGCTTAACGTTCATGATAAGTTGTTAGATTATATTTGTAACTATTATAAATATGGCCCGCAAGCCCAATCATGTAAATACTATATATATTGTAATCAGCCACTATCAATAGAACAAGGAATTATTATTTCCTACATGGCATCAGAGCCTCCAGAAAAATTCTAGCCGCCAAAACCTATCCTCCTCCACCTGCGCACGATCCGGCGCCCCTCCTTTCGATCCGGCGCTCGACTGCACCGGCCAACCCCTACCCGCGGATCCCGCACGGCGCCCGATCTGGCGCCCCTCCTCCCGACTGAACCCGCCGGCGAATCGGCGACCCCTACGTGCCTGCGCGCGGCGCCAGATCCGGCGCCCCTCCTCCCGACTGAACCCGCCGGCGAATCGGCGACCCCTACGCGCCTGCGCCGACCCCTATGCGGCAGATCCGGCGCCCCCTACGCGCCGACCCCTGGCGCCCCCTACACGTCGACCCTGCGCGCCTGCGCAGACCCCTACGCGCCGATCTGTCGGCGTTGTACAAAAGTTTGTACACCCGACATCCGTGTAGAACCCTAGAGGGAGGTAAATAGGGAAATAAAAAAATAACTAGAGCAACAGAAGCAATATATGGCAAATAAAAGTAAAGAGTAAGAAGATCAAACACAAGATGTATCCTGGTATCCTCGCTTGAGGCAATCCAGTCCCGGAACTCTCTCCGGCTTAAATCCACTATTTAATCAAATAGTACACACGAGTTTGGATCCGAAGAACTCGCCAACTTCAACACGAGTTTGGATCCGAAGACTCGCCAACTTCAACACACGAGTTTTCTTACGAAGGCTCGCCAACTTCAAACAAATGAGAAGAGAACTTGTTGATCTTCTAACACGTGAAAATAAAAAATTATAACTCTTAAATACTCTAGCACTTTGGGAGAGGATGACAATTAAAAGCTTGGTAGAGTATTAATGGTGGAGCTCTTGGTTATTTGGAAAATTTATGGCAAGAGTTGGTGAAAGCCTCATGAGAGAGATAGCTTTCTTTTATAGAGAAACCAAGAGTGGGTGGCATTTAATGCTCTGGATACAGCCAGGCCGGCATATCGTCGGTATGTAGCGGCATACCGTCGGTATACCGGCCAAATAGTAACGGTCAAATTAATGACCGTTTGAGAGCATTAAATGCGGCCATTAATGCTAGTCAGAGCAATTCAAAAATCAAATTTATGAAACCCGGTATACCGTCGGTATGTCGCGGCATACCGTCGGTATACCGACGTTTTATCACAGAACGTTTTCAGGCAAACAAAACGGTATACCGCCGATATGCCGGAGCATACCGTCGGTATGCCGACATTTTATCACAGAACGTTTTTGTGGTCCACTAAGCGGTATACCGCCTGTATGCCGGAGCATACCGTCGGTATGCCGACAATTTATCACAGCAAGTTTGTGGGTGATAAAAACGGTATACCATCGGTATGCCGGAGCATACCGTCGGTATGCCGGAGCATACCGTCGGTATGCCGACAATTTGTCACAGCAATTTTGTGGACGATAAAAATGGTATACCGCCGGTATGCCGGAGCATACCGCCGGTATGCCGCTCTGTAAGAAATTGATTTTTGACTTATGCTTTTACTTTGTCATCCGTCCTTAAGTGTTTACAGATATACCTAGACTTTGTACAGACTCGAAGACTCTAAGCAGGAGGAAGCCGTCTTATGCAAGGAGCGGCGGTATCTGCTTCAGTCTTCAATGCAAAGGATGGTAGCACTTGAAAGAAAAGACTTTATGTAGTAGAGCTTCTGAGAAGATATGAATCTGAAGACATAGAAAACTAAACTACGAAGATGCTGTTAATGTATCAAAATAAAATATGCCAACAATCTCCCCCATTTTGATAATTGACAAAATAGAGAGATAGCATCTTCAGGGAGTAACTCCTCCGTAGGTAGACAACTCCCCACTACAACAAAAATTCCTTTTAATGACGCTTGATAAGTGGATTTCATGACGGCTGATAAAGAAGCGTCATCAAAGTTCAGCAAGACTCCAATCTATGACAGTGTCCAATATAAACGTTATTGATAGTCTTTCAGTGATACGAGCGTTATGAAAAAAGCACCAAAATTTAAGTTAAAAACTCAAATCCCTCGCACTTCTCCCCGCACTTAAGAAAAAGTCTAGCCCTCATCCTCTCTCTTTCTCCTTCTCCTTCTCCTTTTTCCCCCGCTCCCCAACTCCCCAACTCACCGAGAGGCGATGGATTACGCTCGAGAGATGATGGATTTGAAGACTCTCGTCACCCGCACGCTCGAGAAGAAGGGCGTACTTGCCAAAATTAGGGTTTGTCCCTCTCTCTCATTTTTCTCAAATTAGGGTTTCTCTTCGAAAATTAGTTTTCTTCCGGATCCTTCTGATCAACCCTATCAGTTTTCTCTTTTTTTTATTTTGTCCTTCGAGAAACCCTAGTTTCAGGAAGTAGCATTCGCCATGGCGGACCCGCTCGACGCCCTCCGATCGCTCATGGCCTCCCATAATCCTCCTCTCGCAGCCCACATCGACCCGTCCGAGGACAACCACCAGGTTTCGTTGCCGATTCTAGGGTTCCGATTCCCCCCATCGCGATTGATTCGGTCTGATCCGAGTTTTGTTTGGTTGTTTTGTTTCGAGTTTTGCAGAGCGAGTATGTTTCTGCCAGGGACATGAGACGAAAATTTGTCTCCAAGTTCAGCGGAAGCGCCGGTGAGGATCTCGTCTTGGTCCAAAGTTTTTTTTTTGTTTAGTTTGATCGTTTTTGTTATTATTTCATGTGGTCTGTCATAAAAGTAGTATTATTTTTGGATAGAATGTGGCCTAATTTATTGATTGAAACTAAATTCAGTGGAAACCCCTTGGGAGTCTCGTCTTGGTCAGAGTCTTTCACTTTGGTCATTTTGGTTATGGGTTCATATTGTTTGTTCCCTAATTTCTTGATTGTAAGTAGTTAGTGTTTAGAATTATTCCATCCGAGGCTAAATTAGGATTACGACATTTTCATGATGATTATCGATGCCGTTCGCGAAAGTTTTCATCTTTGCGGCTGAAAAGCATTGCCACGATGAAATGTTTATGCTTTCTTGCTAGGGAATGCAATTTTGTAGTGTGTGCAATGATCATGGTTTGGCACATTGAGTTGCATATACTGTTTTGATCCTGAAAATTCATAATTAATAAATTTCAGGTTACAATAATTTTTTAGTTATGTTAGATGATTCATCATGAAGAGTTTTAGTTCCTCTGATACATATCCATGGCTGAGAGAGGGAGTGGTACCACCAAAAGATTCATGCTTCCACATCTGTGCAGCCAAATTGTAACTCAGGTCCCGGCTTGTTAGGTGTATGACTTGTTATGTCCGGACTTTTTCGCACGGACATGCATGCAGAAGGATTCTATACAGAACGATTCTATACAATTTCATAATGGTTTCAGATTTTTTTTTTAATGAAGAAAAAGAGTACATTTTCTATAGAATGTCTAATATGTTCACCATGGCAATTTTTTTTGTTTTCCTCTATTGATTTGTTCTGTGAGTTTGATACTAATCCTTCCCGCGTGCTTCTTTATGTCCAAGAATTACTTTCTTTGGTGTTATATTAAACCTCTCGTGTTATCGTAATTTAGTTCATACTCACTCTCTGTGCAGCTTGGAGTTGATACAGTTCCAGTACTAATTGGACCTGTGACATATTTGTTGCTCTCGAAGCCCACCAAAGGAGTAGAGAAATCCTTTTCCCTTCTTTCTCTTCTGGGAAGCATTCTTCCCATCTACAAGTAAGGATTCATCACACATATATAGTAGTAGAATGCTCCTATAATCCTCCTCTGGTTACAATATTTCTCTCCTTGCATCCAATACTAATATCATGATTATATATGCGCAGGGAAGTTATTGCTGAATTAAAAGCAGCTAGTGCTTCCTGGATCCAGCTTGATGAGCCCACCCTCATATTAGATCTCGAGGCTCACCAATTGGAAGCATTTACCAAAGCCTACACGGAACTAGAATCATCAATCTCTGGTTTGAATGTGCTCATCGAGACCTACTTTGCTGATGTCCCCGCCGAGGCATTCAAGTTAGTGGCTTAAAATATTTCATGTCTGATGAATCACAGTGTGATCTGTAATATTCGGAAGTTCACTTACAAGTTCTGTTGCTCAAATTTTCAGGACCATCACTGCCTTGAATGGCATCTCAGGTTTCGGTTTTGATCTTGTGCGCGGAACCAAGACCCTCGACTTGATCAAAACAGGATTCCCTTCTGGCAAATATCTTTTCGCCGGAGTTGTAGATGGAAGGAACATTTGGGCTAACGATCTCGCTGCCTCCATAACCACTCTTGAGACTGCCGTAGGCAAAGGTAAGGATGCTTACATGCATCCACATCTAGACTTTGCAGCAAAACATCTAACTTTGAAGTATCGGCTGATACCGATATGATACAGCCAATACTGATACTGTTTAGTATGTCCCGTTCTGATACCGACTGCTATCGATACTAACCGATACCGACATTGGGGGTCTCTATCCCAGTCAATTCTGTATAGAACGATTTAAATTAAAAATCCTAAAATGCAGATATTTTCTAAATGTAAATAAGACGCTCAGTAAAATGATGTATACTCACAGAATCAAAGGTTTCCAGTGGCAAGCTTTCTAGATTCCTATGTCCAACTAACAAATATTCTGATATAACATTTACATTCATGAATTAGGATACCAAAATGATTATTCACTGACCAAAATTTCAACATAAACTGGAACTTATGCGAGTCAGAGATCTAAAGACCCATATTACATGCTGATGGATAGTTCAGATTCAGAACTCTCTTGCACATTTGACATGAATTAGGTACATTGACAATAGTTCAGAACTCTCTTGCAGATTCAAAATTTCCATGGCTCATTTTACCTCCATTCATTCTATTATATGCAGTTCTAAAGAAACACTGAAAGAAAATTACAATTTGGCTGTTTGTCTTCTAAATGCATTCAGTTCATTGACACCAAACATTTTGGATGTTATAGCATTGAGGCAGGTTCTAGCTTTAGATTATCCTTTCTACTAGAGCAATGCTGAAAGAACATAATAATTTGACTTTTTTAGTCTTCCAAATGCATGCAGTTCATTAGGATCGAACATCTGGTTGTTATAAACTTTAAGGCAGTTTTAGCTTTACTTTGTTTAAAGTATCCTTTCTGAAAAGGAAAAAAAACTTTCTGCAATATTTTAAGTGACAATTTAAATAACTATATATCATATCATGTATAATAGACTTGAAATATTTATTTGATTGTTAACTAGAATCATTATGTTCACTGGATAAACAACAACAGCAGCAAAGTCTTTGTCCCATTTTTTTGGTTGGCTACATGAAACCTTATCTTCACCTCTGTTAGGTCCATCTCCTGTCACTTTAGCAAAAGGAATGTTTTTACAGAGTTCGATCCGTATTCTCTTATGTCTACACTCTACCCCTAGCTTTATCTGCACCCTAACTACAGTCTCGCTCCTACTAACCTGTGCATCAACTTGTCCTTGTTGTATGTCCAAATCACTCAAAACAGTTCTTTATTTTTCACGAACTCTTGTGTTAAAATTCTCATCTGATGTTCCTTGCAGACAATATGGAGTTAGAGAAAGCAAAGAAGTGACTGTTGAGGGAAGAGTACAATTTGACTTGCTTCAGGTCCTGATAAATTTATTTTCTTTAATTATGTTGATCTCAATAAATGCTGAACCAATTTGTTTTTTTGTTCGTGTAAGAATCTCTTCGCATACGTATCCCTTTTGATGTGCATCATATTTGTGCACAGGCCATGCAAAGGGATTATAAGCTCAGTTCATATTCTTTGAATTCAGTTTATGCACACTTTCTTTCAGAGCAAGTCCATTTTTTCCTTCAACTATCTCAGTATATATGGATATTATTTGAACTCATTGTCTTTAATTGGTTCATTACCCTCATATTTAATGCAATCTAATATATCTGAAAAATACGTCTTTCAGGATTTCAACAATCCATTCAATATATTCAAGTCATTATTTGAAGGCATGGGCGGAATGGGAGGAATGGGCGGAAGCAGAGCTGCTCGCAATAATGAAATGTATAATGGTAGCTAAAGTACTCTATTTTGAGACAATGAAATGTAGCTAGCTAAAGTACTCTATATCTGTGAGATATTGATGTACCCTATTTTGAGACAATGAAATGGAGAATGGTACTTTATATTACATTTCAATATTTTGTTGTGAATATGGATCAAAATGGTTGTTTACGAATTGAATTGAGCAGCGTTTGGAATGTATAACATGCAGTATAGAGCGTTATAAATGTGATACAATAACCATATACAGATAATCTATTCATAATGCTTACAAAATGTCCTGACTTCTAAACCATATTAACTATTCATAACGGTCTTACATAAATATCCATAACGCTTTGAAAATAAAACGTAGCAGAAATTCAACCTATTAATGACGTTTTTGGAAGAATTATCCATAACGCTTTCAAAAACATTTATAACACCCGTTTTTATAACGGTTGGATTGGAAAAAAAAACGTCATGGTTCTTAATTAATGACGGTTTTTAGCCGTCATTAAAAGGTATTTTTGTTGTAGTGCCCCCTCAATACGTTTTCTTCCCCTTTGTCACTTAGTCAAAGATGGGAAAAAACAGAAATTAAAAGATATAGCAATAATATGGACAAGAGCATAGAATAAAAAGCATGTATTGATATATGGAAGTTAGAGATTAATACATGCAAGACACTCATACTACATAAGACAATTTAAAAGACTCTCCTCTACGAGAGTTTACCAACAAGAGAAAGACAAATACCAAGTTCCCGTAGGACTGCAAACTACTAGATCCAACCAAACATAGGTCCACGAAGGACCACAAAAGACAGAATAACAACAAACATACAAAACTAAGACACTCATTATTCGACACCACCATCAAAAGGAAGCAACCCCTACTCGTCAGCCGGATCGTCCCCACCATCCTGAGCCTGGTGAAAAGCGCCATAAGGATCAATGCCGTCCGGGTACATGAAACCATAAGCATTAGGATTGGAAAAGCGCGAGGCCTGGTACATTGGATCTTGAAGATTCAGATCCAGAAACATGTCCCGGTCCTGAATAGTGCGCTGAATAAAATAGGCCTGGTCATGGAAGCGGGACTGAATCAGAGCACCAAGGCCACGAGTGTGAGCCCGCATCTGTTCCTCTGCATGCGCCATATACGCATGTCAAAATACTGCTGAGTCAGCGGCATGTAGCAGCCGGAGGCAGGAGGAGTAGATGCGGGAGTAGCAGGAGTGGAAGCTGGCGTCTCTTGGGAAGAAGAAGCACGCGAAGTGGAGGTACCACTAGCAGAGCGGGAAACAGCGAGGTAGGAAGGGACATCGTCCGAGGAGCAGAGGGAGAGGTCGACTTGCTTGGCTTCCAGAATGAGAGTGATGAAGGAGCCGTAATAAAGGTTCTGCTTCCCCGCTGGCATGACACCTTTGAAGGCATGAAGGAGAGTCTTGGGGAAGGAGAAGGACTTCCTTGCATAGAGGTAGTACATGCACACCAGGGCGTCGCCGGTAATGGCGTCATAGTTCCCGCCCTTAGGATAGAGTGTGTTGCACACAATCCTATGGTGCTCGTAGAAAAATGGCTCCAGCTGTACGGAAAGGGCCGGGATAGCAGGAGGGTTGGGGCCCTTGCAAATGATGTGGCAGAACTCGTCGAAGGGGGACGCCGCCGAAGAGTGAAGAGCAGCCAAGGACGGCAAAGCATCGCCTCTATCCGGGATGCCGAGGATGTTGCCGATGTCCCGAGCCGTGAGTCAGAAATGACGATCGTTGACCATCGACTGTATGGCGTCGTGCTCGTCGTCCGGGACCAAGTTGCAGTAGAAGAGACGGACGGCGGTCGGGTAGACGGACACCTGACGCCGAAGGAGGCAAGATAGTCCAGCCTCGTCGAATAGAGAGACATGGCCGGGGAAGAGATTCCAGTTGTTTGCACGGCCCTTGAAGACATTATGGTGGACGAAGTGTTGAAACCAAGTCTCGGCCGCCAAGGAGGAGGTGAATACCCGCTGATCATATCCATGAGAGAGAGCCACCGGAGTGAAGGGATTAAAGAAGGTGGAGGAGGAGCGGGGACGCTTGGGATTGGCCATGGAGGAAGAAAAGAAAGTTGGAGGAAGAAGTTAGGGTTTGAGGTGAGAAGTATAGGGAGAAGAAGAAAAAAAATAGGGTTTTAAAGAGGAAGGAAGGAAGTTAACGGTTTAGGAGTTGGGAATGGAAGGGGTGAGTTGGAAATGAAGGAGATAAATGAGGAGTTATGGGAAAGTGGAGGGGATGGGTAGTTAATGTGATTGGAAGTTAGGGTATGGGGAAGAGGTGAATAATAAAGGAGGAAGTGATGGATGGGAAGGGAATTAATGAGGTGAAGAAGGAATAAAGTTGGAAAGAAGAAAAGTGGGCCCAGATTTTGAAATAGAAAAGATGTCCGCCGCGAACCGACATACCGTCGGTATGCCGACGTATGCCGACGGTATGCCGAGTTTTGAAACAGAACCTAATTCTGAATCAAAAACGACATGCCGTCGGTATACCGCCGTATACCGTCGGTGTGCCGGCCAAGAAGATTTATGGGTCAAAAGATAAAATGCCGAGTTCTTGGCAAAGAAAAGTGAAGTGATCTTCCGGGAGAGGTTTGGTAAAAATATCGGCTAGCTGATAAGTGGTGTCAATAAACTCAAGGCTGATATCCCCCTTTTGTTGATGGTCACGAAAAAAATGGTGTCTAATTTCAATGTGCTTCGTACGTGAGTGACAAATTGGGTTTTTCGTGAGATTGATCGAGCTAGTATTATCACATTTAATAGGGGTACAAGAATGAGAAATGCCATAATCTAAAAGTGTTTGTGACATCCAAAGAATTTGTGCACAACAGCAACCGGCCGCAATATATTCGGCCTCAGTGGTTGAAAGAGCAACAAAATTTTGTTTCTTACTAAACCACGATACCAAGGATTTTGCAAGGAATTGGCATGTGCCGCTAGTACTTTTTCGGTCAATCTTGCATCCGGCAAAATTTGAATTCGAGAAGCTGTGAAGCTCAAAGGATGAAGATTTCGGATACCAAAGGCCCATGTTCACGGTACCTTTGAGATATCGAAAAATACGTTTTACGGCACACAAGTGCAATTTCTTTGGATTTGCTTGATAACGTGCACAAAGACATACACTAAACATAATATCAGGACGGCTAGCAGTGAGATAAAGTAGACTACCAATCATACCTCGATACTTACGGATGTCAACCGATGTGCCATCTTCATCATGGTCAAGCTTTGTCGTTGTTGCCATAGGAGTCCTCATTGATTTGGATGAGTCAAGTTCGAAACGCTTGAGGAGATCCTTTGTATATTTTGCTTGATTGATGAAGGTCCCTTTGGGTCCTTGTTTGATTTGTAATCCCAAAAAGAATGATAGCTCACCCATCATACTCATTTCAAATTCTTTCTGCATAACTTTAGCAAATTCTACACAAAGTGTGTTGTTAGTAGAACCAAAAATAATGTCATCGACATAAATTTGAACCAATAAGAGAGTGCCATTATGGAATTTGATAAAAAGTGTTGTGTCGACTTTCCCCTTTAAAAAATTGTGTGAAACAAGAAAGGAGCTAAGGCGCTCATACCAAGCACGGAGAGCTTGTTTGAGGCCATAAAGGGCTTTGTGGAGTTTGAACACGTGATTAGGAAATTGAAAATCTTCAAAGCCGGGAGGTTGTTTAACATGAACTTCCTCTTTAATAATACCATTCAGAAAAGCACTCTTAACATCCATTTGAAAGAGCTTAAAGTCATTAAAACAAGCAAAAGCACAAAAGCATACGAATGGATTCAAGACGTGCAACCGGAGCATAGGTTTCGTCGTAGTCAATGCCTTCCTCTTGGTTATAGCCTTGAGCAACCAATCGGACCTTGTTACGAGTCACTAACCCATCTTCATTAAGTTTGTTTCGAAACACCCATTTTGTTCCAATGATGGGGTGATTGCTAGGTTTTGGGACAAGTTCCCAAATCTTGTTTCGCTCAAATTGATTTAACTCCTCTTGCATCGCTATCATCCAAAATTCATCAAGAAAAGCATCATTAACATTTTTAGGTTCTATTTGAGAGATAAAAGCTACGTTTGCACAAAGATCACGAGTGGAGGATCTAGTGCTAACACTGGAGGAAGGATCCCCAATGATAAGTTCCTTAGGATGATTGGTGACAAATCTCCATTCTTTTGGGAGATCCTTTTGAGGAGGCTCGAGAGGAGGAGACTCTTTTGTTGGAGTCACAACTTCATTATTAGATGAAGAAGGACGATCTTCAATAGAGGAGTTCTCCAACCCAAACGAGATGTCATCAATATCTTCGGAAGAGGAGAATGTAGAAGAGTTAAGTTCATTAAAGGAGATTGATTGACTCTTCGACAACAAGACTTCTTTTATTAAAAATACGAAAACCTTTACTATGAGTAGAGTATCCAAGGAATATTCCTTCATAGGCTTTTTCTTCAAACTTGCTTAGGTTATCCTTGGTATTCAAAATAAAACAATTACAACCAAAAACTTTAAAATATTCAATAGAGGAAATTTTGTCAAACCAAAGCTCATAAGGAGTCTTCTTAGAAATAGGTCTAATCAAGAACCTATTTATAACATGACATACCGTATTAACGGCTTCCGTCCAAAAATATTGGGGGAGCTTATATTGGTTTAACATAACCCGGACCATATCGCCAAGGGTTCTATTCTTTCTCTCCACAACACAATTTTGTTGAGGAGTTCGTGGACAAGCAAAATCATGTCCAAAACCATTCTTTTCACAAAATCTTTTGAAATCGGCATTGTCAAATTCTCCTCCATGATCACTTCTAATCTTGTTAATAGAAAAACCTTTCTCATTTTGAACAAGTTTATAAAAAGCAACAAATTCACGAAAAGTATCACTTTTGCAAGCAAGAAAAATAACCCAAGTAAATCTCGAAAAATCATCAACCAAAATAAAAGCATAAAGCTTGCCTCCAAGGCTAGCAACTCTACTAGGACAAAAAGATCCATATGAATAAGTTGAAAAGGTCTAGAAGTACTCACAGAGTTGATTGATTTGAAGGATGACTTTGTTAACTTACTCTTCTCGCATTCTTCACACACCATATCCTTTTTGAACGGGATACTTGGGAGTCCTCTTACAAGCTTCTTGGTAGCAAAATGAGAGATGGTATCCATGTTGGCGTGTCCGAGCCTCATGTGCCAAAGCCAACTCTCATCGTTCTTAGCAACTAAGCACCTGTCATTGTCAGTGTCTTCAACAAGATATAAAATATAGATATTGTTATCTGTAATGCCTTCATAAACAATAGATCCACTTGAGCTATCGGTAATGAAGCATTTGAGCTTAACAAATTTGATATCATAACCATTATCGGTAAGATGACTATTACTAAGAAGATTGTGTTTAAGATTAGTAACAAGACACACATTCTTAATACAAGGATAAGGAGGGAAACTTATATTACCATTTCCTATAATGTGACCTTTAAGATTGTTACCAAAAGAGACGTGTCCTTCCTTCTTCATCGATAGCGTTGTAAATAATGAAGCATCCTCGGTCATGTGCCGTGAACAACCGCTATCGAGAATCCACTTGCTTCTAGCATAAGAAGGACTCTTCACCTACAACATAAGTTAAAGATGAACATTTTGGTACCCTTGATCGTATGGGTCCTTGAGTGTTAGTCTTAGGAACCCACTTAAAAACTTTCTTATCAACAAGTTTCCTTGTATGACAATACTTGGTCGTATGTCCAAGCAAGCCACAGTAATTGCAAATCATAGAGGATTTAGAAGAAGATATGTAAGAATCATGCATATGTGAATCTCTAGTGCGAGGAGCTCTAACATTAGTATTATGATGATGATAATAAAAAGCATGATGCGAAGTATTTTTCTTAACAAATGGTCCTTTCCTTGTGTTAGAAAAGGATTTGCGTGTAGTGTTTATGTAAGAAGTATGCCTAGCATTGTGATGAGTGTGGAGGTGTCTTGGAGTATGCATGTGAGTAGTGTTCTTATTACCTAATTTCTTACTCTGTACAAGAAGATGATTATACTTAATAGAAGTATCATATTCTCTCCTATTTGCATCTTGAACTTTATGCATAGCAAATTCATAAGCTCTTCTCATGGATTGAATCTTATCATCCTTTTTCTTGATGGTGTCAAGAGATTCTTGAAACTTGAGTCGCAAAGACTCTATCTCATCCGTGTCAGAAGCAGGAGATTTTCCTTTTACATTAATAATGATGCTTGAGAGTCTTTCTACTTCAAGTTGAAGAGCATCAACCTCTTTAAAAGATTTTTTATATTTATTTCTAACACCTTCGTGCTCTTCATGCAATTCAAGGATAGCTTTCTCCAAATCATCATAAGTAAGAGTATTTAAGGAGAGATCATCAAGTACCTCATCGGTTGCCATGAGACAAACGTTGTATTGTGTTTGCACTCTTTGTCGTTGTCGGAGTCGCTTGCGTCAGTCTCACACCAAATGCTTGTGTTGGCGAATTTCCTGGAGGACAAGCTTCCCTTGCTAGGCTTCTCGTACTTGCTTGAGTCTTTTCTTATTATCGGACAGTCCCTCTTTATGTGTCCGGGTCTTCTGCATTGATAACACGTCGGATCTTCCTTATTGTCTCGTCTGAAGCGGTTGGCTTTGTTAAATTTGAGGAACTTTCGGAAGTGCTTAGCTGTGAGAGCTATTTCTTCATCGTCTTCCGACTCATTGTCGTCGGAGCTATCTTTGAAGTAGGACTTTGTAACTTTGAGAGCAAGAGACTTCTCCTTCTCTTTGGTTTTCTCCTTCTCCTTCTCTTGTATGGAGGATTCCTCTTGATCCTTCATTTCAAGTTCATGAGCATTAGCTTACCCATGAGTGTCTTAAGGTTCATGACTGTCAAGTCGTTTCCCTCAATGATTGCGGTAGCTTTAGGACTCCAAACTTTTGTCAATCCTCTAAGATTTTTTTTGATCTTTTTCATGAGCAGGATATTCCTTACCAAGAGAAGAGAGAGGATTAATAATATCACCAAAACGAGTAAACATGCAAGTAATAGATTCATCATGCTTCATCTTAAAGGACTCATATTCTTGCGTGAGTCTACAAATCTTGGATTCCTTCACTTGTGAAGTACCCTCGTGTGTGACTTCAAGTAACTTTCAAATCTCATTGGAAGTCTTGCAAGTAGAGATTCGGTTGAATTCACTACTGTCGAGAGCGCAATAAAGAGCGTTCATAGCTTTGGCATCTAAACTCGCAAGCTTCTTGGTGTTTTCAGTAAGTGTGTTACTAAGGGTGTCAGAAGCAATATCCTCAATAACTCTGGAAGGAGTAAGAAGACCATTTATCACACAGTCCCATAAATCGAAATCTATGGACTTCAGATAAATGCTCATCCTAATCTTCCAGTAGTTATAGTTGGTTCCAACAAATATGGGAGGCCTATTTGTGGAGTGTCCTTCATTGTGGAAGGTGTTGATACTAGGGTTAGAGGCCATGGATCACTCAAAGGGTGTAAATCCAAATCAAGAGAACAAAGCTCTGATACCAATTGTAGAACCCTAGAGGGGGGGTAAATAGGAAAATAAAAAATAACTAGAGCAACAGAAGCAATATATGACAAATAAAAGTAAAGAGTAAGAAGATCAAACACAAAATGTATCCTGGTATTCTCGCTTGAGGCAATCCAGTCCCGAACTCTCTTCGGCTTAAATCTACTATTTAATCAAATAGTACACACGAGTTTGGATCCGAAGAACTCGCCAACTTCAACACGAGTTTGGATCCGAAGACTCGCCAACTTCAATACACGAGTTTTCTTACGAAGGCTCGCCAACTTCAAACAAATGAGAAGAGAACTTGTTGATCTTCTAACACGTAAAAATCGAAAATTATAACTCTTAAATACTCTAGCACTTTGGGAGAGGATGACAATTAAAAGCTTGGTAGAGTATTAATGGTGGAGCTCTTGGTTGTTTGGAAAATTTATGGCAAGAGTTGGTGAAAGCCTCATAAGAGAGAGAGCTTTCTTTTATAAAGAAACCAAGAGTGGGTGGCATTTAATGCTCGGGATACAGCCAAACTGGCATACCGTCGGTATGCAGCGACATACCGTCGGTATACCGGCCAAATAGTAACGGTCAAATTAATGACCGTTTGAGAGCATTAAATGCGGCCATTAATGCTAGTCAGAGCAATTCAAAAATCAAATTTATGAAACCCGGTATACCGTTGGTATGCCGCGGCATACCGTCGGTATACCGACGTTTTATCACAGAACATTTTCAAGCAAACAAAACGGTATACCGCCGGTATGCCGGAGCATACCGTCGGTATGCCGACATTTTATCACAGAACGTTTTTGTGGTCCACTAAGCGATATACCGTCGGTATGCCGGAGCATACCGTCGGTATGCCGACAATTTATCACAGCAAGTTTATGGGTGATAAAAATGGTATACCGTCGGTATGCCGGAGCATACCGTCGGTATGCCAACAATTTGTCACAGCAACTTTGTGGACGATAAAAACGGTATACCGCCGGTATGCCGGAGCATACCGCCGGTATGCCGCTCTGTAAGAAATTAATTTTTGACTTATGCTTTTACTTTGTCATCCATCCTTAAGTGTTTATAGATATACCTAGACTTTGTACAGACTCGAAGACTCTAAGCAGGAGGAAGCCGTCTTATGCAAGGAGGGTCGGTATCTGCTTCAGTCTTCAATGCAAAGGATGGTAGCACTTGAAATGAAAGACTTTATGTAGTAGAGCTTCTGAGAAGTTATGAATCTGAAGACATAGAAAACTAAATTACAAAGATGCTTTTAATTTATCAAAATAAAATATGCCAACAATCCGCGCCTCCGAGTTCTACGCGCCGGATCCGGCGCCCCGATCGCGGCCGATTCGCCGTCGACCCCGTCCATCAGCGGCAGATTCGCCGCTAGTTCAGCCGATCTGTCCGCATTGTACAAAATTTTGTACACCTGATATCCACGATGGCTGATGATGCTGCGTCCAGCTACTCCATCGCGACTGGCGGTGGCGGTGCACACATCCCAAATTATCCTAATCCGAAGGATCTATATTTTTTGAGTTCTGCTGATCAACCAGGAAATATCATTACTTCTATTATTTTTCGTGGACCGAACTATGCTGAGTGGTCCCGGTCGATACGTCTCTCCCTGATCTCTAGGCAAAAGATCACTTTTCTAGAAGGTACTGAAATTAAACCTGTTAATGATGCTAATAAGTTACTTGATTGGAGATGTGTACAAGCGCTATTGGTTCAATGGGTTCTTAATACCATTGATCTTTCTCTGAAGAAATCTTTGCCGTATACTTTGAAGAGGTATATCCATTATGGAACTTGTTGGAGAAAAGATTTGTTGTTAGTAATGGCACTCGAAAGCAACAAATTAAAGTGGCTTTGGCTGAGCGTAAATAAACGGCTTCGATGTCTGTAGAAACCTACTTTGAAAATTTACAGTCTTTGTGGGATGAACAAGCTACTTATTTTCCCTTGCCTACTTGTACCTGTGGTGAACTTACTGCAAAGCTACAGGCTATGAGGGATGAAGACCACTTTCAAGACTTTATGTATGGGTTGAATGCTGAGTTGTATGGTCATACCCGATATAATCTTCTGGCTCAGGATCCTCAGCCAAGTTTAGATCGGGCATACCAGGCAGTCCGTGAGGAGGAGGATATGTAAAAATCTCAGGTCCAAACCGCTGCTGAAGAGGTGTTGGAGCTAGCTATGAAGACTTCACCTCGTCTTTCTACTACTTCTAATAGTAGAACCTCAGATTCCCGGGACAAATCAGGTATGATCTGTACTCATTGCAAGAAAACAGGCCATGATGTTGCAAATTGCTTTGCCAAGATTGGCTATCCAGAGTGGTGGGAGACTCGTCCTCGGCGTGAGGGCGGACGTGGTGCTGGTGGTGGCAGAGGGTACTACATCAGAGACGTGATGGGGGACGCGGTGCTGGTGGCGCATGGGTTGTTCATCATGTCGTCGCTGCTGGTTATGGTGTCCCTGCTGGTCTTGCTGGGAGTTCGGCAGATATGATACATGGAGGGTATCCTTCACCACTCTCAGGTGAACAATAGAAGAAACTGATGAGC
Source organism: Iris pallida (assembly GCA_029216955.1). NCBI lineage: Eukaryota > Viridiplantae > Streptophyta > Magnoliopsida > Asparagales > Iridaceae > Iris > Iris pallida. Next base: position 3,747,874 of record JANAVB010035420.1, on the reverse strand, counting down.
TTGCTGGGTAAGGACAATCCTTCCAACCCTGATTTTTCAAACTCTGATCGTCTGATGGGTAAGAATTCTTCTGTCACTTGGATATTCGATACTGGGGCTACTCTTCATGCGACGGGTTCTCGTGATTGTTTAGTTGATTGCTTTGAGGGCCCTGTCTGACCTGTGATTTTGCCTGATGGGAGCACTATTGAGGCTGTTCTGAGAGACAAAGTATTTTTGACTGCTTCATTGGTGTTGACGGATGTTCTTTACGTTCCGACCTTGACTTGCAATTTGATCTCTGTCTCACAATTGATTGGTGCCAGAAATTATGATATGTTATTTACTCATGATTTATGTTTTGTTCAGGACCGAAGTTTGAGGATGGTGATTGGAGCAGGTGAACAAAGGGGTGGACTTTACTTCTTGGGGGAGGTTCCAGCTTCTTTGGCTTCGGTGATCCTGGCATGCAGAGAGAGTGATTCCGAGGTTTGGCATAGTAGACTGGGGCATCCTTCAGATAAAGTAATGCAGACTTTACCTTTTTTCTTTGGTAGTAGTGTATTTTCTCATAAGGCTTGTGATATTTGTCATCAAGCAAAACAGACTCGTGATACTTTTTCTGATAGTAGTAGTCGTGCTTTGAGATACTTTGAACTTATACACTGTGATCTGTGGGGACCATATCGTGTTCCGTCATCTAATGGGGCACGATATTTTTTGAATTTGGTAGATGATTTTTCTAGAGCTGTTTGGGTTATTTTATTGACGGATAAGTGTGCTGTTTATTCTATGTTTCTTAAATTCATTGCTATGGTGAAGCGTAAGTTTGGAGATGATATACGTCGTGTGCGGAGTGACAATGGCACTGAATTTAATTGTTTACGAGATTATTTTTCATCTCAAGGTATCTTGTTCCAAACGTCCTGTGTTGGGACACCTCAGCAGAATGGAAGGGTGGAAAGAAAACATCGACATATTTTAAATGTAGCCTGGGCATTGAGATTTCAGGGTTCTCTTTCTGTGGATTTTTGGGGGGAATGTATTCTGGGTGCATGTTATTTAATCAATAGAACACCTTCTAGTATCTTGCATTTTAAGTCTCCTTATGAAGTTTTATATGGTTCGGCTCCTTCGTATGATCATCTACGTATTTTTGGTTGTCTGTGCTATGCATATGATTTGAAATTCCGACATGATAAATTTGCTAGCAGGAGTAGAAAATGTATCTTTGTTGGGTATCCACTTGATAAAAAGGGATGGAAACTGTATGATTTGGAGACTGGTGATTTTTTTGTGTCCCGTTATGTTACTTTTTATGAAAAAGAATTTTCTGGGTGTGGCTCTGCTAGCGAGATGTCTTCTGCAACACCTTATACATCTGTTGAGGTGCCGGAAGATGATATAGAGGCATTTGGAATGGTGCCGGCTTCGGTTGCTGAGGCTAGAGTAGTTGCTGGCAGCTCGGCACCGAGTGGCGAGGATGCACAGGTAGTTGCAGAAGTATTGACATGTGAGTCTACTGGGGGTGATGCGGATACTACTGATGATACAGTGGATACAATATTGCCAGCGGTGCTCGACGAGGTAGTATTGGGAAGAGGAATGAGAAAGAAATCACAGCCAGTGTGATTATAGGATTTTGTGACAAATGCTGTTCGAAGTAAAAGTCCCCCTTCACCATAGTTCATCTGTTCCCGTCACTTCCTCAGGTACTTCGTATCCTCTAACACAATTTCTAAGTTATAACATATTTACTGCTGGATACAGAGATTTTCTTGCAGCTGTCACTGCAGGTGTTGAGCCTACTTCATATCGTAAGGCCTCGCGAGATTCAGGCTGGCGCGCGGATGTACAAACTGAAATACAGGCTCTGGAAGATGATGGGACATGGAGTCTTGTCCATTTGCCTCCTGGTAAGAAAGCATTAGGAAGACTTCGACGGCAGTGTTGAGCGCTTAAAGGCACGGGTGGTTGTGTTCGGTAATCATCAGGTTGAGGGGATAGACTATTCAGAGACATTTGCCCCGGTAGCTAAGATGCCTACTGTTAGGGCGTTCTTGGCTATTGCAGCTGTGAGATGCTGGACTTTGCTCCAGATGGATGTACACAATGCTTTTTTTCATAGAGATCTGACAGAAGAAGTGTATATGAAGTTGCCGCCAGGGTTTTCGCATAGTGAACCCAACAAAGTGTGTCGCATGCGTAAGTCTCTATATAGATTGAAACAGGCACCACGTTGTTGGTTTGTTAAGCTTACTGCTTCTCTGATATCCTATGGATTTATTCAATCTCATTCCGATTATTCCCTTTTCTCCATTTTTAAAGGAAAGGTAGAGTTGCATGTTTTGATCTATGTGAATGATATGATTGTGTCTGGTAATGACTCAGGTGCTTTAGATGCTTTCAAAAAGTACCTTAGTTCTTGCTTTCACATGAAGGACCTTGGTGTTTTGAAGTACTTTCTTGGCATCGAGGTGGCTCGGAGTGTAGAAGGAATTTTCTTGTGTCAAAGGAAGTATGATTTGGACATCATTTCAGAATGTGGCTAGCTGGGGTCTCCACCCGCTGGCTTTTCCATGGAGTGTCATAACCCGCACCCTTATGAGGGGCACGAACACGTGGGTACGTTCAGCCTACGCCGCAGTTTCGACGGTAGAACGCTGTATATAAGGTCTGTATATACTACTACTAACAGTATAAAGGTACCTGTACAGTATATACACTCCGAGTGGAGGTGACATAGCAATACAGTCTCAATCACAGAATAAAACTAAGGTAGATAGCAAAGAAGAAAACATATGATAGATGAAAAGGGAATAAGTCCAAGATCCAACACAGGCCCAGATATATATACAACATCACAGGGTCTCAAAATATAACATAGAAGCTACAGTCTGATAATGCTAGCTGGATCGCAGTCCAGGCAACCCAACTAATCTACACTACTCTGGGAGTACAAAGTCTAGTGGCTCTACTATAAGGCCACATTCCTGGACTACTCCATCTAGCTCGAGCCCATAATAGGTCGAGCAGTCTGCCTCAGAGTCATCTGTAATATATCATAACGGTATCCTGTCAGAAAAATGAGCAAGTACAAGCACTAACAGCAGTTCCATGTGAATTGACAAATTCTATAAGAGACAGTATAATGAACTACAAGACAAAAATATATGAAGACTTGGAAACCATTCGGAAGCTAAGCTACAACCCTTAAACCAAACAAGGACCGGGGTTGTAACCCTTCTCCCGAGCAGAACTTAGTCTCCAATCAAGGTACAATATAAAGGCATGTAGAACATGTGAGTAACTGAATATCATAGCATGGTGAGAAAGTACTGAATGTAGAACAGAACATGATATATGATAAGATAAGTAAATATAAAATATACCTTGAATTATTAGAGCGTTATATGATCGGCAAGGGAATCATGGTAGGGTTATCCACTTGGCCCGGCAATCCGCGGTGACCTCAAGGAAAGTCATGCCGGCCAACCTGGATAACATGGACATGGAGGTATCTACTACACCCTACGTGGGGTGAGAGTGGCGCAAGCAAAATAGTGACATGGGGCTTTGATCACATAACCCCTAATAATTCCCCATCCCCGAGTAGTATAATGGACCTGGACATGACACGTCATGACACGGGATTCCCTAAGAGGATAGCTACTCCCTCTCAGGAATCGGTGTCTATACAAGTATATGGAACAAGACAGAAAATGTACATATATACCAAAAAAATTCAGGAACAACATCTCATGTCATGATCCAACGTATACTAGTCCGTGAACTATCGTGACTGAAAATCGAGTAAGACACTACAACTAAATCGGATATAGCAGATATCAAGACAATGAAAACTATCAGTGAATGTACTCGCCTGCTGTCCTGAGCTGTAGGGTATATCAATTCTCAGAGTGGTAATCAGAGACCTAAAGATGAGATATTGCATGTTAATTTAGGTTTAACAAAATTATGAATGATTTATGATAAATGATATGAAATCTAGGTCAAACTAGGTCTCACTGAGTCACACTAAGTCCTGTCAAGTCAATCTAGGTCAGACTAAGTCAACTCTAGGTCATACCAGTCATAGCAAGTCAAAACAAGTCGAAGCAAGTCAAACGAGGTCAAGAGTTGGCCTATAGTTGACTTTTAGTCAACTGGTCAACCATGGTCAACTCTGGTCAACTCTAGGTCAACCCTAGGTTAAACTGGTCAAATGTTGACCAACAGTTGACTTTTGGTCAACTGGTCAACTCTAGTTTGGATTTGGTCAAATTTAGACAAAGTGTTGACTCATCGTTTACTTTTGGATAAAAAGTCAACTCTGGGTCAACCGAGCCAAAATCGGTTCAAATATGACATTTGTAGGGTGTACCTAACAAGTCACCTAAGTTTCAAGTCAATCCGAATATCCGAACCCCGTATTTTGAATTTACCCGATTACCCCTTTAATACACTTACCCTTAAACCATTCTAACTTGATGCCAAGTGGCCTTCCCTTAGGAATTTCACTCCGGGCTTCCTAGGGTAGTAGGGTACTAGCCTATACAACCATTACCTACCAAGTTCTCTAGGGTAAGTGGACATCCAGTCCCTCTTACGTACGGTCCGTATCGCCCGTTTACCCGTTATCTTGAGTATCTCAATATACTCAATGGTATCGCGTGATACCACTCTCCTAATCCAGCACGCAACCCCGATTTCAACCTAGGAGCCTACCCACAAAATCTAATTCACATTATCTAGGTCCCCTTCAAGTTTGGATGCGTTCCGAATCACGGAACTCAAAATCACCCCTTTACCAACTCCTAACTAAACTATTCACTCACTCATCTCACTTTCTAACCTTCACTTAGGACTAGTTTTAGGGGTTAGTTTTATGGGTTTTTATAGGTGCATATAAAGCTAATACATAGGGTATATATACGTATATATAGGGGTGTATAGGTGGGTCTATGGGGGTCAAATGGGGGGGGGGAGGAATGGTGCTACTGCTGCTAATGGGCTTGCTGCTGCTGCTAGGCAGCAGCTGCTGTTACTGTTTGCTATTGCTACTGCTGCTGTGTTGGGGGGGGGGAGGCAGCAGCCCCTTGCCCCCCCCCCCTTGCTGCTGCTATTTGCTCTCCCTTTCCCCCTTCACTTCTCACACTCTTTCTCCCTCATTTCCCTTCTCTAATCCCTCTCTAATCCTCTCTATATCTCTTCTATCTCTTCCTTTCTAACTCTCTCTAAATATATATATTCTCTTCTCCAAACTCTCATACAAATTCTCATTCCATCCCCTCTCTATATACAAATACTCACACTCACACATACATATCTACATACACACATGCATATATATATATATATATATATATATATATATATATATATATATATATATATATATATATATATATATATATATATATATATATATATATATATATATATATGTATGTATGTGTGTAAAATATATATATATATATATATATATATATATATATATATATATATATATATATATATATATATATATATATAGACACACACACATATATATATCTATATATATATATATGGACACACACACTCCCACACATGGACACACACACACATATATATATATATATATGAACACACACATATATATATATATGAACACACTCACACACACACTAAATAAATATGAATTTAAGAGTGCCTAACCACTTAGAGGCCAAATCTAAATATTCTACAAGTGTCCAAATTTGGGAAAAACTCAAGGACACAATCACAAACACTAACTTCTCCTAGGACACTCCAAACGGACTCAAACTTGACACGAATAGGGACACGAACACGGGGATCAATCCTACGGGGTCTAAACTAAATTACATGATGAAAAGAATATATTAGAGGATAGGTTGTACCTATCGGGAGATGGATTTCCAATGGAAAATTCCTCCGACACGGCTCCGACACAAGAAATTGTTTAGGACACACCCACTTCACTTCTTGCTCCCAAAAGCTTGGAGAATCACTACTTGGGATAGAGGAAGAGATTGATGGAAGAAAAACGGAAAGAAAAGCTTATTTTGGAGATGATTTCTAAGGAAATCACTCCTTTCCTTTTGAAAGAAACTTGGAGAAGAAGAAGAAGAAGAAGAAGAAGAAGAAGAAGAAGAAATATTTGAAGTGAAAGAATGGAAGAGAGAGAGAGGTGGCCGGACCTATATGGGAGGGTTGGGGCACTTGTTATTTACAAGTTTGCCCCTCCCTATGACTTCCTAGCTAAGTTATCTTCCTAAATTGGTTTTGGGAGTTAGTTTAGACCAAATAAAAATCATACTTAAGCCTAAACACTCATGTGGGATTAGTCCAAACTCCTAGACCTAATTGTCAAGTTTGGTGGGCCATGGCTAATTAAAGTGTGAAACACAACTCAAGTCGAAATTTCCCGGAGTCCCGAATTAAGTCGAAATGCGATGAAATTCGAACCCGACTCCTATAATCTTTAAATATTAATATTCATGAAATAAAAATTCCCAAAAATATTAAAAAGTAGAAAATTACTATTTTACCCCTATCTTGGAAAAGTGAGGGTGACAAGTCTATCCACCTTAAAAAAATTTCGTCCTCGAAATTAAAACCAAACAATAGAAACTGGGTGCTATAAGTCTATCCACCTTAAAAGAATCATCCTCAAAAATTAAAACAAGTAAACACACAAAAAAAATTATGAAAATCGATAATCGTATGCGTCTGTCCAATCATCATGATACTCAGAATCTCCGTCATGCCAGTGAGCAAGGCTACGATAATCACAGCGTCCTCAACTACGGTACATATCTCTAGAATTATGGTGTTTAAAATTTTTGCATTGCCGCATGCTTGGCAGCGAAAACCTTAAATTCCCACACTCGACAAATACGACCATAATCCGACTATATGTCCTCACTATGCCTGCTAGCATGACCCTAGAGTATTTTAAAATCTCATAATCGAGGCGACCTAGCCCATACGACTTATCTTAGAAGGAAATCATATCACAAGAACAAATTTTCATCCAACGATCAACGAACAGATAGAGTCGAAGTTCAAGACTGTTTATAAGAAGGAAATTACGGAAAGGAGATTCGAAATATCGGAACCTGCTATCTGCTCTGCTACTGCCTGAGTGGGGTCAACTGTCATGGCGAAAGCACGCCCCTCCTGGCCTCCTCTAGCCTGCTGTACTCTGTTCTGGTCTCTTCGGATTCCACTAGCGTGGCAATCCCTCAGCTGGTGGTCAGGCGCCCCACAGTATAGACAGACGCCCAACCTCTTCCTACAAGCCTCTCTAGTGTACCCCGGCTTTCCACAGAAGCTGTACGGGGTAGCCGGTCTCTGGCCCTGTCCCTGGTGCTGCTGGGCACGCGCTGTTGCCTGCTGAATCTGTAACAGAGGCTGCTGCTGAAATGGCCTCTGCTGATGCTGAAAGTGGGGGCGCTTGGACGGTCCCGCACTGGAACTCGCCCCCATGGTATCGCCGCTCCTCTTCGGCTTGAGGCCGAAGTCCTCCTCTGCAATCTGCGCGTCCATCAATATCTGATCGAACGTCGCATCACGGCGACCCGAGGTGCGGGTGCGCACTGCATGAATAATTCCCCTACGGAACTTACGAGCCTTCTGCCCCTCATCCTGGATTATATCGGGAGCGAACCTGCTAAGGCAAAAGAACTCTGCCGTCCACCGACGAGTTCCCATGCACTAGACCCACGAACTAGCCCTCCAATGCTGTAAGAGCCACGTCCGAGAAGAACTTCTCCTAGAAGAGCCTCCGGAAGTCCTCCCATGCCAGCCCTCTCACCGACGCACGAGGATCCGTACGGTACCATGTCAGCGCGATGTCGAAGAATCGGCTGGCTGAGACTGAAACCCAAAGTCCTCTAGGAAGCTCTGCTAGCTCCATACTCCGCTGCACGTCCTCTAGCCAGTCGTCTGTACAAAGGATGCCATCCGTGCCCGTGAAGTCCCTGGAGCTCATCTTCCTAAAGTCTAATACTGTCCCTGGCCTGGACTGCTGCTGGTACGGCTGCTGGCCAGTAGGGCCCTGCATCGTACCCGGTGCCACTCTCTCCACGGCTGCCAGTACAAGCTGATGCGAGTTCTCTATGCTCTGTCTCAGCATCTCAATCTGACGGTATGACGCCTCCGTCTGGCGCAGCGACGCCTTTGCCTGGGCTCGCTGTGTCTCTATCATCTGCTGAAGGAGAAGGAACACATGGTGTGTATCCATCGGTATTGGAGGTAGTGGCGACAGTATCTCTGGAACGGCGATCGAAACCCTCTGGGGTGGAGGTGGTAGACCTTCCTGTGCAACTGCCAGGGCCTCCGGGATAGTGTAATCACTGGAGGCAGTCTCGTGAACCTCCTCCTCAGCCTGGTCTGATCTCTCGGGCAAGCTACTCGATCCAGTGGCCTGCGGGTGCATCTTCGTCATCCTGGAGACGAATTGAAGCAAAGAGATTAATATGGAACATGAGAAGACATTATCAAAGAAGGACAGTTAATTTAATATAAGGGGAGTAATCATGATAATCAAAAGATCGAAAATTTTTCCTAGGTGTGATTAAGAAACTCCTATCGTATCCTAGGTCCTACGTCCTAATTGCAGGCTCGTAATTAGTACTCTAAGTCAAGCACCATTACGAGATCGCACTAATTATGACACCGGACCTGCGTGGGCCACCACAAAAATGTGTCACGACCCGTACCCTTATGAGGGACACGAGCACGTGGGTACGTCCAGCCTACGTCGCAGTATCGGCAGTAGAACACTGTATATAAGGTCTGTAAATACTACGACTAACAGTATAAAGGTACCTGTACAATATATACACTCCGAGTGGAGGTGATATAGCAATACAGTCTCAATCACAGAATAAAACTAAGGTAGATAGCACAGAAGGAAACATATGATAGATGAAAAGGGAATAAGTCCAAGATCCAACACAAGCCCAGATATATATACAATAGTACAGGGTCTCAAAATATAACATAGAAGCTACAGTCTGATAATGCTAGCTGGATCGTAGTCCAGGCAACCCAACTAATCTACACTACTCTGGGAGTACAAAGTCTAGTGGCTCTACTATAAGGCCACGGTCCTGGACTACTCCATCTAGCTCGAGCCCATAATAGATTGAGCAGTCTGCCTCAGAGTCATCTGTAATATATCATAACGGTATCCTATCAGAAAAATGAGCAAGTACAAGCACTAACAGCAGTTCCATATGAATTGACAAATTCTATAAGAGACAGTATAATGAACTACAAGACAAAAATATATGAAGACTTGGGAACCGTTCGGAAGCTGAGCTACAACCCTTAAACCAAACAAGGACCGGAGTTGTAACCCTTCTCCCGAGCAGAACTTAGTCTCCAATCAAGGTACAATATAAAGGCATGTAGAACATGTGAGTAACTGAATATCATAGCATGGTGAGAAAGTATTGAATGTAGAACAGAACAGGATATATGATAAGATAAGTAAATATAAAATATGCCTTGAATTATTAGAGCGTTATGTGATCGGCAAGGAAATCATGGTAGGGTTATCCACTTGGTCCGGCAATCCGCGGTGACCTCAACGGAAAGTCATGCCGGCCAACCTGGATAACATGGACATAGAGGTATCTGCTACACCCTACGTGAGGTGAGAGTGGCGCAAGCAAAATAGTGACATGGGGCTTTGATCACATAACCCCCACTACAACAGAAATACCATTTAATGACGGCTAAAAACCGTCATTAATGACAAACCATGACGGTTTTTTTCTTCATCCAAGCATTATGAAATCGGGTGTTATGAATGTTTTTCAAAGCGTTATAGATAAATTGACCGAAAACGTCATTAATAGTATGAATTTCTACTACGTTCTATTTTCAAACCGTTATAGATAGTTATGTAAAAACGTTATGAATAATTTAGTATGGTTGGGGTCAGGTCATTTTGAAAGCGTTATGATTGGTCATTTGTATAACATTTATAACGCTCTATACTGCATGTTATACATTCCAAACCCTGCTCATTTCAATTCCAAACCCTGCTCATTTCAATTCCAAACCCTGCTCATTTCAATTCGAAAACCACTTAATTTGAACCATATTCACAACAAAATATTGAAATGTAACATTAATCTGCATTTCATTGTCTCAAAATAGAACCACATTCCATTGTCTCAAAATAGGGTACATTCCATTGTCTTAAAATAGAGTACACTTTAGCTATCATTCCACATTTCTCAGGCCATATATATATACATCTTCACAAAAATCTATAGATCAATATCCATTATAGCTAGTACACTTTACATCAAAACTATCCACACATCCCACACCATAACATACAACTTCACATAAAGACCTGTGTCCACAGCACATGTACCCTGCAAAAGATAAAACAAGGATTAATAAATGTGATATAATGATATAAGTCATGATTAAAAACACACATATATAAGATCACAATTCAACATATGTTGTGGGAAACTGTTGTGTGGAGTTTCTGTCAGATTCATCTTGTGTATATATAATGTAAGTACTATCAAAAAGATGTTGGCTTATAAGGCCTGAGGCTATTGCCTGCAGGTAGGGCAAGTGGCAGTAGGCTACATTAGCAGCAGGGCACTCATTCCCTCCCCCTTTTCCAGCTTGACCTGCTGTAGGGCAAGTGGCAGCAGGCCACAGGCCAAAGCAGTAGGCTATATTTCCAGTTCAAAAATGTTTTATATAAGAAATTCCAGGTAGGCTACATTTCCAACTGAACTGAGAATCAAGGAATCCAAGCTCACAGATAAAACTGAAGGTGAAACAACCAAAATGTTAACATGGATATCCTGAGAACAAGTCTCAGGTATACCAGACAGAGAATTATTCATATGCAACCATACATCAAAAACCCAAACCAAATCAATATGAGAATGTACAAGTGAAACCCCAAATCAATATAGGTGAACTTAATACAAAACCAATAATCCTGAGATACAAGTAAAACCAATTGTTCAAGGTTCACAATATAAAACTGAACTTATGCTCAGTTTAAAACCTGAGAACATGGATATCCTGAGAACAAGTCTCAGGTATACCAGACAGAGAATTATTCATATGCAACCATACATCCAAAACCCAAACCAAATCAATATGAGAATGTACAAGTGAAACCAAACCCAAATCAATATAGGTGAACTTAATACAAAACCAATAATCCTGAGATACAAGTAAAACCAATTGTTCAAGGTTCACAATATAAAACTGAACTTATGCTCAGTTTAAAACCTGAGAACATGGATATCCTGAGAACAAGTCTCAGGTATACCAGACAGAATTATTCATATGCAACCATACATCAAAAATCCAAACCAAATCAATATGAGAATGTACAAGTGAAACCAAACCCAAATCAATATAGGTGAACTTAATACAAAACCAATAATCCTGAGATACAAGTAAAACCAATTGTTCAAGGTTCACAATATAAAACTGAACTTATGCTCAGTTTAAAACCTGAGTTCAACTTGAAATCCAATTTCAAAACTCCCAAAATGGAGAACCAATTTAACATAATAAAAGCTGAGAATTACTCTCATGTATGAAATATAAAACCCATATCTGAACATCAAACTGATACTTGAAGTATCAACCGATATTTGAAGTATCAACTCACTGCATCAGAGAAACAAATTCGACAGCCAATAATATCCAAACCAACTTGAACCACTTGATCATACAAGAGATGCATAAACAGCACATGAAATATTTCCAGTTCCTTTATATAAGAAATTCCCAAATGATGTTTCAAAATCCACAACAAATCCACAAACTCCATAACCACAAATTGATGTTCGACAAACAGAACAGAGGGTAGGACTATCAGTCATAGTTTAGTGAGTGTCTTGAGTGTATTGTGTCCATGTGACAGTAGGGTGTCTCGTATCAGTAATGGAAATGAGTGAAATGAGTACCTTGACCCTCATGTATCATCCATATGATTGGCAACGAATTCGATGAATTCGCATCGGACATCATCTATTTCTTCCTGCGTGTATGTTGATTTTCCAGCCAATGTTTTTAGCTAAAAAGTCAAAAAATAGTTACATTAGTTTGTATAATTTCAGAAAAGTAATTAAGAATTTAATTAATGAACAACTTACCTTTGACTCAATAGTAGGAGAGGGGTCTTCCATGAGATCCCGCATATATTTCATAACAAAATATCCGCATTCATAACCTCCAGGTTGTTTCGGGACCTACATGAAGATATTATTTGTAAGAGAATATAATGTCCATGATTATAATAAGTCATATATTAGTTTGATTACCTTGGGTAATTTTCAAGTAGGACTTCTACTTGATCTTTTACCACCAATATATGCTGTGTTGAGGCCACTAGTAGAAAATAATTATATATACTAACATCAGAATATACACATTTATTAAAAATATTAACAATAATAATAATAATTTTACTTACGTATTGAAAAACAACTTAATGTCTCCTCTCGGTTTAAAACACAGCGAGTCCAACCAGTAAACATTAAAGGTAGAGAGCTCAACAACAATTAGAATCCAATGCTTCCTACATTAAAGGGAACATGAATGGAATAAAGCAATTTGGTTATTGAATAGGAAAGAAAAATCTTGCTACTTGATTAAAACTCCTTACTCCTTGTAAATGAAGGGAATGAAGCAAATTTGGGTTTTCTTAGCCTCTTGGAGCCTTTCTCTAACCAGATTGCTTATTGCAGGCCCGGATGCATTACTCATAGCAGAAGGGTTGAACATTACCAAAAGCTCCCGAGAGTTTGGAAATTTATCAAGCAAAAACCTAAAGCCAAAAGAATAGTTGAATATGGTGTCAATCGCAAAATATAAATTTCAAAATATAAATTTCATATTTCTTACCTCATATAGGCAACAACAGGATTCACATCTAGCCATGCCATCCTACATAACTCCTGCAGAACGATTTTAGAAAGATAACAATTTGGAGTAAAGGTTCCGAACATTCCTTCCAATGGTATTTTAAGATGAGGGTCGGTATCCTTAATGCTTTCTACCATCTCTCCAAAAGTGTCAATTAACTCCCTACCACAGCCAGCAACCTTCAAAGGTTGAATACTATCAGATTAAATTGGAATTTTTTTCAACAATTTCATAAAAGATATTGACACTAGCATTAAATAATATTACCTGAAGACCACCAACAATAAACTCTTTGGGTCAAGCTACTAAAGACCCAATTGCATCTTGAACAACTTCCATTTCTCCATCAACTGGCACGGGAAGGCTCACAGTAGGTTGAAGGGCTTTCATAATTGAAACCCTGACATTATGTTCCCCTAATTCAACATTATGAATTTTCTCATTTGGTCCACATCCTTCAAAGACAATTCCCTCGGCCACAATATTTTCTTTTGTGCCCACTGCTAGCTTGCATTTGGTTCCCTAAACAAAATAAGAAACAGTTATTTCTCGATATAATTACTACATGTTATAATTAAGTTGTTGAATAAAGATTATGTATTGAATATATGTAATTACCATGCCAATGTCTGATGTAGGATATGTTATGAATTTTTGCTCGCTTAACTTTGTATTCTGTTTCATCTTTTCAAAGAAGATAGAAAAGCATGTTAGAATAAACATATTAGACAACCTTCTTAGGAGACATTAACTTTGTATTAACTAACTGTAATAATCATTACCTTAGAACCATATGATGGACTCTTGTTTCCAGGAGACTCGCATTTCTTAGGAGACATTATATATTTCCTATTACCACTTCCTTTGGTATTGGAAGCAACCTTCTCAGAGGTTTGTGAAGCTGCTTGGGCTTGAAATTCTTTGAGCATGGTCTCCAATTCTTGTCTCCGTCGACGCTCCTCTTCCAATTGGGACTTGAGTAGTTCATTTTGTTTTTTCATTCCCCGTTTTGGAAGCTTGAAATAGGTCGTTGGTGTCGGACCTAATCCCAAACCCCGAATACGTCCCGAATGCTCGGGAGTGCCCAACGCCAATGTTAGAATGTCCGTAGCTCCATCGGTCACCAAACTCCCATCTTCCTTTTGTTTGGTGTATTCCTCCTATAACAAGTACAAGGTTTTAGAAATATAAGCATGTTGATAAGCAGGATTCCTCTTAATAGACTGGACGATATATACTCACCACTTTCATAGCTACGTCCTTGGTCCCATCGTCAGTAAATGTACCGGCCTTAGTAACTCGTGCCTTTGTCCAAAAAAAACTTCTGTCATCTACATATTTTTCTCCCAACTGTCGTCGCTGTTTTGAAAGAAAAAAACCATGTTATCAGAGACATTGCTCCACATGTAAATCATGTTAACTGATATACACATATGCATTACCAGCTCCTCTTTAAGACCGGCATATCCTTTCCTGCTTAAACGATGAGGAAACTTGGCCTTGGCTCTCCGTGCACTTTGCTCCTTGCTCATTTTCTTATGATTACAACACATGAAGGTAGAGAAGAAATAAGATATATATATAATAGGGACCTAGTCATCCTTGTTATGCATAAAAAAATAATTTTGACAAGTTAACCTTAAAACTTGCAGACAGCCTGCTTTTGACGAATTCCTCCCACACAGATTGTTTCAAGATCCCCGAGTACTTTGGTGGAGGGTGCTTGAGAAGCTCACGATTGCCCTCATTCGGATAAATCCAATGCTAGGTGAGTTGACCTTTGAATGCCCTCCAACTCCGAGCAATGGATGCTAACACAAAGGCTTGACTATTTGGATCCAAGTCAAATTTGGCCTACAACAGAAAATAAATATTCAGCATCTATACATGAGTGCATAACATAGTGCATAACATGTAAAGCATTCCACTCTGAATACGTTCAGACTTGAATTCAAGCATTCAATGGTGCAGTGAACAAGTGAATTCAAGTCTGAACTTAGTTCACTTATCTGAACTTATGTGCCGGCAATGCATATATGGTATGTAGATAGGTTTGGGTGTCTCAAATTGTATACATCCTAAGGAAAATCAGTAGACTGTCTCTGTAACACACATGGCATACAATCATAAATTCTCAGTAACACACATGTTGAGCCTACAAATCAATTTGAAACATGGCATACAAAGGAACATTCAAACTGAAATTCTCAGGGACACACATTATTTTTACCTGAATAGCAGTCCATAAGCTCTTTTTAACTGATTCTAGCACTTTATGCCAATTTGGATAAGTTATTTTTACTAAGGACTTTACTGTGACGCCGCAGTAAGTTGTCAAACTAATTTTTCCTTCACCAATTGGTTGCCCAACATCGTTATAAATGATCTTTATCCTCTCTTCATCATCTTTGATTTTGCTGACTTTTTTTGATTTGATGCCCCTCTACCTTTTCTCCGGCTACAAGTTTGTTCCCCGGAATCCTCACATTGCTGTGTAGCCTGCAACAAATAAAATCTGAGATTGAACTAACAAAATAAAATGAGTCAAAATGTGCTTGCAACAAATAAAATCTGAGTGTATGTTATGGTGTGGGATGTGTGGATAGTTTTGATGTAACAAAGTCTCAGTTTAGCACATTTTATGTTTCATGCTATGTGAAGTTGAACTTGTAAGCAATGGAATTAACACCATTCCACACTTTATTTTCTAGAAATCATGGACACAGGCCATATATATATATACATCAAAACTATACATCAAAACTATCCACACATCCCACTTTAGCTATCATTCCACACTATAAAATGTGCTTGAAAACTGAGATTGAACTAACAAAGTCTGAGATTAAGAATAAAATGTGCTTGAAATAGCATGAAACATAAAATGTCTGAGATATAAGTAACAAAATCTGAGGTTTGATATAAGTAACATAAAATGTCTGAAACATAAAATACACCCATTCTCAGGTTTGATATAAGAAACATAAAATGTCTGAAACATAAAATACACCCATTCTCAAGAAGATTTGGACTGTGCAATCCAAGTTCCCTCGCAATCTTCACGTAAATAGGTCGAGGGTGATTCATCAACAACATCAAATGAGTCAAAATCCGGTACTTTATTGCAAGTTTCAACTGAATCAAAACAATCGATTCCCTCGTCGTCATTGTCTTCATCATAATAAGTCCTTTGCGGAGCCGATAAAACGATTGACCAATTTTCATCCAATTGATCAGGAACATAAAATACTTGCTTTACTTGAGAGGGCAAAACAAAAGAGTCAGACTTGTGGCCAACTCTACCAAGCTCGACCAATATAAAACCAAGTTCATCCACCTTAACACTATTCTTGCTGTCAACCCAATCACACTTGAAGACGGGAATCTGGAAGGAGAAATAGTCAAGCAACCAAATCTCTTTGATGACACCGTAAAATGTCATATCTGAGATGATGGGATTGTTGTCCTTTGTGCTAGCAACTTGAAAAGTCTTTGCCACTAGAGTCACTCCACTGTTTTGCTTGACTCGTACGTCATCACGATCGTTCGTTTGATAGTGACACCCATTAATTGCATAACCTGGAAACTTAGTCACGTGATGTCGAGGCCCTTGAGCTATCCATTTTAATTCATCAGAGATATTGCTAGTTGGGTCTTCTACCGCAGCATCAACCTGTCATTTGTTTTCCTAAGTTCAATATTTTATTTTCACTAATTAGAACATAAAATATAGTAGCTTAATCAATACCCTTGATCGTAACCAACTAATAAAGCTGCGATTGTGCTCATCTTCTAACCATTTTGCACTTTTCACTCTACGAGGGTGCAACTTTTTCAAGTAAGCCTCGTGCTCCCTATCAAGTCATAAGTAGAATTTTGTTAATTACAAAGCGAAACATAAAAAAAGATGTGTTTGGTCCAAAGATAAAACTAAGTAAAGAGTAATATAGACATCCTTACTCGATATAAGGTTGAACATCATTTGTGTTGTGCAACACATAAAGATGTGCTTGGTCCAAAGATAAGCGGTCAACTTCACAGATATTTCCTTTTTCTATAGGTTTTTCCTCATTCTTCGTAGAAGGAACTCCAATGGCGGGTTGTTCTTCTAGATATTCTGAACAAAACTCAATGGCTTCCTCTGCGATATAGCATTGTGCAATACACCCTTCAGGACGATTCTTATTTCTTACATAACCCTTTATCACACCCATAAACCTATAATGAACAAATGATAAAGATAAAAATGATTACACAACATCAATCATGTTACTACATAATGAAAATCAAAGTTCAGACTAGACCAAACCAACCTCTCTGGTGGGTACATCCATCGGAAGAAAACCGGACCGCCAAGTTCGACCTCCCTGACAAGGTGCACCATTAGATGTACCATTATGTCAAAGAATAATGGTGGAAAATATTTTTCCAATAAGCACAATGTGATCACAAGATTATTTTGGATATCTTGCAATTTTTGTACATTCACGACTTTGGCACAAAGGGCATTAAAGAAAAAACATACTCGTATAATAGCACATCTCACATGCTTTGGCAACACACCACGTGTTGCAACAGGAAGTAGTTGTTGCATTAGAACATGACAATCATGGGATTTGAGACCATATAACTTTAGATCTTCTATTGAGACATTACATCTAAAATTCGAAGAGTAACCATCTGGGACCTTAAGGTCATGCAAAGTTTGACACACTATTCTTTTCTCTTGCCTCGATAAAGAATAACATGCAGCTGGAAGATAAATCCCATTTTTCTTATTATGAGGTGCCAATTCTTTCCTTAAGCCCATCTCTACAAGATCTTTGCGACTATTGATCCCATCTTTTGTTTTTCCAGGAATATTTAATAGGGTCCCAATGATACTATCGCAGACATTCTTCTCAATGTGCATGACATCCAAGTTATGTCTAATAGGAAGATATCTCCAATACTCTAGCTCAAAAAAAATGGATTTCTTCTTCCAACAACTTGTAACTTTGTCTTTTTGTACTTCTTTTTTCCTCTTCTTTGGTGTTAACTTCTTTTGCACTTCTGCTTCCTTCTTCTTCTTTGAAGTCTTCTTCTCTGATATCTTTTTCTGGAACATCTTCTTTTTCCTCCAAGAAACCGGAATCCCCGCAACCTTCATTAATATTTGTTCCCAACTTAATGGTTCAGGATGAGTTCCAAACTCTTTGTCACTATTAAATGCCTTTCTTTGTGATCGAAAAGAATGGTTTTGCGGCAAATACCTTCTGTGACCAGTATAAATATTCTTGTTGCAATGTTTCAATCTATCTGAATAAGTATTTTCATTGCATATTGGACAAGCAAATATCCTTTCACACAACAACCAGACAAGTTGCCATATGCAGGAAAATCGTTAACAGTCCATAACAATACAGTTCTCAATGTAAAAGATTCTTGCCGATAGGCGTCGTAAGTCACAACTCTATCCTTCCACAGCAACTGGAGATCCTCAATCAATGGTGCTAAGTAAACATCTATGTCATTTCCAGGTTGTTGGGGGCCTGATATCAACAATGTCAACAATGTGAACTTTCTCTTCATACACAACCAAGGTGGTAAATTATAAGTATTTAGCATTACAGGCCAACAACTGTACCTACTACTGAGTGAACTAAATGGATTAATCCATCGGCTGAAAGAGAGAGTCGAAGGTTTCTTGCTTCTGCTGCAAACTTTGGAAATTTATCATCAATTGTCTTCCACGTAGGTGAATCTGCGGGATGACGCAATTGGCCATCAACTTCCCTTCCGTCTACATGCCATGTCAAATTCTTTGATGTTTGTACCGATCGAAACCACCTTTTAAAGCATAAAATAGGTGGAAAGTAACATAGAACTTTAGCTGGGATGCCCTTCTTTTGCTCTTCCTGACTTTGTTCAGACATATTCTTCTTTACCTTATATCTCGACGTTCCACACGTAGGACATGAGATTGCATTTTCATAATCTTTTCTATAGAGTATGCAATCATTCGGACATGCATGTATTCTCTTATATCCCATTCCAAATATTGAGAAGCAACGCTTAGCCTCCCTAGTACTTACAGGCAATTCATTTTCTCCCGGAAGCATGTCGGCGAACAATGTCAACACATCTGAAAAGCTTTTATCACTCCAACCACTCTTGGCCTTGATACTAAAGAGCTTCACTATCACAGATAGCTTCGTATACTTTTTACAACCATTATACAATGGTTTCTTAGCATCATCAAGCAATGAATTAAAGTTATCTTCATCATCTCCTTCAATGTCGTTCCTTTTTAATGCATGGAACATCTCTAGTGTATCTGCCACATCATTTAAAGTATCCATATCATAGTCCTTATAAATAGACGCACATGTATCCTCACACACTTCATTAGGATCAACTTCCCCATGCCATATCCATATAGTATACCTTGGATCGATACCAACTGTCGTCAAATGAAATTTTACATCTTCTAAACTCATACTATAGAGATTCTCGCACTCATTACATGGACATCTAACGAAGTCGAGATCATCCCCACTAGCTTTAACATGCTCCATAAATTCATCAACTCCGGCTCTATATTCTTCCGATAATAGGTGCTTTGTCATCCATGATCTATTCCTCTGTATAATAAAGCAAAACAACGATTAAGTGCTTTGTCATCCATGAGAGTGTGAGGATCAACATGAGGGGAACAATTTGTTCTCAGAATTTAGAATGAGGTGACAGTGAATATATGTGTGTGTGAATCATGAGTGCTTGTGTGTGTGTCGAAGGGCTGAACAGTGTAGGCATGTGTGTGTTAGTGAGTGTGTGAGTGACAGAAAATATGAGAGTGTGTGGAAAAACATGTGTGCAGGAAGGTATAAAGCAGGGTGAGGAAGTCTGTGTAAACAGCCTCAGTTATTAGAGTATATAACCCAGAATTCAGCCCAATGCAGTTCTCAGGATTTGGGAAAAATGACAGCTCACATTAGGTTATGTATATCATGTGAGTGTGCAATAGCCCAATTCAAATTTCTTTATAACCTGTGTTCAATAGCACAATTCAAATATATCATGTGAGTGTGAAATCCCTCGAACCTGAGATTAAAACATAGGGAGTGTTTGATTGTACCAAACCTTAAGGGTCGGTGCACATGGATACAGTAGGAAATACCTTCAGA
>JANAVB010035420.1:3626215-3628604 GCA_029216955.1 Iris pallida | reverse complement strand
ATTTCGGAACCAGACTCCTGCCAAGTCTATCAGCAGAAATCCCCCGCTGCCTCACTCTGACCTTAGGTCATCCGGCATCCTAACTCTAAGGAGCTTCCTCTCTACGAGTCTAACCAGGCATCTGCTACTACTATGCCCTCAGTCCCTAAGAACTCCTTGGGGTTCAGACCCATGAAGTCCTTGATCGTCCCCGCTCTCTGCCGCGACTCTACAGGTGGTGGACCACGGTACGTTCCTCAGAATGCTCCATGCTCTGACGGAGTAGGGTGGTTTGCTTCCTGATGGGTTGCTAGGAACGCCTGGATTAGAGTGAGCAGTTGTTTCCGTCGAGTGTGATGGAAGCCTGGTAGGTGTAGTGATAGGGGGTGGTGGAAGTATTGGTCCTGCTGGGCCTGTGAGGTGGAAGGTGGTGGAGGCATCTGGGTTTATGGATCTGTGGAGTGGGAAATGTGGTAGAGGAGGTATCAGTTAACTGGTCAGCTGACTGGATGGGGATCGTGCCATTCACAGGTGTGACATGCGCGGATGAACGAGTAAGCACCATCTAATTACAATAAAAGGACTTATAAGGACTCTTTAAAGCAAAACAATCATAGACAGAAAATCAATTATAATAGCAAACTGTGTATATTCCTATGTTGTAATCCTAGTATTCCTCTAAGTGTCTAAACGTCATTCCTATGTTGTCTAATTACCTTAAGTTCCTAATTGCAGGCATGCTTGGTACAATAACGTAACCAAACAAGTTAGTCTCGACCTGCGTGGGCCCCACTAAAACGTGTCACGACCCGCACCCTGTATAGGGGCACGAGAAGTGGTACTCCAGCCTACGCCGCAGTGTGGCGCGTAGTAAGCTGTTCTAGGTTGCTAACTAATCTCATGCAGTGTATAAAAAGTACTTGTCCAGATATCAGCTCGAATGGAGGACAAGTAAAGGGTAGGTATACTCAATCACAGTCTAAAACATGATGAGATAACACAGAAGTTATACCTAAGGAATTAAAGACACACAACTAACTACTAAATAATACAACAATGTCGCAAGCAAACTTAATACAAACTCAATATCTTAACTTTAATACAACAAGTCAAAACATGAAAGCTAAAGTAGTCTACTAGCTAATCTCCTGAATCACTCCTGGGAGTCGAGACCAAAGGTAGCTAATCCCTCGCCAGGTCCATGGTATAGGGCATGTGTCCTCAGGATTATCATCTGTAATATTTTTAACAGGTCCAATCAGGACAGGAACGAGTACAACTCATCTAGAAAATCTAAGTAAATGACAAAGAACTATAAAGCAGTTATAGACAGTTTTTTATGACATGGCAGTTTTATACAGGTATGATGGCATAGAGAAACAGTAAGATACAAGAAAGAAAGATAACTAAAACAAGAGGAAAATCATGGGCAATAAAACGGTAATAAAAGCTAACTGACTAGAATAACATGTATGAGTTCCAACAGTACGATCTAAGTCTAATATAATCCCAGTGTGAGTCCAGTCCATATAATCCGATACCAGATGATTTTCGGTACAAGATGAGTCCAACTGATCAATGAATCCAGGGTGATCCAACTATGATCTAACAGTGTGTTTTAAATACCGACGTCGACATAAACAGCTGTAGGTATCATCACATCTCTCACTGATCGGCAAGAGATGGCTATGCTTCCGGTAGATTCCAGTTGGAGATTCCGGATTGGGGTATGTCTACATGTCTTACTCAATATTTCTCTCCCCAGCAAGTGAATCCAAACTCGACAAAAGAATCGAGATGAGTCTGGCCAATACATGATGATTCTAGAAATAATTTCGAAATGATTCCATGACTCCAGTAATAGAGGCAACAAGTAAGGTATGTGTCGAATACATGAATCCAGAAATATCCATACGTGTTGATACAGAAAATCATATAGAACTAACTAGAACTGAAATACATAATTGACAAATAAATGAGAGAACTATCAGAGAATGTACTCGCCTGATCTCTGAAAATAGTAGTGTAATATCAGATATCTGTACCAGGGTCACAATGTCCTAAAATAGAGTAATATAGTTATAACATGTCCAATATGAAGGTAAATGTAAGATACAATACATCTACATGATTTCTAAGCCAATCTAGGTCAAAGTCAAACTTGGTCAACTCTTCAGTCAACTAAGTCAAATTAAGTCATACTAGGTCACAAGAAGTAAACTAAGTCATACAAGGTCAAACAAGTTAAACAGTCTAATATAGGTTAAAGTCACTCTATAAGGCTAACTCAAAAACCAAACTAGGCTAACATGTCTTAGATACCTAAGATACTATACCACAATGTTAAGGTATAACCATTATCTTCCAAAGTAATCACACATAATTCATACATATAATATCAACCTTAATC
>JANAVB010035420.1:3606215-3623715 GCA_029216955.1 Iris pallida | reverse complement strand
AAATGGAATTAATCCAAGAGAATGACAAAAGCATTAATGCTTAATCCTTGGAGGCTTATTCTACCTCCTAGTAAAATCACCCCACATGGTTCCCTCCTTAGGGTCACCACCCATGTGCATCTCTCAACAACACACCCAAGTATATATGTTGAGTAACTCATAGTGCATTTCCGATGTGGGACTAAAATTTACAAGGCATATTGAGAGCAAGCTCTCTCCATGTAAAGAAAGCACCAATAATCCCCACATATCACAACATATTAGTGTCCAGGGTTGAGCGTTTTCCACAGTAACTGTCTATTTTGCATTAGGATAGATGTCGCTGATGACTTGAATCTTTCCGCATGGGTTAAATAACAATGTGATATAATGTACTACGCCTTGAATTCTGCACCACAATTATAATTCTTCCCACTCACAAAGTGTAGTTATGTGCTTCTGGATGCACATTAAAGGCCCTGTGCCAGCCTGGTTTCAGTGTATAATTTTGGGCGTCTACAAGTTTACCCTCAAGAGACGGCCTGATATCTTTTTCCATACCTATAGGTGAGTTCTTTATTAAAGAGATATGGCATGAAGTCTTGCGCTTCCTTGCGGTGCTACGTCGCTATGACATGGCCTAAAGCCGAGGCATTACCCCGACATGGGAACCTCATCGTAGTGTCATGCTACTGTAGCATGAGGTCACAAGCCTCTTTGTAGTGCCAAACTACCCACATGAAGCCTAAGGCTTCCTTGCGGTGTTACGCGCCGCAACGACATGGCTTACAATGTCGAGGCTTTACCCCTACCTGGGTACCTCATCGTGGTGTCGTGCCACTGTAACATGGGCCATCCTCCCCTTTGTAGTGCTGTCTACAACTCTTTAATTACGTCATACCGCATTAGGCTACCTGCCTATTTGCGGTGCTACGCCGATGACTTGTTTGCAAAGCCGAGGCATTACCCCTACCTGGGAACCTCATGGTGGAGTCATCCCACTGTAGCATGGAGTTTCACTCCTTGTAGTGCTGCTCTACCGTGCTTTCTGTAAAGCACACCAGCATTCACTCTGCCTGAGAACTCATTAAGGCGTTTAAGCCAACCTTCCACAGGATCTGTTTTTTTCGCAGAAAAAATACATAGTAGACAACAATGGTTTGGGTCCGTATCCCTTCCATGTTCCAGAGAACAAGTACCCACTGTTACCTGATAGTTTTCCAGTCAGTGATCCTCCTTTGAACCAAAAGTTAGATGCCTAGTAGATTTCTCTTTGAACTAATAGCATAAAACTTTATGGTAGGATTACAAAGACACACTATCAGAATGCCTTCAAGTCCATTTTACAAGTTGTGTCATCGACCAACTGGCGCTTGAGGCCCTTTGTGAACGGATATGCCAGGTTCTCTTGACTCCGAACATCAATCACTGCAATTACACCCTCTTTTGATAAGATCGTGTACTGCCCTGTGCTTCAACCGCACAGTCATCTTCTTTCCGTTGAAGAGGTCATTTGATGCCACCGCCACAGTCGCCTGGTTGTCATAGTATATCGGTATCGTCGGTATCTGAACCCCAACCATTGGAAGATCATACATGAGCTTCCGAAGCCATTCTGCTTCATCTGCTGCAGTTTCAAGTACATAGAATTTAGATTCTATGGAGGAACGAGAGAGTATAGTCTGCTTCTTCGACTTCCACGATATAGAAGCTCCACCCAAGGAAAAGACATATCCACCTGTGGATCTCTCGCTTTCCACCTCTGAACACCAGCTAGCATCACTGAAGCCTTCCACTACTGTCGGATACCCGTTGTAGTGCAGTGCATATGTCTGAGTCTTCTTAAGATATCTCATCACCCGCTTCACAGCTTTCCAGTGCTCAACCCCTGGGTTGCTTTTGAACCGACTCAGCATTCCCACGGCGAAAGCTATGTCAGGCCTTGTGGCAGTGGTAGCGTACATCAAACTTCCGATAACGCTAGAATACTCCAGCTGCCTGACGCTTTCCCTCGAGTTTGGCTTCAGCTTCTGATCACACCTGTATGACATATCGATCCCTGGAAGATCCTTATACCCATAGCGTGTGAGCATCTTCTCAATGTAGTGAGATTGTGACAGCGCTACTGTAATGACCCGCTCCGCCCTAGCGGAACGTCGATTCAAACGGCAAGTGTAACGACTCAAACGAGCCGTCGACTCGAAGAGTTGCGTCGACCCGATGAAGTATCGATGCGAATCGATACAAGACTTACAATGGCCCATCAAAGATGAATCCAGACTTAGACTATCAAAGACGCGCTCGGAGTATCGCTCGGCCGATACGAACATCGCTAAGGTGGGTAGCTCCGATGAACCCGTCTTTGCTTAGCCTAGACACATAATAATACGGACACTATCACTGAAATTGCTAGGCGATAACACCGCGCATGCTAATAAATGACCCAATGCACCTAGCTAAGGAAATAATCCTATCTTGTATGCTTGTATAGAGTATGGAAAGGAACTTGGAAAATGTGAACTCTCGTACCGCGCTCCACGCTCGTGCTAAGGCACAAGCTTACGTTCAAGTTCCTTATGCGTTCAACAATGAAACAATGAATGGTTTACAACAATGAAACAGGAAGACTATCAACATAGTCGTTCCGAGTAGAGTTTAGCAACATTGAAAGACTATGGGACCGATGGGTCGCCAAGGCGACTCCCGCACGGAAAGTTGCATAATGTATAAATGAAAGAATGAACGAATAAACGAGTGAATGAATGAATCAACGAATGGATGAATACGAAAATGAATCAATGAACGAATGGACAAGTGAAAGAAAGAAAAGAAGAAATGAATAAAAGATAAGAAGGAAAGAAATGGTTAGCGACAGGTGTGACGGGCACGTACAACGGGGCTCGCTACCCGCGCTGCACGGACGCCAACCTGGTCGATAACGCATTGTGGCTAAGGGTTAGCCTATGACAATAAAATACGAAATGGTCGTGGACGGACCCGTGCACAGGTGATACGAATTCTGCGGCATGATCAAAGGGAGGATCGTGGTCGGCCTAGACGGAATCAAAATAAGGCTTACAGGCTGCCTGGGTGCGGACTTGGCCATCCAGGGGACGTAAGTGTTGCAGTATTTCAAGAGACTAACGGGGTGTGTGCCAGTCCGCACCCTACGCTAAGTTGAGAAATACAACGGCTTGGATGTCCAAAATGGCTTGTGATGCCAGCGACCGGTGCATATAGATTTGTCACGACCCGCACCCTGATTAGGGGCACGAGAAGCGGTTACGTCCAGCCTACGCCGCAGAATCGGCGGTAGAACGCTGTATATAAGGTCTGTAAATGCTACGTCTAAACAGATAAATGTACCTGTGCAGTATATACACTCCGAACGGAGGAATAGGGCAATACTGCCTCAATCACATAAGCAAAACTAAGGTAGAAAGCATGGAAAAAGATATGATATAAATAAACAGGAAACGAGTCCAGAAAGTAATCACAAGACACAGCTAACACAAGTCCAAGTCTCAGAATATAATATAAGTACTACAACTAAAATGTAAACAGCTGGCTCGCAGGCCAGGCAAACCTACTAGCTAAGCTACTCAGGATGGGCAAAGTCAAGAGGCTCTACTACTAAGACCCTGTCTAGGTCAAGTCCGTCCGACCGTATCCCGTGGTAAGTCGGGCAATCACCCTCTAAATCATCTGTAAAATTTGTCAACGGTATCCTGTCAGGAAAATGAGCAAGTACAAACACCAACAGCAGTTCCATGTGAATTGACAAAAACTATAAGAGACAGTATAATGAAATACAAGACAAAGAGTAAAGGCAACTTGGGAACCATTCGAAAGCCGAGTTACAACCCTTAAACCAAACAAGGACCGGGGTTGTAACCCTTCTTACGAACAGAACCTAGTCCCATAACCAAGGTACAGTATAAGAGACAGGTAGAGCATATGAGAAATGAATCATAGCAGGGTGAAAGTACAGTAAGTAAAGCTGAAACTAGAAATATATATATATCATGATGTGAGTACTGTAAAGGACGATAATGTATATATATAGGATGACTTGGGAACTATTCGGAAGCCGAGTTACAACCCTTAAACCAAACAAGGACCGGGGTTGTAACCCTTCTCCCGAACAGAACTTAGTCACCCTAAGATAATAAATATAAAAGGTGCCTTGAATTATTAGTGCGTCATGTGATCGGCTTGGGAAACAAGTTCAAGCTTTCCATCTGACCGCCTACAACCATATAACCAGTATGAAACAGCAAGTGTGAGACAAGGCCGGTCACCATGGCAAGTGTGAACAAGTAGCTATGGACAAGTGTGGAATGCAAGTATGAAGCAACAAGTGGGGATTTGATCACACAACCACTAATAACTCCCCATCCCCCGACTAGTATAAAGGATCCGGACATAACACGTCATGACACGAGATTTAAGAGCAGGTGATCAGCCCACTCCCAAGTCCATGTCTATACAAGTACAAGTAACAAGTCAAGTCTTATACCAGTATACCAAGTAATCCGGGAACAACATCTCATGACAGGATCCGACATATACTAGTCCGTGAACCATCGTGTCTGGAAATCAAGTAAGTCACTACAACTGAATCGGATATAGCAGATATCAAGACAATGAAAACTATCAGTGAATGTACTCGCCTGTGGTCCTGAGCTGATAGGGTGAACAGATGCTCAGAGCGATCACAGACCTAAGATAAGATACTATAAGTCAAACAGAACTAAATGCTGAAAAAGGAAACTAATACAAGCCATGAATGCAAGTCTAAGTCAAACTAGGTCAATCTAGGTCTAACTGAGTCATACTAGGTCTTACTGGTTCATACTAGGTCATACTAGGTCACTGGAAGTCATTCCAAGTCAAACTAGGTCAATCGGGATCAACGGTTGACTTACAGTTGACTTCGGTCAAAAGTCAACTCTGGTCAACCCTGGTCAACTATGGTCAACTATGGTCAACTCTAGGTCAAACCTAGGTCAAACAAGTCTAATGTTGACCAACTGTTGACTTTCAGTCAACTGGTCAAGTCTCGGTTGGTTTCGGTCAAATCGGGTCGCTTTAAGGCTAAGTTTGACCTTCGGTTGACTTTTGTTGACTTTTGGTCAAAACGGTCAACCGACGTCAAAACTAGTCTTAGAGTACCATATTTGATCATTACCAACCACGAGGATCAAGTTCTAACACTATCTTAGGTTTCTAACACAAAATCCCACTTCTAGGCAAAAACTAGCATTTACCCCTTCTTCCTATTTCTACTCCATGAATTTACCCTTCTATCTACCACACTCACCCACACTCATACACAACACTCACACACAACATCTCACCCTCACATAGACCTCTCTACAAGTCTCCTAATAGGTTTCCTATTAGTTTGCACATAGGCTAACTATAGACACTCACTAGTAGGTTCTCACACACACACACAACTCACAATTACTCCTCACAACTACACACACACACAACTAACTAATATGGACTGTTATTGGACAACCCCCAACCCTCTCTCAACATCACACAACAACCACTATAAATCTATATATAATCCCACACAATTAAACCACATATATATACCCATATGTATATAACTACATGTATATATATCAACATCTCAAACACTAGTTGTATGCATAAATGGGATTGAACTCTCAACCAACTCTCAACAAAACTCCCTCAAATCTGAACCAAAATCTGAGATTGTGTTCTCCCCCCTCTAAACATCACCACAACACCATATTAACCATATAATTATACCCCCTATATAACCATATACATATATATATCAATATATATATATATAGGTGCATAAAACTACTAGTTCAATACCATAAACTCCCAAAACTCAACCCAACATAATGCATTCAGCACAGCCCCAACCTGGCCGAAATTCACAGCCTATACAAAGCCCCATAATCCATCACCACATCACATAAATTAATCACCATTTATATATATATATATATATACATATATATATATATAGAATGATATATATATAACTATATATCCACCAAAACACATAGAAATAATATGATACATTAAGATACTCTCATGAATCATCTCTACAACATGTAAAATCTGAGAATAAATAGAAAAACACACAATAGCAATATTTTAACATCATTCATGGATCAAAAAGGGGGCTTTTTCCTAATAGGACACAAGCCTACAAGTGGACACTCCTAAAAATGTCTAAAGGACACAAAAATAGTTTTTAATGGTGGACACACCCTAAGAATCATCATGGGGGGGTTCCTACATGATCTACATAAGAAAAGAATAGGTTTTGGAGAAGGATTCACCTTGGTTTGAGAGCTAGAAATTAATGGAGCTTCAAAAGAAAATGGAGCCTTTGGAGAAGAAGAAGAAATGGATTGGAATGAAATGATAAAGTGTTTTCTCTCTCCACCCTATCCTCTCACTATGGTGGCCGGCCATATGGTGTTTTTGGACTATTTTGTCCTATATGAATAATTACAAGTTTGCCCTCCAATCAATTAAATGGTCCAAAAATGGGAAATGGTTAATCCGGGGGTAGTTTAGTCAAACCGAAACCACTAATCTCTAACTAATAATTAACTAAAATAATGGTCTAGTCTCTAACCAAAATTTCTAACATGTGGGCCATGGTTAGCTAGTGTGTGGGCCCGCTAAGGTCAAAATACCCCGGGTCCCCGAAACAAGTCAAAACAAGTCGAAATGAATTGAAATTCGAACCCGATTCAAATAACCCCAAAATAATACAAATAATAAATATAAAATTTCAAAATAATTTTTAGAAGTGGAAAATTACCAAAATACCCCTGTTTGTGAAAACTGAGGGTGACAAGATTTAAGTGGGCTTTGCTGGTGGCAATCCACGTGCAAGTCCTTGCATTGAAATCAAAGTAGTCTAAGTTAACTGTACAAAGCACCTTCTGAATAGGCTTGAATATAACACACAAAACGATCAAGAGTACTTCGAGCAAACGAGTTAGAAAACGTGCCTACGACATGCTAAAATTCGAGGCAAGGACACGCACTTTACATTGAATACTTTCATGAACTACATTAAGTTATTTCATATGAATTATCACGCACTTTACATTGAATGCTTTCATGAACTACATTAAGTTATTTCATATAAATTGTTGACTAACTTGGTTTACGTTGGGCAGGAAAGGCCGGACGGTAAGTATGGGAAAGTCGTGCATGTATTTCCATGCGACACTTGAATTTGGCAATACGGGATAGGTTATGACATATGCCATGAAATTGATCCTAAGGCAAGATTAGAAAGACAATGAATGATAGAGATGCACAAAAGTGAATGGAACGTATTTGGTAATGATAGCATTGTGGACGAGCTAGCCTCCCCACCAGTGCATAACAATGTACTGATAACTCCACAGTCTTCTTGCAGGATGCAGGAGACGCCGGCGGGTACGGAGCTTCCATCGAACGTGCTAAGGCACGGAGCTTCCATCGAACGTGCTAAGGCGCAGAGCTATCTCTGGAGCCTTGGAGCGTTGCAAGGAGCTGGAGCACCATATACAGGACATAATGTATTGGAACATTGCCATGAATCATTCCATGTTGTAAGCTACTTGGCACGCCTTATATGTTTCAGAGAGAGAGAGCTTGAGCGATTTGTAATATCGGCCTAGCGCTGCTTGTAAACTTCTTGAATATCAATAAAGAATTTGAATTCGCTTCAACTTGTGTTCATTTACTTTCCGCTGCAAATGGGGACACCCTGTGCGACTCTGTGGCCTAGCTCAAATCGGCTATTTCTGGACTTGGCCTTGCACGGGCGCAACCTAGGCCCGTACGGCATCATGCCTTAGCAAGGACGATCGCTCCTACGGGAGCGGGGCATGACAGATTGGTATAAGAGCACGGCTTCACGTCCTTGGACTTTATTTCGATTCTCTCAGTTTTGAAAGCTCGTTGAAACAAAAGAAGTATACGCTCTCTCTCGTTGTGCCTTGGGATGTTCCATACAATAGGTCTAATATTTTCAAAAGCTCGTACGAGTACTCGGTTGGACGGGATCGATAGGCGAAGGCCTTTGTGCCACCACTACGGACTTGAGTTGGAAGGAACCGATGCTAAGAGTTAGCAAACGCAGTGCGTGCTTGAATGAGCTTACGCTGACAGCAAATGAGTACACGAGACCAAAGTATAGTTCGAACGGGATGGTTATGCACGCAGCCTTTTGGCTAAGTTGTGCAGAGTATCGCGCACCTAGACCTTCCGGTGCAAACGAGTTGCGAGTGAGATCGATTATCGCTCGGACGAGAATAAGTGGGCATGCGAACTCGAATATAGTCCGCACGGGATAGCTATGCACACGACCTTTTGGTTATGTTGTGCCGCGTATCGCGCACCTCGACTCTTGGTGCAATCGAGTTGCGAGCGATATCAAGTACCGCTCGGTCGGGAACGGAGATACACTTGGAGTGTATATCGATGGGAATACTATCAAACTAACGCCGAGGCATGTACGGAAGATTTATTAGATTTTGAGGATTAGTGCGAACGACTTAGTACGTCGAGGCGACATGAGCGATTACGCTGGATATTCGTCGAACGAATCTGAAGGATGTCTTAGCGCATGATGCAAATGTGATTGTGGATTAAATAGGATGGTTTGAACCCGAGTGGTGTATGTGATAAGTTCAGAAAAGAATAAGAATGAGTGTCGACGACTAGTCGAGTGGCTCGAACCCTGAGTGGTGTATAGACGTCATAGAAATTGTTCGAGCGAGACTAAAGGAGCGATCGCACAAAGCCTTAGAATGCGTCACGCTTAGTTGGTCGTGATCTCGAATGTCCCGAACGAGATGTCGCTTGGACAACTTGTGAATGGGCAATGCAAGTTAGAAAATAACTCGGAACGATGAATAAAAAAGAATGGTCTTGATCGAGGAAACTTAGAGGATCGCGCATACGATTTTAGATTGATTCAAATAAATTGTGACTTGAGTTTGGACAACGATATTGAAACTAGCTTGAAGAATAGCGATCAAACTTGATCTTGAATATCGAGGAAATTGCGAAATATCCAACTCGAACAACAGCATCAACGGACGACTCGAAATCGGTTGCAAAGGAAGATCGTTAGGTTACGCATATCGTCAATGGTATTAAGGCGTATCAAAGATCGATATGCGATAACTCGGAGGTAATCTGACTCGACGAATGACGGTCGTACAAATGTCATTGTTCCGTTGGATGCTATACTTGGGATGTTAAAAATGTATCGAGGAAAAGATAGATTTGGCTTGGATGAAAATGTGAATGCTTGGATTTGCTTCGTTGACAACCACAACGTTGACATTCTTGTCTTATACGAGCGCAACTCCAGCCTCGCACATGCGTCGTGCCGGATTATGACGATTACTCCGCGTGAGCGCTGATATGGTGATTTATACAGCGGGAGTGATTGAACTTGGATGGCGTGGCAATCTGATTGCTTCGACTTGTGGTTTGACACGAAGGTGGACTCAAAAAGGAATTTGTGTTTGAAGAATTGAACTTGAGGATTGAGTAGGTCCAATCTGTGTATCGAGAATGGGTTAGTCTAAAACTCAAACAAGAGTTACGCCCCGATGAGAATGATTATTCTACGGGAGCGTTGTATGGTGATTCATGAATCGCCATGGATAATCGGACTCGCGTGAGATTGAGGCACAATGTATTGTCGAGCTGGATGACCTCGTGATCGAATACATGAATTGGTTAGAACTGGGAATTGAATGGAATTGAATATGTGCAACGTAAGTCTTGATGCGGATTAGGTGATCACGCTTGATGTTTAGAAATCTGAGTGACGCGAGCTTGGGTAGAAACTCCCGTACAAACGAACAAATGGTTTGACCATAGGAATTGGGGCGAGAGTCGTGCAACGACCTTGCACGATGAGCCACGGACTTGACTTGTAACTATGACCTTGTGAGCTGACCTAGCGGATAGGCAGACGACCCTATACCGAGTGATTGAACCTGTACGATTGATATTAGAGTATCGTCTGGACGGACGATAGACTTGGGGCAGCAAAACTTAGAGTAGAACAGGAAACTGGGAGTGTGCGTTAACGACGACGAGATTGGCCCCAAACGAAGGGAATGATAGGGATGGATGATGCGCAAGTAAAAGTTGGGATAACGAATTGAATCGTTAATAGGAAGAAATACTTGATGATGGTGCAATACTTGGTTTTGAATCGAATGGAAATTACTTAGGCTTGGTCAACCCCGCTAAGAAGAAATCATACTGATTTCGTGGACGGTAACGCTTGAGAAGCGAATCGAATCATCTCGAGGACCGAGATAAACGATATGTGATACACACATGAGTTCGGTTTTAAATCGAAGTTAGCAAAGCGATCGACAAATCAAAACTATCACGAGTAGCTTGTCCGACTTCGCTAGTCGCTAAGCTTGGTTGAAATGTACGTATTCGGGGGACGCCTTGAATGCGTGCACGATCCAAACTCAGCGATATGATGAACTCGAATGCAGCTGCAAGTGGGTGTTACGATGCGCATAAACGAAAGTGAGTTTGCCTCAGCCTACGACACTCGCATATGACGAATTACAACGCACCTCGTGCGACCGTTTCAGTCCCATGATACGTCAAAATAGCAACCGAGTCGAAGAAATGCTTGAATTGAATAAGTGCCATCAACTCTAAAATGAATGAAAAGTTACTCAATAAAAATCGACCAAACGTATGCGACGCGAAACTTGGAAAGATATCGAGTATAGTTCGGTGCCATAAAACGATAGAGCTGTTCGATAGGTATTGCCTAAGAAACACGATGACACGAGTTAAGGAATGGTAGGATGACCTGCACTCAGGAAGTCTCGAGAACGAGACTTGTTTTGAGTGGTGTATTATGTAATGACCCGCTCCGCCCTAGCGGAACGCCGATTCAAACGGCAAGTGTAAAGACTCAAACGAGCCGTCGACTCGAAGACTTGCGTCGACCCGATGAAGTATTGATGCGAATCGATGCAAGACTTACAATGGCCCGTCAAAGATGAATCCAGACTTAGACTATCAAAGGCACGCTCAGAGTATCGCTCGGCCGATGCGAACATCGCTAAGGTGGGTGGCTCCGATGAACCCGTCTTTGCTTAGCCTAGACACATAATAATACGGACACTATCACTGAAATCGCTAGGCAATAACACCGCACATGCTAATAAATGACCCAATGCACATAGCTAAGGGAATAATCCCATCTTGTATGCTTGTATAGAATATGAAAAGGAACTTGGAAAATGTGAACTCTCGCACCGCGCTACACGCTCGTGCTAAGGCACAAGCTTACGTTCAAGTCCCTTTATGCGTTCAACAATGAAATAATGAATGGTTTACAACAATGAAACGGAAAGACTATCAACATAGTCGTTCCGAGTAGAGTTTAGCAACATTGAAAGACTATATGACCGATGGGTCGCCAAGGCGACTCCCGCACGGGAAGTTGCATAATGTATAAATGAAAGAATGAACGAATAAACGAGTGAATGAATGAATCAACGAATGGATGAATACGAAAATGAATCAATGAACGAATGGACAAGTGAAAGAAAGAAATGAATAAATAAATAAAAGATAAGAAGGAAAGAAATGGTTAGCGACAGGTGTGACGGGCACGTACAACGGGGCTCGCTACCCGTGCTGTACGGACGCCAACCTGGTCGATAACGCATTGTGGCTAAGGGTTAGCCTATGACAATAAAATACGAAATGATCGTGGACGGACCCGTGCACGGGTGATACGGAATCCGCGGCATGATCAAAGGGAGGATCGTGGCCGGCCTAGGCAGAATCAAAATAAGGCTTACGGGCTGCCTGGGTGCGTACTTGGCCATCCAGGGGACGTAAGTGCTGCAGTATTTCAAGAGACTAACGGGGTGTGTGCCAGTCCGCACTCTACACTAAGTTGAGAAATACAACGGCTTGGATGTCCAAAATGGCTTGTGATGCCAGCGACCGGTACATGTAGATTTAAGTGGGCTTTGCTAGTGGCAATCCATGTGCAAGTCCTTGCATTAAAATCAAAGTAGTCTAAGTTAACTGTACAAAGCACCTTCTGAATAGGCTTGAATATAACACACAAAACGATCAAGAGTACTTCGAGCAAACGAGTTAGAAAACGTGCCTACAACATGCTAGAACCCGAGGCAAGGACACGCACTTTACATTGAATGCTTTCATGAACTACATTAAGTTATTTCATATGAATTGTTGACTAACTTGGTTTACGTTGGACAGGGAAGGCCGGACGGTAAGTATGGGTAAGTCGTGCATGTATTTCCATGCGACACTTGAATTTGGCAACACGGGATAGGTTATGACATATGCCATGAAATTGATCCTAAGGCAAGATTAGAAAGACAATGAATGATAGAGATGCACAAAAGTGAATGGAACGTGTTTGGTAATGATAGCATTGTGGGCGAGCTAGCCTCCCCACCAGTGCATAACAATGTACTGATAACTCCACAGTCTTCGTGCAGGATGCAGGAGACGCCGGCGGGTGCGGAGCTTCCATCGAACGTGCTAAGGCGCGGAGCTATCTCTGGAGCCTTGGAGCGTTACAAGGAGCTGGAGCACCATATACAGCACATAATGTATTAGAACATCGCCATGAATCATTCCATATTGTAAGCCACTTGGCACGCCTTATATGTTTCAGAGAGAGAGCTTGAGCGATTTGTAATATCGGCCTAGCGCCGCTTGTAAACTTCTTGAATATCAATAAAAAATTTGAATTCGCTTCAACTTGTGTTCATTTACTTTCCGCTGCAAATGGGGACACTCTGTGCGACTCTGTAGCCTAGCTCAAATCGGCCGTTTCTGGACTTGGCCTTGCACGGGCGCAACCTAGGCCCGTGCGGTATCACGCCTTAGCGAGGACGATCGCTTCTACGGGAGCGGGGCGTGACAGCTACTCCAGTGTCTGTCCGGATGATCTTTATGCCCAAGATGACATCTGCATCCCCCAAGTCCTTCATACTGAACTTGGTTGAGAGGAACTTCTTTGTCTCTGTGACACAGCCTATATCCGTACCTAGGATTAGCATGTCGTCCACGTACAGACAAACGATGACTCCTCTTCCATCAGCGAACTTTGTGTAAACATATTTGTCCGTCTCGCTGATTCTGTAGCCGTTTGACCTAATAACTTTGTCAAACTTCTCATACCACATCTTGGGAGCTTGCTTCAATCGATACAATGATTTTACCAACTTGCAGACTTTGTCTTCAAGACCTTTGACGACAAATCCATCTGGCTTTTGCATGTAAATCTCTTCGGTCAGCTCCCCATTCAGGAATACGGTTTTTACATCCATCTGATGTATCACCAACTTATGTATAGCTGCTAGAGCGATTAACATCTTGATGGTGGTCATCCGAGCTACTGGAGCGTACGTGTCAAAGTAGTCTATCCCCTGTTTCTGAAAAAATCCCTTGGCTACCAGCCTGGCCTTGAACTTGTCAATAGTTCCATCTGCCTTCATCTTCTTCTTGAAGATCCATTTACATCCGATGGGCTTCTCTCCTTCAGGTAGATCTACCAACACCCATGTGTTATTGGAGGTGATAGAGTCAAACTCGTCATTCACTGCCTCCTTACAGAAGATAGCATCTCTGGTCTTCATCGCCTCATCATAGGTAAGCGGATCTGCTTCCACATGATTGGTGACAAAGTCATCTCCGAAATCTTTCGATCTCCTCGCTCGCTTAGCTGACGGCTCTGCGAGTTCTGGTACAAGAGTTGTTTCCTCAACAACAGCTTCTTCTTGGACTACTGGCCCATATGAGATTTCAGTCTCATTTGCACCTACATCATTTTCCGGAATGTCCGAAAGAACAATATTTTTGTCTTTTGCAAACTTGTCTTCAAAGTATTCAGCATCGCGAGATTCGATGATATGATTTGACTCAATATCAAGAAATCTCCTAGCATCACTCTTCTCGGCATACCCCAAGAAGATCGCCTTCGTAGTCCTTGTTCCTAGCTTCTGAATCTTCAGATCTGGGAGCTTCACATACGCCAGACACCCCCACACTCGAATGACATTCAAGTTTGGTCTGATTTTGAACCAGAGTTCATAAGGAGTTACGTCCGAAGTTGCATATGGCACTCTATTTAGAATAAAAGTGGCCGTCAATGCAGCTTCTCCCCAGTAGCATTTAGGAAGACCCGCGGTTAGCAGCCTTGAATTCATCATTTATGTCAACGTTCTGTTCTTCCTCTCCGCTACTCCGTTGGATTGAGGAGAATATGGAGCAGTATCTCACATATGATTCCATGTTCTTTGCAGAATGATGCGAATTCATGAGACCTGTACTCCCCACCTCGATCACTTCTCAACCTCTTGAGTTGTTGTCCAGTCTGTCGTTCAGCTTCGGCCCTGAACTCTCTGAACTTCTCGAAAGCTTCATCTTTAGACTTGAGCAAGTAGACGAACGCGTATTTTGAGAAGTCGTCGATGAAGGTTATGAAATACTTCATCCCGGCCTTCATGGAGAAATGTTTGAAATCACAGATATCGGAGTGCACCAACTCCAGAAGATCTGTGCTTCGATTGACCCGATGAAAGGGTTTCCTTGTGATCTTCGTCTGAGCACACACTTCACACTTCTCCACCTTACCCCCACAATTGGAGATAAGTCCTAGACTAGACATTTTGTTAATTCTTTTACAATGAACATGTCCTAGTCTATTATGCCATAACTCAAGAGAATAATCAGAAAATACAACTGCATTAATGTCATCAAACTGGTTGACAAGCTGAATTTTAAACATTCCTTCGGTTTGATAGGCCTTCCCGAAATATGTTCCTTTCTTGGACATCACCATCTGACCAGCATTGATGTCCATCCTCAAGCCTGCGTTGCAGAGCAGGCTCCCAGAGATCAGGTTCTTGGCAATTGCCGGAACATGCTTCACACCTTGAAGCGTCAGAGTGTTCCCAGAAGTGAGTTTCAGTTCCACGATCCCGATCCCTAGAACTTCAGCTTGGGCCTGGTTCGCTATGACAACCTTCTCAGATATCGGCTGGTACGTGCCGAACCATTCCTTGTCAGAACAGACATGGCAAGTCGCACCAGTGTCTATCCACCAGTCAGAGTCAACCCCCACATTTGTGACCTGTACGATCATAGCAACAAAGTTAGAAACCAATAAAACCTTTTTAGGCTCACCTTTCTCTGATTGTTTAGGCTTAGATCTACATTCACTCTTGTAGTGGCCTTGCTTGCCACAATTGTAACAAGTCACGTGGGACTTAGTCTTTTGTTGCTTGAAAGAAGGACCCTTCACTTTTAGATTAGTGAAGTCCTTCTTTTTGGGATGAGAAGCCGCCTGCTTCCCCTTGGGATCTCTCGTCTGCATAAGATTGGCTTTAGCCAACTATTTAGACAGAATGTCCACCTTCTGTTGGGAACGCATCTCGTCCTCAACATGGATCTCTTGAAGTAGATCTCCCAAGCTAATGTATAGATTCTTTCTGTGCATCCTTGCATAGAAGGTACTCCATCCAGCAGGAAGTTTTGAGACGATCCCTCCGACGACAAACTTATCGGGAAGGGACATCTTTTTGTCTTCCAGTTTCTGACGCAGCTTCAGAAATTCCTTCACCTGTGGCAGCATGGACTTTTCGTCCTCAAAGAGCAATTTGTGATATTTTTCAACCACAAACATTTTGCTCCTGTTCTTGTCTTCTTCATACAGATTTTCCACAGACTCTCATATGTCTCTGGCAAGTTCCTTCTTTGAGTAAGATTCTGCCAGGGAGTCCTCCATACCATTCAGGATGAGAAGCCTGCAGATGCTATTTTCCCTTCTCTACTTGGCCTGGAGTTTGGTAGCCACGTTGATTGCGGCAGTAGATCCAGTTTATGGAACAGAGGGTTCTTCCTCTAACAGAACATGATCAACGTCTTTCAGTTGAAGAGTTAGGTTAACCTTTCTCTTCCAGACTTGATAGTGCTCTCCATCGAACTTTTCCAACTTGCAGAAGTCCGATTGGAGGAGCGAAGCATTAATATTTTCCATCTATACGGATCTTGCTTTGAGATTGTTAGTCCCGGGGCTTGATCGAAGATGGAAAAACTGATGCAATCGAGATCTGAGATGTCACACAAAAACTTTGCAGTGATCAAACTCAAGATCTACGATGGTACAATAAAACAAATAGCCAATTACAATCTGAAGGAGGAAAATAGAGAAGAGAAGATCTCACGTTCTTCTGTCACGATCCGCACCCGCTAAAAGGGCACGTGATGCGACAATGCCCAGCCCTCACCGCAAAAACGGCGTGGAACGCTGTAGATTTTCTAGTCTGACAATAGTTTATATATATAACAAAACCTGTCGAGAATATGGTCAACTCCGAACGAAGGACAAGCAGTGAATATATGTAAGTACTCAATCACAACTCTAAGATAACAAAGTAAAGACTGAAAGATAAAGACAACAAGACGATAATAAAATAATAACCTGTCGAGTCCAACACAAGAATATATACAAGTCCAAGTCTCTAATACAATCCATAGTAATAACAGTCTCAAAAGTAGCTGGAGACAAAGTCCAGTACAAAGACCTACTCTAACTAAGCAAGTGGTAAGGTCTCGTCAGGCGGAGCTAAGCCCTGCTGGACCAAAGTCTCTAAGTCTACGCCCACTACGTCATCCGGACCGTAGTAGGTACAATAATCTCCCTCGTCAGCATCTGTAATATTTTCAACATATCCTGTCAGGATGGAACGAGTATAATCTACTAACAACAGTTCACAAGATATGAAAAAAGCTATAAGACAGTAAATAGAGAGTATATACAAGAAAATTATGGAATGTATATGTGAGTATCATGGCAAGGTAAGCTGTAAATCTAGAGCTAGAACAAGGCAAGTAAACTGATCATGGCATGTACAAGAATTAAGAGTCATATATCTAGGTGTGTGAATACTAGCTACAACATGTGGCCGGATTGGGTCTGCACAAGGTTATGATCTAGCCAATCATACGTGTGGTGTAGGATTATCATTCACAAGGTTCACATTATATACAAGGCGGGTATGACCACACATCTACACTAGTACTCCCCGTCCCCGACTGGTAGAGTGGATCCAAGCAAGACACGTTACGACACGGGATTCTACGAGAAGGGAGCAAGTCTCCTCGAGAATCGGTGTCCATATACTGCACAAGAACTACAAGGGAGCTTGCACAAGATATACCAAGATAACGAGGAATAACATCTCATGTCGGGATCCATGAATACCAATCCGTGTGACCAATGTGTCGAAAACAAGCATATCCACACTAATTACATGAATCATAACAATCATTATAAATTGGAAAAGTGTCAGAGAATGTACTCGCCTGTAATATGGTATGATATGTCTACAGGAGCAAATGCAGCGTCTCGAGGACCTATAGAGAACAAGACGTATCAACACTATGCTTAGGAAATAAAGTCAAG
>JANAVB010035420.1:3568715-3596215 GCA_029216955.1 Iris pallida | reverse complement strand
AACCTGAAAATGTTGATTTCCAGTCAGGAATGGAATGAGCACAATTCACTGAATGCAATTTCAAATAAAGAAAATGACTATAAAACAAAGGTTAGACATCAATCATGAGTTTTGAAAATAAACAGGAAATACAGAAAACTAATAGTAAATAAATAGACACAAAATACTTTTCCCAACTGTTAGAAGTACCTTTGATATGTGATCGGTCTCGGGACAATTATGCGACACTATCTACACTGTCTAAAGTTACACTGTCTACACTGTCTAAAGTTACACAGTCTACACTGTCTAAAGTTACACGGTCGACAGTTAATATTGCAATAAAGAAACACTGTCTACAAAATAATAATCACAAACTATACAGTTTAAATGCAATAATAATCACGGTCTACACTGTCTACTTTGCAATAAATAAATCACTGTCTACACTGTCTACACGGTCTAAGGTCAGATCACACATCCCTGGTACTTCTCATTCCCGACTCAATAATTTATAATAGAAAATAATCACATAACCAATGGTCAATCAATGAAATATAGTGAAAATCAATATCAAAATGCAGACAATAAACTGTACTCGCCTGTGGTCCTCTGCTGGTGAAACCGACAGTCTGGACTACTCAAAGTGCCACAATAGCCAAAACCCGTACAACAGTCCCCGGAAGCTAAAATAAACATTACCAATGTTCTCAGAATAGTCAAATTAGCTAGGATTGCCTGTCCTTAAGTCCAATTCTGGACACAGGGGCAAAACGATAATTTTGGGCTAAAACGATGTCCGCCATTGGACCCGCTTTGTACCGAAAAGTGTGCCAGAGTCAGCGGTCTCTAAAGTCGTCAAACTATATGTTTATGGATTTAGTTTTCCGATACGAACCCAACCGTATGTCCAGAGTTGGATTCCGGCGGGCCGTGCACAAAATCACCCGTTGAGTCGGACCGTGGGACCCGCAAAACGACGTCCGATTCGACTATCTCAGAATTTGACCAAACTTGGCATACAGGACCAGAAAAATGATACGGTCCTGTTGGTGCAAGTTTCGTCTCGATCTGACGAGCGTGCACAAAGTAATTGAGAAACTTGCAAGGTGCACGATACGGTAAATTTTGACGGATACGCATCAAATTCGTCGCGCACATGCGAACAATTTGAATTTCGCCAAAGCCCACACGACCACAAAGCCGTTACACAGCTTTCGATGTGTTCGGTTCACGACCACGTCGTCCGGATTGGCGTGACGCACGTCGTGTGGAACAATTTTCTAGTTTTGAAAATAGATTTTTTGGGAAACTTTGGGATTCGGTTTCTCGACGCGTAGTCGATGATTTCCAAATCCACAAAAAGGGTCGTGAAGTCCTATATGTTGTCTATAATCGTGTTCAGATGGAATTTCTAAACAGCTACTGGATCGATCGAAATCGATCCGCCAATGTGGGTTCATGGATTGATATATGTCCTATTTTTGGGACAGATTTTTTCGAACTTGGGTTCGATTTTTTGTCTAATACAGACTACTTCGAATTGAACTAATTGACAGAGATTAGAGTGGGTTAGGTTGTGAGCATACCGGAAGAAACGGTTTCCAAGATGGTCGAGCGAACGCGACGGAATATCATCGCGAAGTCGGCCCCGCGGGTGCTGTCGGTGCTGTCGTGTTCTGTGCACGCCCTGTTCCGTGGCCTTGCGCGGTCTTGCCCGACGACCGTCGGCCGTCGGTGGCGCCACGGCGGCGCGCGCACGTTCCTAGGGTGGCGCGACGTCGCATATAGATGGGGGATTAGGGTTTTGATGCTTTCCTTGCTCGATTTCGTTATATATACATTAGGTATATAATCTGCTCGGGATGCTCTGTTCTTTGGGGTTTAGTTCGGGGTGTGGGGAAGTCATGCCACGGCTGGGCTCGGCTAGGCCGGGCCTGGCCTGGCTGATGTTGTCCTATCTCTTTTCTTTTTTTTTCTTTTTTTTTCTTATTAGCACTTAATACTTGTATATATATATATATATATATATATATATATATATATATATATATATATATATATATATATATATATATATATATATGTTTATTCATATGTATGAATACATACACACATATATATACGTACACGTATATACGTATACACACTCACATATATATACGTACACCTATACCCTATATATATACATATATACACATATACACATATACACACGTATATATATTTATCTATAATATATATATCTATATTTTATATATATATATATATCTATATATATATATACACATATATATTTAATATATATTATACACGTATATATATATGCACACATACACCTTCATATATAATATATATTTATATATAACAAATCTCCAAAAACTAATTAAATACTTTTAATAGAAATGTCAATCTCAATTTTATCTATATACATATATATATTAATCTATACATACACACTCGTATAATATAAATATATGTATGTACGCATACGCACATATATATATAATCTGTAAATTTATATATACGTACACGCCTATATATATTTTATATTTATTTATATATACACACACATCTATATATATAAGCCATATTTACAAAAATAGTATAAACAATGGTTAACTAATATTTAGACAATACTGGCCAATTCCTAAAGATATTGCATCTATCTAGGATATGTCTACATGGCCGTATTGGGTCTCACTACATGCCTACTTGGGCTTGGATTTGGTTTGGGCCCAATTCAGGCTAAGTTGGTACAATCGGGTTATCTAAAATCAATATATCTAATTAATAAATAAATGAATCTTCGGTAATGGTTAAGTCGCAACTTGGCCTGGTTTTCCTAGTTAGGACACACTCATGGCTGGGCCTTCCCTACCAGGGCTAATACACTAGTCTAAGCACGCCATTGCACTATCCGTGCCACGATTTCTAATCACCATGCACTCCAAAACTCCGCCATGGCTAAAGTCATCTACCGTAATAATTAACTAAATAATTATTTATAAAACTTTAAAAGTCACCATTTAATTTAAATAATTAAATAAAATATATTATCAAAAATTTCGGAAAGAGGGGTTACAAATCTACCCACCTTAAAAATAATTTCGTCCTCGAAATTTTAATTCATAACTATTCCTTAAATTCAAAAAAGAAATCTACCATTACCTTAATCTCCTCAAATTTTAATTCCTCCAAAAACAGTTTATATCCTCCTCATTGCCATTTTGTAACTACGAAGCCCCAAGAACTTCTACCCACCTTTGGTCACACTACTCCCTCAAATCTCATGTCACTAAAATTTTTAAAATCATCCAACTACTTGCTAAAATTGCTACCAATAGATCTCTACTGCTTATGGCCACTATAATCATCTCCTATCTATTAACCACCCAAAATCTAACATGCAACAATTTATCCAAATAGCTAAGAAATATTGCTAACTTCTAATAAGCGTGACCATTCGTCACTCTGGAATAGGAAGGACATGAAGATAAGGGAGAATAATCGAGAGCAAATATGAAGTTTCAAGAACAGTAGAGTATTTCCAATGATGCAGGTAGAAAGAAAGTTTACGAACCATTGAATTATTTGCTAGATTGGGCTACTCTAGTCCAGTCACTTGTTAAATCGAAGAACACTTGTTTCTTAGAGGGCTTACAATTCGTGCAATACAAAAATTTTGTTCTTGAAGTTCTAAACAAGATTCCAAAATAGAACGGAATTTGAAAAAAATCAAGATTGTGATCTTTCCCGTGGCTATTTAAACACACGAGCCAGGAATATAAATGCAATACAAGACCGTACCTCGACTTCCAGGTAGATGGAATCAAGGTTATGAATGACATCGCATTCTAAGAGATGGAGGCTACATAATCGGTATAGGGACCTATCTCAAATAGTCCGATTTTTATAGTCAACTATGGTGGTATGCATGGATGGGTTTAACTGGGTCTTAATGGATTTCCTAAATTGGGCATCAATAGTCAGTTGGATGAACCTTGGACTTCAATCTATATGGACTGGACAAGATCCCTATGATAAGACTATTTCTACTATGTTAGGGTAACCTAGAATAGATTTCACCCAAGTGGTCGAGCTAGTTGCCAGTTTGGTTGGTTAGCTAGGTCCTTAAAGTCCAAAAATGCGTCTTCCGTGACTTTTGTGTTTAAGTAGCACGAGAAGGCACAATTGAGTGGCACACTGGCGACATGTGCGTAGTGGCTTCGAGTAGATCATAACCATATATTGGGTCGACAGATTCGAGTCGAAGTTGAGTCTCTAGTCGTAATCGGGAAGTACACAGGGATTATGGTAAGGATTTTAGCTAGTCCCTTTTTTTTCCTGAAAGTCGTACCATAAGAATAGAGTATGAGGGGACGTATTTGAGTGGGACATGATATACCTAGATGAAGGCGGACTCGTCTAGAT
Source organism: Iris pallida (assembly GCA_029216955.1). Taxonomy (NCBI): domain Eukaryota; kingdom Viridiplantae; phylum Streptophyta; class Magnoliopsida; order Asparagales; family Iridaceae; genus Iris; species Iris pallida. Next base: position 3,591,802 of record JANAVB010035420.1, on the reverse strand, counting down.
ATTGTATGTGAAATTTGTTGGAATGTATCGGCTGGTCTCGTGCTCCGAATATTAATGACACGGCCGGGGACACAAAATGATCTAAATGGAAAGTGGGAGTCCATAGGGCACTAACTATCATTCTAAAAAATGTATTCTAATCAATCGGTGATCTTCGTATGTCCCAAACTTTAGGAGGCTTATAGTCTACCCACCTTAGAAATAGGACATGGTCTTAGGAATATTGAGGTTAGAGGGTTCCCAAAGTCCGGATACTGTACCTCGACTCTTTGTTAATAGGGAATAAGGCACGGCGTATCGGGATACGATAGATATAAGTCAAGTCAAGGATCGTTCCTCAATAAATGAAGAACGAGTGTGTACAATGACACACGGTCGACAAATAGAATGATCTACTCGTCCACTGTATACAAGAGTTATCGACGGGGTTACCAACTCTAAGGCACAAGATTTCTACAACTGAGTCGTGAATTTTTTATTTGTGTCAACCTGCCAGACTATCGTCACAAGAGTTGTAGTGATGATGTATTGCTGTTGACAACTGGTAGATCATAATATGACAGGGTATTTAAGCTATAGTATTGGCTAAGCTAGTGACTGTGGTATTCCAATACTAGTTAGGTCTTAATAATAAAATTTACATAACTAGAGCAATATTTGTTGGAAACCAATCTCGGGATGAGTGTCATGGTAAATGATTAGCCTATTGTCCATTCATCTCATGTCTAACTGTGGCTTCGGTCGAGGAATGGTTGGTTCAAGGCTTAAGGGTTGCTAGTTAAGGCAAGCTTCCAGCAAATAATTAGAGACCCGCAACCTTTGGTCTCTAAAGAATAGGTAGTCTCCTAGGTAGGCATTTCGACTAAGGGTAAAACCCTAATCATTCTCAAATTCGAATGGCTAGAAGGTCTCAATAGTAGTTTGAGGGTCGAGAGGAGAACGAGTAACTCAGTCATATGACTAGCCGATGGTAGCTACACTTGTGTATACCACTATCATAGCCATGGGGATACTCTGTATCTCTCTACCATCACGAGCTTTCGTCTTTCCAAATCGGTGAAAGACAAAAACAATAAAGAATTCAATGGAGATATTACTGAATACAATTTCGTGATCCAAAGGCGAATGTATAATTCAAGAGGAATTGTCAAAGCAGTCGCGAATGAGATCCTAGATACCTATATATATCCATCCACGTAGTGTAATTAAACGAAGAGCGAACCAAATGCATCATGGTTGATCAGACCATAATACACTGATTCTGATTAGACAATAAGTTAGCAGGCGTCCCCACTAAACATATGCCTCGAATCAAGCTCGAGAACAGAGTGAGCTTGCAAAACTAAGCTGTAACAGCAGCGTATCATTTAGTGTGTGTTTGTATAGAGAGTAGAGAGGAGGGGGAGGACAGATTTTTCCAAATCTAGACAGTCCCCAAAGAGGACTGTCATTACCACCTAAATAGTCCTTTAACCCCCACTAAACCTGGCCCTTAACAGCCTATACATGGCTGTCATTTGCATCTATGTACACCCCAACCACACCATCCTTGCTGTCCCAAACCACCCAACTTCTGTCCACAGAACAGCCATCAAACAGTCCACCAAACAAGCCAAATTCTGTCCTGTTTTAGCCAATGTTGGCTGTCCACTTGCGGTCAAGAACAGCCCCTACTTGAACCCTCCCCAACAGTCCAGGATTTACCATAGATGGTGTCCTATTTGCTCCACATATGGGCTGTTCCCTTACCCCAAATTCTGTCCATGTATTCCCATAGTTGGCTGTCCCAAATACCACACCCCATTGGCTGTCATTACACCCCATTGGCTGTCCAAACAAGCCTACAAAATCAGTCCCAAATTCACTACAAAACAGCCTCCACACAACAGTCCTATACAAGCCTTGTTGGCTGTCCCATTTGCAACCATTAGGCCCCCACATTCAACCCACATTGCTGCCCAATTCACCCCATTCAAACCACCATTGTTGTCCTTCATTCCAGCTTCCAAACACACCACTTTGCAGTCCAAAACCTATCCCCTTTAGCCTTGTGTGTGTGTGTGAAATTGTGAGTTGAGATGTGTGTAGTTGTGAGTTTGTGTATGAGTGTGTGAGAGCTATAAGAGTGTAGCTAGTAACCTATAGTTTGGCCTATGTCTAAACCAATAGGAAACCTATAGAGAAGCCTATGAGTGTGATATATATATGAGTGTATCATGAGAGTGAGTGGTGTGGATGAGTGTGAGAGTGTTGTGAGGAAAAATTTATGAGATAGGATAGGTAATAGGGTAAACCAATACCATGTATCCTAACATAGCCTAGATGCCTAGGATACCCATAATTCATGGTAGGTAAACCTTGGATAGGTTGATATCTAGTTACCCTAAGGAGCCTAGGCTAGTACCATGGGTATTTGCGGGATTTTCTTGAGATTGGACAAGGTATCGGAATTTACCTTGGTAGGATAAATGTTAGTTTTGCCTAGGAATAGGGTATTAGTGTTAGGAGTCTAAGATAGAATTGAAACCCGATTCTTTTGGTTGGTAATGATCAAATATGGTGCTCATAGACTAGTTTTGACGTCGGTTGACCTTTTTGACCAAAAGTCAACAAAAGTCAACCGAGAGTCAAACTTAGCCTTTAAGCGACCCGATTTGACTGAAACCAACCCAGATTTGACCAGTTGACTGAAAGTCAACAGTTGGTCAACATTAGACTAGTTTGACCTAGAGTTGACCTAGAGTTGACCAGAGTTGACCAGGGTTGACTTTTTGACCAAAAGTCAACTGTAAGTCAATCTTTGACCCCGTTCGACCTAGTTTGACTTGGATTGACTCCCAATGACCTAGTATGACCTAGTATGACTCAGTCTGACCTAGATTGACCTAGTTTTGACTTAGACTTGCATTCATGACTTAAACCAGCTTTCTTTTTCAGTATTTAGTCATGTTTGACTCATAGTATCTTATTTTAGGTCTGTGATCACTCTGAGCGTCTGTTCCCCCTATCAGCTCAGGACCACAGGCAAGTACATTCACTGATAATTTTTATTGTCTTGATATCTGCTATATTCGATTCAGTTGTAGTGTCTTACTTGATTCTCAGACACGATATTTCACGGACTAGTATATGTCGGATCCCGGCATGAGATGTTGTTCCCGGATTACTTGGTATATTGGTACAAGACTCGACTTGTTACTTGTACTTGTATAGACATGGACTTGGGAGTGGGCTAATCACCTGCTTTTGAATCTCATGTCATGACGTGTTATGTCCGGATCATTTATACTATTCGGGGATGGGGAGTTATTAGTGGTTGTGTGATCAAAATCCCCACTTGTTGCTTCACACTTGTACTCAACACTTGTCCATAGCTACTTGTTCACAACTTTCCATGGTGACCGGCCTTATCTTCACACTTGTTGCTTCACACTTGTTATTTGGTTGTAGCCGGTCAGATGGAAAGCTTGAACATGTTTCCCAAGCCGATCACATGACGCACTAATAATTCAAGGCACCTTTTATATTTATTATCTGTGGTAACTAAGTTCTGTTCGGGAGAAGGGTTACAGCCCCAGTCCTTGTTTGTTTTAGGGGTTGTAACTCGGCTTTCCGATCAGTTCCCAAGTCGCCCTATATACATTCATATCGTCTTCCTTTTTCAGTACTCACACCATGATATATATATTTCCAGTTGATTTTGTCTTGTATTTCATTACACTGTCTCTTATAGAATTTGTCAAGTCATATGGAACTGATGTTGGTGTTTGTACTTGCTCATTTTCCTGACAGGATACCATTGACATATTACAGATGATTCCGAGGCTGATTGCCCGACCTACTATGGGGTAGAGTCTGACGGAGTAGACTTAGACAGTGGCTTATTGGTAGAGCCACTAGATTTTGCTCACCCTGAGTAGTATAGCTAGTTAGGTTTGCCTGGCCTGCGAGCCAGCTAGCACTGTCAGTTGTAGTATATATTATATATTTTTTGAGACTTTGGATGTTTAGTGTATAGTTCTGACTTGTGGATCTTGGACTTATTTCCTGCTTTATCTATCGTATTTTCTTTCCGTGCTATCTACCTTAGTTTGATATATGTGATTGAGACTGTATTGCTATGTCACCTCCATTCGGAGAGTATATACTGTACAGGTACATTTATTTATTTTAGTCGTAGTATTTACAGACCCTGTATACAGCATTCTACAGCCGATACTGCAGCGTAGGCTGGACGTAACCACGTGCTCGTGCCCCTCTTCAGGGTGCGGGTCGTGACAATGCGGCATGAGTTCGTGTCCTGGATGCTGGCTTTGTGCCTTGCGAGTTCGTGTCTTGATCGTAATTGGTGTTTTTCGTGTCCGGTGACTGTGTGCGTGTCCGAGGATGACCTAGAGGGACTGGGAGGATGCAATGTCATTTCTTGGCAAGATTTGTTCAAGCAGTCACTGAACGTTTGACCCAGTTGTGTGTGTTATATTTGGTGTGAGTTCATGTCCAAGCTTGGGATCGTATCCAACCATAGTTCGTGTCCGACCTCTGTTTAGTGTCGTGGGGTGTCAGTTGCAGTAGGTCGATCGGGATTTGGAGTCAATAAATATAACGCCCCAGAACCAGAATACTGGAGAGCGGAGGCATACATAGCCAGCTACGTATAATAAAATAGAATCCACCTCACTATACGGTCATGGCTGTCTAGATATATGAGGGTTTAACTACAATCCATCAGTCTCCTATGGTCAATAACAAGCCTAAATGTCTCAATCTCAAGCAAGCAAGTAAAGTTACAAGATGTAAGATCACCAAATATACAATGGTAAGGCATCCCAAACATTACATATTCAGTTGATCATGAAGCTAGTCGTTACAAAAAGTGAGGACTAGCAAGAGGATACAGTACATGAGCAGCTATGTATGGAGGATACAGTGCATGAGCAGCTAGTCGTTACAAAAAGTGAGGACTAGCAAGAGGATTCAGTTGTTCAAGAGAATTCACCTTCGACGATGCTGGCATTGAAGAGGATACAGTGCATGAGCAGCTATGTGTAGATAACCTCATAGGTCAGATAATACTTAGTTATCAGAACATGCCTCTGGTCCTAGAATGGATTTTTGAGTCAATCTCCCTCATCAAGCGAATCGTCGTAGACTGCATAGATCAGATAATACTCAGTTATTATTATTATTATTATTATTATTATTATTATTTTTTTTTTTTTTTTTTTTGTGGAGAACCCATTAAAAGTTCATTAACATGAGATACAAAAACATATACATATATTCATTGATATAATATTGATATGTCAAAGATCAAATATAATATTCACGTGTGCTGATCAGTTAATAACTTAAAAGCTAAAAGCCGTTTTGTTTCAACAGTTAAAATAAAAAGATTTTTGAATGCGTCATGCATGACATCCCCTACGTGGAGGCTAGCTGCACGAACAATCAGTACCATGCATCACAAGTTGATCTTGATCTACGATAGTTTACGTTGAAATATGTTGCTTTCAAAAAATAGATGCTAATACATTACTGTCGTGCTTCCGATTTTGTTTACATGAACTTGTTGTCCATATGTTCTTCTACGTTCTTCTGTTCTTCTTTATTTTGAATTTTTTTTAACATATGAGGTCCGGGCATCTGTGTGAATATTGTTCAAGGGAATTCACCTTCGACGATGCTGGCCTTGAAGAGGCTACAGTGCATGAGCAGCTATGTGTGGATAACCTCATAGGTCAGATAATACTTAGTTATCAGAACATGCCTCTGGTCCTAGAGTGGATGTCCGAGTCAATCTCCCTCATCAAGCGAATCGTCGTGGACTGCATAGGTCAGATAATACTTAGTTATCATTATTATTATTATTATTATTATTATTATTATTATTATTATTATTATTATTATTATTATTATTATTATTATTATTATTATCTGTGGAGAACTCATTAAAAGTTCATTAACATGAGATAAAAAAACATATACATATATTCATTGATATAATATTGATCAAATATAATATTCACTCCGTCTCCACGTGTGCTGAGTTAATAACTTAAAAGCCGTTTTGTTTCAACAGTTAAAATAAAAAAAAAAAATTGGATGCGTCATGCATGACATCCCCTACGTGGAGGCTAGCTGCACGAACAATCAGTACCATGCATCACAAGTTGATCTTGATCTGCGATAGTTTACGTTGCAATATGTTGCTTTCAAAAAATAGATGCTAATACATTACTGTCGTGCTTCCGATTTTGTTTACATGAACTTGTTGTCCATATGTTCTTCTACGTTCTTCTGTTCTTCTTAATTTTGATTTTTTTTTTAACAGATAAGGTCCGGGCATCTGTGCGAATATTGTTCAAGGGAATTCACCTTCGACGGTGCTGGCCTTGAAAAGGCTACAGTGCATGACTGCATGAGCAACTATGTGTGGATAGCCTCATAGGTCAGATAATACTTAGTTATCAGAACATGCCTCTAGTCCTAGAATGGATGTCCGAATCAATCTCTCTCATCAAGCGAATCGTCGTGGACTGCATAGGTCCGATAATACTTAGTTGTTGTTGTTGTTATTATTATTATTATTATTATTATTATTATTATTATTATTATTATTATTATTATTATTATTATTATTATTATTATTTTCAGTTCCTTCTATATCTGCGATAGTTTATGTTGCATTGCTTCTGATTTTGTTTACATGAACTTGTTCTCCATATGTTCTTGTACGTTCTTATGTATTTTGATTATTTTGGATTTCCTTCTAGATCTGCGATTTGTTAATTTAGGTTACATTTTTTGAGTTCGGCACCTAGGTTTTCTGCACTTTTACTTTTTTTCCTTCTAGATCTGCGATAGTTTGCGTTGCAATATGTTGCTTTCAAAAAATAGATGCTAATACATTACTGTCGTGCTTCCGATTTTGTTTACATGAACTTGTTGTCCATATGTTCTTCTACGTTCTTCTGTTCTTCTTTATTTTGAATTTTTTTTTAACAGATGAGGTCCGGGCATCTGTGCGAATATTGTTAAAGGGAATTCACCTTCGACGATGCTGGCCTTGAAGAGGCTACAGTGCATGAGGATCTATGTGTGGATATTCATAGGTCAGATAATACTTAGTTATCAGAACATGCCTCTGGTCCTAGAATGGATGTCCGAGTCAATCTCCCTCATCAAGCGAATCGTCGTGGACTGCATGTGAGATAATACTTAGTTATTATTATTATTATTATTATTATTATTATTATTATTATTATTATTATTATTATTATTATTATTATTACTTCTTCTTTTTTCTTTTCTTTTTTTTTTTTTTTTTTTTTTGTGGAGAACTCATTAAAAGTTCATTAACATTAGATACAAAAACATATACATATATTCATTGATATAATATTGATATGTCAAAGATCAAATATAATATTCACTCCGTCTCCACGTGTGCTTATTATTATTATTATTATTATTATTTGTGGAGAACTCATTAAAAGTTCATTAACATGAGATACAAAAACATATACATATAATATTGATATGTCAAAGATCAAATATAATATTCACTCCGTCTCCACGTGTGCTGAGTTAATAACTTAAAAGCCGTTTTGTTTCAACAGTTAAAATAAAAAGATTTTTGGATGCGTCATGCATGACATCCCCTACGTGGAGGCTAGCTGCACGAACAATCAGTACCATGCTTCACAAGTTGATCTTGATCTTGGTCTCCTAGCAAGATCATATTCACACAAAACAATGAGATAAAAAAGTGTTCTTCAATGCAAAAGTATTGAGAAAAAAAAAAATCAACTTACAAGACAACTCCTCCACTTCTTCATTTCTTTTATAAATATTTATATTCATAATTGATGATGTGGAGACAAAGCCATTGTGAAGTGCATTGTCTAGATGTAGACAACCAACTTTACATTGTCCTTGCCATGTCAACTTCATAATTTATTCTACATTTGTAATTTTTGAAATGAACGTTTGTCATTCCTATGTGGCAACCATTTTTTCTAAACTCACAATAGGGTTGGAGATGCTCTAACATTCACTGCTGTTTCTCCATCACTTCTCTGTCTGATGCTTTAATTCTTCATTTACACTACTTTTCTTGTATAAAAAATGATCGACTGATTGATAAAGTTTACATTTAGCTCACAATGCAATAATAACTAGAAAGTAAGCAGATTGCTTTCCCCTGACCAACTTAAACTAAATAAGATATCCATGAAGGGGGTGGTCGAATATAACAAGAAGAAAATAGGTCAAGCTCTAAAACACTACACGCCCGGCACCGATTTCTTAATTTGGAAGGGCCAAAAATTCCAGAGAGTACAGAAACTCAACAAGACGTCGAGAGGAACTTGGAAGCGTGTATAATATTACAATTTGTGACACTGTTAGGGTGTAGGCTCAAAAAATTGTTGACAACATAACCAACTGCGGCAAAAAAAATCAGGGGTAAGACTCGCTAAAGGTGATCTCTAGTCAGTCTGTCTGCATGTTATCTGGGTTATTTGAATGGTCGGAGCCGCGAGTATCCTCTGGTCTGGATGGAGAACCCTTGTGTCTCAGTATATTTCTACAAGTTCTGAAACAAGCCAAAATATAACCAAGTAAGATAATAAGAACGACGAAGGAACAGGAGGAATTGAAACGCATCTGGATAAATATGACAAAATAAGAAGAATCAAAGATAATAGGTAAGCTACGTGTTCAAGGCCTCCGTCCTTTTCTTGATCTCATGGGACCACAGTACAGGATCGGTGTTCTTTGGCAATGAATCCTGTTGTTGGGACTTCTCACGTAACCACTGTTCGGCCTTATTACATTCATTGTTTACCTGTAAAAAGAATGAAAATGCTTTTCGTTGTCAAAACTGAATGACAGTTCGACTATCCGCCAATAGGGTTCGTGGATCTTACAGCATCTCGTTCATATGTTGCCACTGCCTGCACAGCCATTCTGTGGTCAACTATGCACTTCAAAAGCTCTCTGGTTGCCTGCGCCCTGGCTTCTTCGTCTCGGTATCGGTTTTCAATTGGATCTACAAGCTATTGGCATCCAAGTAGTGCAAAATTTGTTAAGGGGTCACCACCAAAGCAATGAAAAAGAAAGGTACGTGGAGATTTTAAGACATAAATTACTAATAACAAAAATATATGCATGACCATCGTGGTAAAATGATTTGACTCGTATAGTTAAACCACAAGGTCCTCCAGTGTCCAACTGTATGTCAAACACCCAAGAAGTTAAGTTTTGCATAATTTATTCACAGGCTCTTATGCCATGCATACCCTGTTAAAGTAAGTTTTTGCACCATTTATTCAAGGTAAATCTAACATACAACATGAGCAAGCCAAACATATCCAAAAATATTTGCCTAACTCAAGGTCAAACCAAGCCCTATAAACCCATTAAGTTAAATTAGGTTGCACCTGCTGCATAAAATGTTGCTCTACTGTAGACTTAACATTTTCCTGTGTGATTCCACCCTCTTCAATACATGAGAAAGAGGATATTAACATTTTTGCTTGCTTCAGCACCAAGTGTAATGCAAAATATTTGGATTTCCGGAAATATAATTTTAAGTTCGACTACTTTGTATTCAGGTAGCCATCTTTCGTGTCACACTCCCCTGTTTCAAATAACCACCAGAGTGCCATATCACATGCAATCTAGAATTCGACAAGTGAATGGAGCACACTGAGTTGCTGGTCATTCTGTTGAATACAAGGCACACTGAGATTGCCGCTCATCTTGTTCAATAATTACTCTACCACTCTCCCTTAAGTTCTCAACTCCATTCAGCTGTAGCTTATTTCTGTAGCAAGACACACAAAAAGAGACTCGGCTTTTCTATTGGGTAAGATAGGTCATGTATGTGTACCGGTGTCGTGTGAGCGATGGAATTGGGGACTGAATCGATTATTTATTAAGTTTATGTACATATTCCCAAGAATAGTGGACAAAGATCAAATATTTATCTTCTGAAAGTTCAGTTCCAATTCTTCATCCACCCCCTATGATCATTTTGTGGAATCTATTCTTTAGATGGACAATATGTTACTTAATCTAAACTTAAATTGATTAACATTGTGAAGAACTTACGTTCCATCTGCTGCTTTAGTAAGCTACCATTGTTTATCAAGTCCTACAGAAAATCCTTGCAAGAGGATCGCGAGCAACTGCTCGCTAATGACTTACATATAGAAATGGCACTCCCCATCTCATTCCATATGGACGGAACATCCAATTAATTGATGAATTCGCCAATTTAAAAGGTATACTATCACGTGGATACTAATCCAACACATCAAAGGTGTGTATACTAGTTCATCACCTATGTTGCAAGGACACGGATACAACGCGCTAAGGATACAAAGACGAATAAGACATATATTTTACTGTGGCCTAGCATATTTTGGAGTGTCCGTGGTGTGTCAGATATGTGCTTCCTAGTTCACCACCAATACCCAAAAGAATACAGGTTATATAAATGTCATTAAACTTTGGCATGTTCTTCCTAGTTCACCACCAATACCCAAAAGAATCCAGGTTATATACATGTTATTAAACTTGGGCATGTTGTAGTAATGAAATTATCCATTATTGGAGGGAAAAACCTAAAGGTATGCAATGAGGATAAGACTTCAATTGTTCACAGTTATATTTCTCTAGCTTAAACCAACTCACAAAAAGGGGAAGAGATGTTCTGTGAAGATAAAGACCAATAAGATCATTAAATGTTTAAAGATGTATAATGAATGAGACATTTGGCATGTACATTGGAATGATGTAAGAACTTCCAGAAAAGACTAAACCTTAATTTAAAAGAAAAAAGAAAAACTGAAGATATATAGCAAGACAAATGTCAATAAGGGTCAAATGATTTGCTATTGGGCAGTAGTTATAAATTGTAATGAGAACTCTTTTTGGTACCAAATTGCAATCGAGTTAAAACTGCACATATGTGACAAAAAATAGGAGAGCCAGATGCATTGCAGAACAAAATCTGTTAGGTCGGCCTAGATGCATGAATCATCCAAGCTGGGGCTATTACTAGGAAACAAGCAAGCAAAAAAGGAATGGACTGGACAAAAATAAAAACCCTGCAAATAAATAAAAAGTAAGGGAATCATATACCTTCTTCAAATCTTCCAGTTTGCTCGTGTACACCATTTCAGTTTCATCATCCCCGTCATCATAAAGCCATTCTTCGGTTTCTTGTAGGTTCATAGTTATCCCTTCCTTTTCAGATTCAGATGCAAAGCTCCGGTACCTCTCAAAAAGCTAACCAACCATACATCATTTCAGCCATCTATCAAAAATAAAACTTTTTAACAGAGGAGACTATTGTATTTGGCATTACCTTGTTGCGAACTTCATAGACAAAAGCTTCCAGTGCATTCTTTTTGTCCTTTGTTTGCTCCATAAGTTTGTCCTGATAAGCTAATTGTTGTTCTAGTTCTTGAGCTTGCAGTATGTCATCCTTTGTCATCGCACCATACATATTCTCAGTAACAGGTAGTTCATGCCTTCCACAGGGTCTCTCTGTTCTTGCTCCCTCAGCCTACAACCATTATTATGTTGTTAACACTACCCTGATTGACAGGACAACAATAGTGAAGAATCTTGTAGAGTATGAAACAATTTGTTATAAGCTCCTGTGATACTAGCAGTAGCAGGCATCGAAGCCATAAATGCATCTTAAGGAAAGGCCTTACCTTAAGGTTTTAAATTTACTTAGGTCAGTTTGAAATATTCAAACTTTAGGTGAAAACAATGCCTACAGTCAACAGAAGAACGAGGATATCACACAAAATGTCCAAAAAGTGCAGATAGTACATAAAACTTAAAGGTTTTGATTTCAGTCTACTTGAAGTTTGCCTTAGTAGTTACGTTGGTTTTATTTAGGAGTTTCAGATTTTACTTTTGGTATATAAAGCTAATAAAAAGTTATGACAAATCATAAGTTCCATTCCCCTCCCCTCTTTTCCCTATACTGCTATTACTTAAACTATTGCTGTAGAAACATGTAAAGGTAATTTCTTAATAGTATACACTGTAGTTGAGTATGCAAAGATAATAGGCAAGGAGAAGCCTATACGCCCAACTTGTAGCTAGTTTCTAGTGAATACTAAAAACAATAATAGGATAGGTTTACAACCACAAGCACGTTTACTATTCAACCCAAGTTTGAAACTGAATATTGTGAATGAACCAAATCGAAACATATCTGTATAATCAGCTTAAATTGGATCTCAATACAACCAAATTTTATAGCAATATATATAATTCAGATAAGGTTATCACGGGTCGAGCAAAACGAATCGAATCCAGCTCAATTACTTGAACAGGGACAGGGTTTACTCGCAAAAGTTAACCTTAAGCAAACACCAAAATGTACTGACTAAAAATTCTCTTCAGGATCCCTACTGGTAAAATACAATCTGAAAAAGTCGGTTATTGGCATATTACAAGACTTGAACAACTATGCATCAGCATTTTTGGCTCAGACTTTAACTCAACCTTTTTGAAGCCACATGAAGTCAGTTTAAGCCGAAAACATGCAAACTAGGTTGTCAACTCGTGACATGTATCATGTCTCGATTTGCTTGCATACGTAGCGTGTACCATGTATCATATCTTATCTGCATCATCATCATCATAATCCAAGCCTTCTCCCACCATAATGGGTCGGCTATGGAGCATAATTAAGCTCCATAAAGATCTGACATAATTATCTGACCGGTTGTCGTTCTGGTGTCAAGTCAACCATCTATGTTGGTGCCAAATTTATAGCCAAGGTAGCTATGAGCATGAGAGGGCTATGCCATAAAACCTAAGTGGCCAGTTAGCATGTAGGTATTCATACCTTTTGGATTGCAGTTTAGGCTCATGCAACCAAAGATGAAATGTTTTTGTTATATTGCCGTCTTATTTAAATATTCCATCATTTTAAGTAAATGTATTATATTTTAATATACTCCACTTCTAAGGCATTTATATCAAAACACCTGTTCTAGGGCAAAATAGTACAAAAATCAACTTCCGAAATAAAAACTCGACTGTCAGTTTAGTACAAAATTAAAAAATTCTGCATTGGTTCAAACAGTACCTTCAATTTAAAAATCACTTGACCAATTTCGACATAGAAAAATTATTTCTTATATTTTAGAGAGATCTCCTAAAACCACCTTGAAACAGAAGTCGGTACATAATCTTATTCTGCACATATTTAGCCAACAATGAACAAACAGGCAAAAAGAACATATATTGTATAGTAGAAGTGTTAAAGGACGTGTATAGATAGGTTTCATATGGTCTTCTTGCTAAATATTGAATTGTCAAATATAAAATAGTAGGAAGAATCCTCTGATATTTACATTCCTTTTCAAATGGGTTAATAATAATAATATATCTACGGTATCAACATTCTTCATGAGAATTATACCAAACTATATAGCAATGCGCGAAATCATACTTAAATCTATCTACATCTAAAAGTTTCTCTAAGTGGTGAAATTTGAAACTCTGATAGACATTTTAAGAAAGGCCTTTTAGAGGTCATCCAGATAAAACATATAGAGTCATGAAAGACACCTTTATATTTATGTGCAAATAAGAAGAATGGTAAAAGTGGAAAGAACTCAAATAGCATATCGCAGAAATACATAACCAACTTGTATAGTCTGATGACAAATTGATAAACATTAGATTGGCGATTGAACTTACAGATTCAGACTGTGAAAAGGTTGAATTTTCAGCAGTATGTGCTGCTGCATCCATTTGGGCATCAGATGGAGACTCAGGATCCCTATTGAAATCATCTTCAATCAACTGAAAAATTACAGGTATGTCAGGTGAAAGTCACAAAGGTATAAAGTTATAAAGTAATGCTTCACATTTTTATTAAAATATACCAATGGTAAACAATTATTTCATACTTACAGATGCTGATTCAACCGAAACAATCCCATGAAGATTCACCCGGATTTTTACTTTGACCTTAGACTTTTCATTTTGAGGAACTTGAAATGGACCAATCTGCAACGATAGAGTTATGAGCGGACATCAACATGCAATATAAAAGAAAACAAATCATAATAATTAAAATACAGAAGGATACAAGATATTATCAACTAGCAAAATGATGTGCAGAGGTATTGTTCCTCTAAAGACTGAACTGGTCATTTACATAGTGTATGATTTCCTTGCTACTGAAAACACTAGATTATTTCATTATCTAGCATCTTAAGAGCAATATTTCTTGAACATTGCTTGGGATAAAAGGAAAGCAGACATTTTGAGGTAAAGTAGATCAAACAAACATTTATGGATACCTGGACGTCTTTACGATTAAGTTGGCTGCAAGTTGCAATGTCATGGAAACAAGGAAATAAAGCAGCAAGCATAAAGGCCTTTGGTGGGTAGTTCCATGAAAGTCACTTAACAAGTTATTCTTGTATATACATCTACACTATACGTTGTCTTGACCATGCCACAGACTTTGGTTTGATAACAAACACATGGGCTAGCGAATGTGTCCAAAACTATTTTCTAAAAGTATATTTTCAAAACTATTATTGTTCTTTAGAAGAAAATTCGAGTAAGTAGCTCACGTGGGATATGAACTAGTGCTTCAATCGGCTATACGTTGGGTATTTGTACTCGCATTGCACATAATGAAAGCCATCGGCCACCGTTTTGCAAGGACCAAGTGTATGCACACAATGAAAGCCATTGGCCATTGTTTTAGGAGGACCAAGTGTGCGAATAGGAATTTGTAATTGTGTCTTTCGAATCACTATAAGGAATTTTTATTGAAATATTTTATATCATTTTGTAACTTGCTGGGGTTTGAGCAATTGGGTAACTGGGTATGTTAGGTCGGTTTCACTTGTGTTGGAATTAGAATAGGAGGCTGACCAGGAATTGCACTGGTATGTGCCGACAAGCAGTGGGATTTGTAAGGGGAATTCTACTTCTAGCATTGATATCTCTTCTACATGGAGAGGGGGACATAGGCAAGTTGTCAAAGCTTCTTAACTAATTATGTGTGCAAGATGCCTATTTACATTAGCATTTAATTGATTATTTTCGCAGCTTAAAATAATATATATATAAATCAAGATCGATTAAATTTCAAAGAAAATTAACATAACCATATTCAACCCACCCCAAGGTTTCACTTTTTTTTCCTTATCTGGAACCATTTCATGTCCATGTAACCCATGAGTGCTCCCAATAACTTAGGTTAATGCCACCTTAAGTGATTTTCTTCCGAGCTATTGATTAATAGAAGAAAAAAAGTGAAGAGCACATATCGCATGAAAAAAGCTCCTATAAAAAGAAGAATGCAATTTTACAATGTTGAGATTCAAAGGGAATCACTGCAAAACTAACATTCATAATGTTGGCCAATTGCCCTCCTCTGTTCTCCAGTTCTCAACCACCCTTTCCTGGGCAGACAACTTACACTAGACAATACTAAAACCGTTATCAATCACATTCCAAAACAACCAGGGAATATCCTTCTTCGATCTGTGGAACGCCCAACAAAAAATTCACTTTCACTCATATGAACTAATCTCAAACACATCCATTTTGAAGGTCCTCCTTTCCCTTGGCACATGACTACCCTAGTTTAGTGATTCTTCAGTAGAAATGCAATAACTGAAGTAGAATAAACTGCCTTCTTTCTCACATTTTCTTTATCTGTGGTCATTAAGTTTTTGCTATTTCCTTCGCACATTTTCTTCCTTAGAAATCGTGCTTGAGCCTTTTTTTCCCCTAAATTTGAACTCTTGAGGGATCATTTCTGTACCTCTAAAACCTTGTTGGAAAATATTATCAGTCGAACATCCACTTCACCTGCTCACAAGTTGCATCTCAATTTGCTTCTCATGATCTTCATGAGGCACTACCATGATATTGGATTGTGGCACTATATGATGTGTATGTCTAACCTGAAATCAGAAATAGTACTGTACAACAGGCAACTCAAAGGTCACAAAATGTGGGACCATCTAGAGAGCTTGATCCAGCACCAATCTCTAGGAAACAACTTCAGTGTACTCTCATACATGTCCAGATTTTGGCCAGCATTAAACTGGTTAGAAGTGTTGGCCTGGCCAAATGGTCTTTCTGTTTTATTTTTTATACTGCAATTTGCTTCAAAAAACTTATGATACACGGCCCCAGATAAGAGTTATATTGGCAGCTAAATATGACCCAAGCGATGATTATTTGAGTATGAGAAGCAAGTTACTATACTCTGACAACAACACTACTACATAATCAACTGTGGTTCAAAAACATAAGGAGTAAATCAATGATATGGCTAATGCAAGCAGTTTGAGCTTGAACAAGACAGTTCCTGGGCACTGGGCAAGGATGTTAACATCACTATCAAGCATCGAAGTTCCGACCTTCAATAACAAGAACCACCTTGGGAGGACAAGTGTTTTTTTTTATTTATGCTTATGAAGGAGTTCAAATATGTGAAAGAAACACATAAACTCTATCATCCTACTCGATGCATTTATCAGCTTTAAGCCTTAAAGTATGACCCAAGTGTCGCTAGCCATACGTCAAGCACAAACTATGTCAGATACAATATGCAGCTGCCAGATACTACAACCACCCAATCCTTTTTTTCTTACTTTTCATAGATAACATATTTAGCACCCCTTACAAGGCTCTCCAACAATAGCACCTACTATGTTATTTCAACATGAACTTTATATTAGCCTTAGTGATTGGACCTTAATCCAACCCCACATGTGTATCTTGAGCAGCTGAGCTTGTGTATACTCCAGATACAGAAGCAGACTCGAAAAGAAATACACCAATAAGATGAAAGAATAGAAAGAAAAGAAAAAGAAAAAAAATCCAACAAAGGAACCACCAAAGAAACATGTCCACCCAAACATGGCATAGTTTTTGGAATTGGAGTGTCCATGCTCCCTAGGAAAGTATACAAGAAAAATCATGCTAAAACCCTTCACTGTACAGTCAAGATCCCAAGTTTCTGACATTCATGATGCTTTTTCATCAGTGGATAAGAAGCCGAGGCTGCAGGTAATGTTTCAGAAGAATATGTCCACATGAAAAAAATAAAAAATAATACGACAATGAAAGTAGTACGCAAGGAAGAAGCATGCTAAAGAAGATTTCCCGTTCATTTTCTGATTATTCATGTATAGGCTAGCATGCATCTTTGGAGACGCACGATTCTTAAGTGTTCCCAGAAAGTATGTTAAGAAAGAAAAACAAAACCAGTTCCCTCTCATTTGTGACAACTGACAAAGAAATCCACTTGGACACTTGTTACTTTCTGCTATGTTAGGGCCAAAACTAGGCCATTCCAACATGAACTCACAAAATACGCTACACCAGTCTCTGAAGGGATGATCATCCTGTGCGAAGCTACATGTTAAATATTTGAACTGCTAGCAATCTGTAATGTGACAAGGATAGAGCACATTCGACTTCATCTACAGCATGTGAACAGGTGTTGCAGCAAATGTTTACTCCAACCCACCCCAACAGGCAAAGAGATTTTCAACTTTGTTTTATGTACGAAATAATTGCATGGGCAAAAACAGGCTGGTAACAATTTATATCTTCAACATTACTTAAATCCAGTTCTAACTCAACAAATAATTGGATAACAAAAAATCATTTTGAATAGTAATAGACTAGAGAGAGATTATCACTTAAGTAGACATACCGTGAAACAACCAATCTTTGGAGGTGTACCAGGTGCTAGTTCACTTGGATCAGCATAAAAGGCTTCCAAATGAAAAGTGTGTGTTCGGTGAAAAGTAAGCACTTTAACACTTGGAAATGGTGTTCCTTTCCTGAACAGTATATTGCTGGACAGTGTGGAGATAGGGCCTTCATCTGTTGAAAATCCAATGGAGAAAGGTAAAGTATCTTGCACCTGCACATAACATGCCATTGTTTCAAGTAAGTTCAGAAAACGAACAATAATGACCGCAAGAACATATTGCAAACTAACAGTACACTAACCTCCTTCTGAAGGCACAATTATACTATTTATATTCCCATAAATACCAGGAAGTCCAATTCCTAACACAAAAAAGAGGGGAAAAAGCTTGACCATTCATTCAGCTTTAACACTCTAAAAATACCATAGGTCCAAATCATTTCCCTGCAGTTTTTACATTCATTCATGCTTCACAATTTTTATTTTTGAAATAACTGCATCCAGAGGTGCAGGTACAGATCCTAAGTACATCTTTGTCCTAATCAACTGTCAACCGACTTCACCAATAAACCTTCTTTTGTGAATTTTTTTAGTTTCACTACAAGGTTTCAACAGTAGGAACAAACCATAGTTCAAATTTCTTTTCTTGATCTATTTTATATATTACTTGGTTTCAATAGGACTTGTGCAATTTTTTTTAATTATTAACGACTTATTTGACCATGTTCAACTTCAATCAAGGTCAGATTAGTCGACAAGATATGTTTAGATGCAACAACAAGATATTATGTGCAACAAGTTATTCCAATTGCCATTACAAATATAATTAGCAGTTTAGGCAGTAAAAGATATTTTGGACTTGTGTACATAAAACATAGTTGATTCCACAACAAAATCAAGTAGATTGATTTCAAACTATCATTCAAACATGACTAGTACATATTATTAATGTGCCTTGCATGATCAGTGTGTAGGATCATGCACGATTCCAGATCCATGCACAAAGAATGGCACAGTGACTTGTAACAACTACAATGTCTGACACCAAAACGGTGTGCAGGGATCCTACCCGACACTTGATCAGTGTGCAGAGGTGTAACCTGACGCAAAATTAATTAGAAGAGTGATGAGTGTAAAACTTCCATCCACGTATCAAAATTTTAATGACTCCCAATTATATATCTCTAATTTAGATATCCAGTTTATTCCATTTCCATTTTAAAGCTTGATGCGTATTTAGAACCTGGAAAGTTCTTTCACTTTAATTATTTTAGCTTGATGCGTATTTATTCCATTCCCAATTATGGCTCTCATCTTTCTTCCCACGTGTTTCTTTACTTTTTGCATATTCCTCAGGTTTTTTATTTTGTCTTTCTCTACCTGCTCATTCTAGAGTCTAGTTTATTCTTCTCAAATCAGATTTCATCTCTCTGATGTAAATCTCAGACTGAGCTGAAAGTGTCGGCTCTGAAAGTTTGCCTTAAAGTGCTCTGGCTCTTACTTCTGCATTATCACTACGCATGAGAAAACATGCCAAAGCCCATATATTGAATAGTGCCTCCAACGAAAGATGAATTACAGAGGATGACAAATACTACACCTAAAATAATTAAAGTGAATTTACGAGACATAATAACACCACTGGATGCAATTAACCTTTTATGTTAAATGCCTACACGATAACTTCCCAACTATATCACTAAGAACATGTCAAACTAGTGCATGAACATCATATCCAGTGAATTATGCCTATAAACAACACGATCAAAGGGTACTAAGCACCACAAGTATAAATAATGGTATGTCCACATATAACCAGGAAAGGCACAAGCACCTACCAAATGAACGAAATAACCACCCAAAGAGAGGATATTACATGTGTTAGAAACTATATAAAATGATATGTGCCATACTAAGTTTATGATATAACTTCATTAACACATGAATTTCAAAAAGTGTAATCCAACAAAACATTGAACGGAATACAAAATCTCTTGTATACTACAAAGACAACACTTCAAAGGATTGTAAAACTAGGCTAGAGATTGTCTACATTATGTGGATGGGTGGTTGGGTGTTGGATAAATTATCGTAAAAGCTTCAAGTACCGTATTGCATGAGTGATGAGTGCAACGCTTCATTCCATACAATAGTCATCTATAGTCCATGAAATAACGTCTCCTTACCTTTCGTACATATGTGAAAGAAATTCCCTATAAAGTACAGACTTCAAAAACCGTTGGTGTGTTTGTGTCGCATCCTGTTGAACATGTATCAGACACAAGACACTCCGAAAAATCCAAAAATGTCAAAATTATTGTCATGTTTGTGTCATTGTGTCCGAATTGTATCGTGTTGTATTTGTGGCTACACAAAGATAGGAAATACCTTATTTAGAAGATTATGATTATTGTAAGTTCAAACATTGACGTACGCACATATTAGCCTTAAAATCTATCAACTCAAGGCTATACCTACAAAGCCCTGATAATATACCATTGACACACGACACACCAATCAACAAAATCAGTAAAATAGAAGCTATCACCAAAACAATCGGGCGGAACACTGCACCTCGTAATCCCTAACCCTGAAAACAGGGCTGAGCATGGCACACTGCAGCGCGCACCCCCTCGCGACGCACTCGCTCGCGTTGATCGTCCTCCCGGGCTCCCTCCGGAAGAAACCCGACAGCACCCTCATGATCGCGGGAATCCTCGACCCCGACCCCACCAACTCCACCGCGTGCACCTTCTCCACCCCCAATCCGGCGTCGCTCATCGCTTTCTTACACGGCACCAGAACCCTCTCCAGCAGCTCCGCGCTCAGCCTCTCGAACTCCTCCCTCTTTATGAACCCCCTCACGTCCTTCTCCTCCATCAGGCACTCGATCGCGATCGGCGCCTCGGCGTTCGCGCTGAGGACCTTCTTCAGCTTCTCGCACGCAGACCGGAGCCGGACGCCGGCCCTGAGGTTGGAGTGCACGTCGATCCTGTATTTTTCCTTGAACTCCTCCGCGAAGTGGTTGAAGAGGACCTCGTCGAAGTCCCTTCCGCCGAGGTTCGCGTCCGACGCGTGGGAGAGGACCCTCATCTGGCCCGGCTCGAAGGAGACGACGGAGATCTGGGTGTCGCAGTGGCCGACGTCGACGAAGACGACGACGGACGCGCCGCCGGGGAAGTCGGTCTTGTATATGCCGTAGCCGAGGGCGGTGGCGGTGCCGTCGTGGAGGAGGCGGAGGGGATTGAGGCCGGCGATCTGGGCGGCGTGGAGGTAGGACCTCCGGTGGAGGTCGGTGGCGTAGGAGGGGACGCCGATGACGCAGTCGGAGACGCCGGCCGGGGGGAGATCGAGGTTCTTGGCGGCGACGTCGGTCTTGAGGTGGGAGAGGAGCATGGCGAGGAGGTGGGTGCGGGTGAAGGATCGGGAGGAGCCGTGCGGGAAGTGGATGATGGGGGCGGCGGAGGGGGAGAGGAGGAGGAGCTTGAGGGAGGAGGAGACGGTGGATCTGGGGTTGGAGACGGCGGCGGAGGCGGCGGGGGATCCGAAGAGGCGCTGCTTGGGGGAGAAGGAGACGGCGGAGGGGGTCTCGCGGTTGGACTCGTGGTTGAGGAGGACGTCGATGCCGCGGTGCTTGACCGCGGCGACGACGGAGGTGTCGTTGCCGATGTCGAAGCCGACGACCGACATTGTTTCGGAAGTGGGAAAGTGGGTAGTGGGAAGTGGAAGAGAGAAATTAATGGGAGGAGAGGGGTGTTGGAGGACACGTGAGCGGTGAGGAGTGAGAGGAGGAGGAGGAGGGAGAATGTTGCTGTTCTTATGCTATGGGACCCACACCACATACGCATGCAAAACGCGTACCACGGAAAATAAAATTCAGGAATTATTTTGATAATCATTAATATATATACATTTTAGGATTGTCAATTATGTTAATGCAGGGGCAAATCTGAAATTTAAATGTTAAAAAATTAAAGAAGAATGTCGAATAACATTTTAGGAGTGCTAATTAGCAGCAATATATATATATATATATATATATATATATATATATATATATATATATATATATATATATATATAATTGTTTTTGGAATCGCACCCACTGGAATTCGAACTCCTGAACACTCGGACCGCATGCATCTCACTTAACCACTAGGCTAGAGGTCATTTGTAATATATATATATATATATATATATATATATATATATATATATATATATATATATATATTCCGAATCGGGAGTCCCGTTTTTGGAGCTCCGTCGAAAATTCGCAGCCCTTGGTCATTGGATCGCGCGACATCGCATGGGCCCTGCACAGATTCCGCTCGATCCGGTGGTGCAGGGGTGTAAGCCCCTGTTTTTAAAAAATTATTTAATTAGTGTTAATTAATTATTAATGTCATTTTTAGCCTTAAAATAATTCATTATGATTATTAGAAATTTTCTACAATTTTTTAAATAATTTTTAAATAATTTTTAAAGCTTAGAATATCAATTTGTAATTTTCTAAAATATTTTACTTGACTTTTGCAATTAATTAGATTGTTTAAATATCGTTTTGCAAATTCTCAATTGTTATGTGCAAATTTTATTTGCACATAAACTGTGCGGGATGGGTTATGCAAATTACTAATTGCATTTAGTCTCGGGAGGGACCTATGTGCAAATAGTTAATTACCTAGGGACCCTAGTGCTAATTTCCCTTTCACCCACCCCGACTGCCCGACGGTTGACCGGCGACTGCCCCCGCCATTTTCGGCCAGCACGACGCCCCGACCGACTTCCTTTGCCTATAAAACGAACCCTAGACTAAACCCTAACCCTAGAACAACCCCCCCCCCCCCCCGACCACCATCGACGCCTCCAGCCCCATTTCTTCCCCAAACCCCTAGTCGTAACCCTAACTCCGGCGAGCCCCCGTCCAGCCCCAAACGACGGTCGCCACCCCCATCCACCACCGTCGACGTGTTCGCCGCAACAAGGCGAGTCTATCGCCACCGGAGCGCCACCGCCCCGACCGCTCCTCCGCCGTCCAGCGCTCGACAAACCCCCTTCGACGTCGGACACGTGAGTAACAGAACTCAAATCGTGTCGTACGTGTCTCGAATCCACGTATGTGGTTCGCCAGGACACGGGGACCCTAGTCCAGTACTTGGACACGTAAATTGATGCTCGTGCGTATCGTGCATAGCACGGACACTGAAATTCCAGTGTCCCTAACTGTCCGGACACAGGATTGATTTTATTATTATTTTTATATTAACTCGCCTAAAACTAAATAAAACTAACAAAATTCTAATCCTAACACAACCAGCGGGCTGACCCCCTAGCCAGCCCG
>JANAVB010035420.1:3503715-3566215 GCA_029216955.1 Iris pallida | reverse complement strand
GATTTTCTGGACAATCCGACCGTTGGATCGGCGATTTCTTTACTCCGTCTCAATCTCGGTATATACCCCTTCATCCCTCTCAAATTTCACCCGTTAATTTCGTCGTTTGATACATCAAAACCGGCCACCAAGTTGACGTTTTAAATTGTGTTATTTTTGGACAGTTTTGCGACGCCAACTTCGCGGGTTCGTATCTTCGCCGTCGCAGCTTCGTTTTGCGCGCCGTCAGTTCCGGTGCACAGCTGGTATAACCCTCTTCCTGCCCCCTTTAGATTTCATTTCAGTTTGAGCTTGTTAGGTTGGTCGAATTCGACGCCAAAGTTGGCCGTTCGAATTCTTAGTGTTGCACTTGTAAAATTTCATTTTTGAACCCGGGACTCCGGATTCAAATTCTGACACCACCAGTAGACTCGTGGCGTCGTTCTGGCATGTTTTCATATAAGTTTGCTTGATTTGGAGAACGTGGGCCCTGGCACGCATTTCGGTGCAAAGCGGGTCCCACTTTCTGAGTCAACGGGACTTTTTGACGTCGGCTCATCGGAATCCAATTCTGGATATACCGTTGAGTTCGTATCGTCATTCTGGACTCGTTGACATATACTTTGCTAAATTTTAGTGGACATTGGTTCCGGCACGCATTTCGGTACAAGTCGGATACCAATATCCGGGCCAACGGGTCATTTTGAGATCGGCTCATCGGAAATCCAATTCCGGATATACCGTTGAGTTCGTATCGTCATTCTGGACTCGTTGACATATAATTTGCTGAGTTTTGAAGACATTTGCTCCGGCACGCATTTCCGTGCAAACCGGATTCCAAATGTCCGCGTCAACGGACCAATTTGAGATCGGGTCAACGGAATCCAATTCTGGATATACCGTTGGGTTCGTATCGTCATTCTGGATTCGTGGACATATAATTTGTTAGGTTTTGTGCACTTTTATTTCGGCACGTTTTTCGGTGCAAAGGGTGTCCAACGACAGACATCATTTTGACCCAAAATTACCGTTTTGCCCCTGTGTCCAAATTAGACTTTTGGACAGGCTATCCTAGCTGATTTGACCATTCTGGACACGTTGGTGATGTTAGTTTCATCATCCGACAACATCTGTAGATTTCTTTCCTTTTCGTGTCACCCTATTATTATAATATTTTTTCTCCTTTTGGTTGTTTTAGAGACCCGTCGATTTCAGTGATTTCTAAATCACTGAAATTCATAAGTTGACCTAGGTTTGATCAGACTTGACCAACGTTGACTTTTTGACCAAAGTCAATTGTAGGTCAACCATTGACCTATTTAACTTAGATTAGACTTAGAGTTGACCGGAGTTGACCAGTTGACCAAAGTCAACTGTACGTCAACCTTGACCCAGTTTGTCTTAGTTTGACTTAGTTTGACCTAGATGTTTAGTATGTCTTTTGACCCTGATCAGCTCTTGTATTATTTCATCTTTAGGTCTGTGGCTTTACTCTGAACCCTGATTCATATTGACAGCAGGACCCCAGGCGAGTACATTCTCTGATAACTTATTCCCAATTTATGATAACTGTTATGATTCATGTACTTAGTGTTGATATGCTTATTCCTGACACATGGTTCTCACGGATTGGTATTCTTGGATCCCGACGAGAGATGTTTCTCCTTCTTAGGTTGGGATGTATTGTGCAAGCACCCTTGTAGCTCTTGCTCGATATATGGTCACTGATTCTAGAGCAGGTTCGCGACCTTCTCATTAGAATCCCGTGCAGTGACGTGTCCTGTTTGGATCCATTCTACCAGTTGGGGTAGGGGGAGTAGTAGCGTATGCCTGTGATCATATCCCCTTGTATTCTTGAACAGTGTGAGTCATATACCGCACTTATGACTTGCCAGGCCGATTCTTGACAGTTACCCAAGCCGATCACAAGTTGAAACTGCTACTCACACACATTGGATATATAGCTTACCTTGATTTGTGTACATGCCATGATTCAGTTCTACTTTCTTGTTCTAGCTCTAGCTTTACAGCTTACCATGCCATGATACATACATGTACACTCCATGATTTTATTGTATATGCTCTATTTACAGTCTTATAGCTTTTATTCTATCTTGAGATCTGTTATGAGATATATGTACTCGTTCCGCTCCTGACTGGATACGTTATGAAAATATTACAGATGTTGATGCTAACTGAGGTGGTTCCCACTATTCTTCTCTATGAGTTGCCTGGTAGTTATCCTTAGTTAGTCCTGCTGTTCCTTCTTTATTTTCCTGTCTTATGATCATAGTAGATTCTAGTTGTTCTAGTGATATTGTTATTATTTCTTGTCTTATCTTCCTTAGTTTCGTGATGTGACATGAGTACATTTCTAGTTATGGATTCTTAGATGTTGTAGTTAATATAGTACACTTGACAGCGTTCTACCGCCGATACCGCGGCGTAGGCTGGGCGTGGCCCACGTATTCGTACCCGTATATCCGGGTGCGGGTCGTGACATTTGTCCCTCCAAATTAAAATTAACATTTAAATTAAAATTAATATTAACATTAAAATTAATATTAACATTAATATTAACATTAATATTAACATTAATATTAAAAAGAATATTAATATTAACATTAATATTAACATTATTATTAACATTAACATTAACATTAACATTAACATTAAAATTAAAATTAATATTAACAATAATATTAACATTAATATTAACATTAAAATTAATATTAATATTAATATTAACATTAAAATTAATATTAACATTAATCTTAACATTAAGATTATGGGATCTTTTATTTCTTTCGATTTAAATTCCTAGGTAAACATATTTGGTAAGTTCCTAGGTAAAGATATGATAAGTTATTATTTATCAAATCTTTATGGGATCTTTTATTTCTATCTATGTAATTAATTTTTTTTCCAATTCACTATATTTTTATTGGTCCACATGGAAGCCACATGGAATGGCTCATATCCCGTTTTCCCATATATATATATATATATATATATATATATATATATATATATATATATATATATATATATATATATATATACTGTATATAGGCAGTATTTTTATATATATATTTTTATATTTAGTAAATTATATATATATATATATATATATATATATATATATATATATATATATATATATATATATATATATATATATATATATATATATATATATATATATATATATAATACTGCCTATATATAAAAATACTGCCTATATATAAATATATATATAAAAATACTGCCTATATACAGTATATATATATATATATATATATATATATATATATATATATATATATATATATATATATATATATATATATATATATATATATATTTGTATTTATATACATATATGTATATATGTATATATTTTCATGTGTATATATTATTATATATATACTATTATATATATATGTATACAATATTTGTATATATATATATATATATATATATATATATATATATATATATATATATATATATATATATATATATATATATATATATATATATATATATATATATATATACTTTATAATTAAGTATTTTCTTATATATATATATATATATATATATATATATATATATATATATATATATATATATATATATATATATGTACTTTTAACATATGTATGTATATATCCATTATGTATAATTTTACCTTATTAAAATATTAATATTTATTTTGCACTTTTACCACTTTGTATTTTTTTGGTGTATTTAAATTACTGCCACCATTTGGTGTCCAAGCCTAGCATGGGTTTTTGGGCCCAAATGTGTTTTCACACATTCAAGATCTGTACAAGTCATATTAGACTTGATTCATGGCCTTGGGTCCTGTATTTGAACTTTGGTTCAAATTATATACATGGATAAAATACGCAGATAATTAATTATTTTAATTTTAATTGTGTGCAATGCTGTTTTTGAATTTCTAAAAATACTTAAATTACTGTTAAAATTCTGGAAAAATAGTATTTAGATACTATGTTAATTTAGCTAATTTAGTATAATTTTTATAGTATTTAATTTACAGTTTTGCCACTAGTTTGGCATATGAAACCAAAACTCATTTTCTGTATACTTAGGAAAACTGATTTTTATAAAATACTTGTACTGGTTAATAAATTCCAAAAAAATTATAATAAATTTTTATAATTAACAAGGATCATTTTGGTACTTTATTTTATGTAAAAATAAGCTTTTTGTCTATCTAAAAAATTACTGGAACACAATGTTCATTTGATTTATTTATTGAATAAATACGACTTGTAACTTTTTGTGCTATTTTGAGTTTTAGCCGTATTGAACCTCACCCCTCACTAGTGTAAAGACCCTAGAAAGTTAGTTAAAGTAGTGTGTCACCCCACATTGGTCTTCTATGCCAAAGTCATCATTTTGGCTAGGTGCCCAGTCACAAGTCGTGTTGCACCAATTAGTGTCCTAGTGTTTTAGCTTAGTGTAAAAACTAAGTTTATGTATTTATTTCTACAGTGACGAGTTACCAGACATCTATAGCACTTTTATCGCAGCTTGCTTTGCTTTGCTAGAGGCAAGTACTTTCTACAAACTTTACATACTGTTACATAAATGAACTGCTAATCCAACCATGTTAAATGCTGATCCTTGGGGTAGCAAGTTAAAATGTCACATGTTGTACTTTCCATTACTACCATGCTTAGAACAGTCTTTATGTATCTCTCACATGATTAGAACCTGGGTTATAGGAAAACTGATAGTAGCGTACGTGATCGTGCCCCCTTACTCGTACGTACGTACCGAGCAAGGTTGACATTCTATGTATACCGTGTCGTAGGTGCACCAGCTATATTTGTACGTATATGCATCTATCGCTTGTTTTACTTGTACGGAAGTACATTTTATATACTTGTACCACAGTACATTTTACACCTATTGACGATCACGTACCTGCTACAGTTTTAAACATTACATATACATCTGTCTCTATGACATATGTGTCCTTGCCATGATAGACTATGTGATGCCATGTTTCCAGTTATTTCCTCTTATGTTCATTTTCATGTTTCATATGCTAGTTTGTTAGATTCAGTACTTGCTCCCGTCCAGACAGGATAACGTTGTAGGTGTCCTTACTGAGGAGTTACTCTGCGACTCATATTATGGAGATACTACCGAGGACCCGGCTTTGCCATACGAGAATGTTCCTGCGGGGAGACTCGTCTAGTTTGCATAGCTGTTTGGGATATTTAGTATAGTCATGTATTAGGCTACGTATTTTGTAACTAGACATGTATCCAGTTTTATATTTCAGATCACTTGTACTTTGGACTTATTTCTATATGAGATGACTTTTGTGTTTGGAGCATTTATGACTTTTATTCACTTATAGAACTGTTAGCACATTTAGTCTTATCATGTTGTCTTTAGAACATCTTACTACGTTTTATCTCAAGCGTAGGCTGGACATGACTCGACCCGGCCCAACAATTTGGGTAGCGGATCGTGACATGTTTTTAGTGGTGGCCCATGTAGGTCCTGACTAAATTGTTTGGTTACGTTATTGTACCAAGCATGCCTGCAATTAGGAACTTAAGGTAATTAGACAACATTTAGGAGTGACGCTTAGAACATCTAGAGGAATGCTAGGATTGCAACATAGGAAATACATCACATGTTTGCTATTATAATTAGATTTTCTTGTCCATTATTGCTTACTTTAAACAAGTCCTTATAAGTCCTTTTTATTGTAATTTAGATGGTGCTTACTCGTTCATCCCAGTATGTTATACCTGAGAATGGCGCACTCCATATCCAATCAGCTGACCAGTTGACTGATACACCCCCACCTCCACCTACCACTTTTCCCACTCCACAGATCCACAAACCCAGATGCCTCCACCACCTTCCACATCACAGTCCCAGTAGGCCCCGATACTTCCACCACCCCCTATCACAATACCTACCCAGGCTTCCGTCACACTCGACGGGAACCAACTGCTCACTATGATCCAGGGGTTCCTAACAACCCATCAGGAGCAGACTACCCTACTCCGCCAGAGCATGGAGCGTTCTGAGGAACGTACCGTGGTTCCACTACCTGTAGAGCCACGGCAGAGAGCGGGGACGATCAAGGACTTCATGGGTCTGAATCCCAAGGAGTTCTCAGGAACTGAGGGTATAGTAGTAGCAGATAATTGGCTAGACTCGGTAGAGAGGAAGCTCATTGGAGTTAGGATACCGGGTGACCTCCAGGTCGAGGCAGCAGGATTTCTGCTGATAGACTTGGCAGAAGTCTGCTTCCGGAATGAGCCGTTGTTTGCGAGAGGGATGGCCACTTGGGATCAGTTCAAGACCCAGTTCAAGAAGAAATTCTTCTCGACCACTGCTAGAGTAGCCATGGGGCTACGATTCCAGAACATCCAGCAGAGGAACCGTTCTGTTGATGAGTATGCGACAGAGTTTAGTCGTCTGAGCCATTTCGCTCCTAGTCTGGTTGCATATCCAGAGGAGATGACCCGTAGATTTTGCCATGGTCTAGTTCCAGATATTGGCATTCTTATAGTGGCGAACGGTACGACTGACTATTACCAGAGCCTAGAGTTGGCCCGGAGCATCGAGGAGCGTCTTCTGTCTAGCAAGAGGCCGGCTTCTGTACATCATGAGAGACCGTCCAAGCATCAGGCTTTCCAGCAGAGAGCACCGACGCCACCCCAGCAGACTTACCGTCCCCCTACATCACATTACCCGACCCCGCCAGTTAGAGCCCCGGGACCCCGACATCAGCAGCAGCAGCAAAGGAGAGCTATATGTTCTTTCTGCGGAAGACCACGGCACGACTACTCCATCTGCAGGAAGAGGTTGAAGCAGTACTTAGTTTGTGGGTCTGCCACCCACATGATACGGGAATGCCCAGTAGCCAAGGGACCTAGAGGACCGCTTCCGACTCAGCAGCAGAGGTTTGGACAACATCTGCAGCAGCAAAAGGGACCTCAGGGAAAGATTTATAGTCTAGCTCTTGAGCCGGAGCCGGAGCAGGTTTCAGAGCCAGATTACCTAACTGACGTCATCACAGGTCATATTTATTTGCATAATTTTCTAGCTCTATGCTTGTTTCATTCTGGTGCATCTCATAGCTTCCTATCATTAGAGTTTATGCATAAACACCATCTAGTAGATACACCTACTGCGGAGATTAGTAGAGTGATGACGGAAGGAGGACCAGTGCCTATTAGAGCTATCTATAGATGTTCTATTTTTATAGCCGGGAGAGAGTTCAGGGGACGATTCTTTGTGATGC
This sequence comes from Iris pallida, assembly GCA_029216955.1. Taxonomy (NCBI): domain Eukaryota; kingdom Viridiplantae; phylum Streptophyta; class Magnoliopsida; order Asparagales; family Iridaceae; genus Iris; species Iris pallida. The sequence continues at coordinate 3,558,924 of JANAVB010035420.1, read as the reverse complement.
CACTCCCCGGTTATGATATCATATTGGGGATGGACTGGCTTAGCTATGCACATGCATCTATAGATTGTCATGAGGGTAGTATTTTGTTCAGTCCCCCAGGCACAGCACCATTCAGTGTCAGGAGGACAGGGCCGAAGATTAGCCTAGAGCCGAACTGTTGTGCGACAGTTGGGGATGTAGCACCGCCACACCCTATCATTAGGGAGTTTATGAATGTATTCCCAGAGGATCTTTCAGGACTTCCGCCTGACAGAGATGTGGAGTTCACTATAGATTTAGTGCCGGGTTCATCACCAGTATCCCGGGCTTGCTATAGAGTGAATCCCAAGGAGGCCGTAGAGATAAAAGAGCAGATTGATGACCTGTTGAAAAAGGGTTTCATTCCATCCAGTGCTTCTCCATGGGGAGCGCCAGTGCTCTTTGTGCCTAAGAAGGATGGTACAGTCCGGTTGTGTATTGATGTAATGCCCAGATTTCGTATTACGTATTTGGAATACGTGTACGTATTTTGACCCGTATTGTATGTCTCCCTACTTGATTTATTTTGGCATTTCATTGATTGGTTTATTCTTGGGTTGGTTCGGCTTGGCTTGGTTTGCTTTGGTTCATCATGAACCAAGGGTGAACCCTCCTACCTACCACCACCCTCCTTATTTATAACCTCCTTCCTTTTCTCTCTCATCATTATTTCCTTCCTTCTTCATTTACTCTCCACCATTTACTTCTTCAACCACCAGGAAGAGGGAGAGCTTAGGCAAGTGCAAACTTGCTTCATGATGGATCTCATGTTTTATTGTTCCATTCTCTTCCTTACTAGATTCTAAGCCTCTTTAGAACTGGAAGTTTTCGGTTTTGATAGTTATATTTTTGTAGATCTAAGTTTTAAGTTCCTTCTTGTTTAGTTTTCTTGGTTTTGATCTCTAAAAACTTGATATTTCCAAAAACTAGTGGTTCCATGTTGTAGAGAATTTGATTTCATGCAGTTTTGGCTTTTGTTTCGCTCGATTTCGACTCCGGATGAGGAAGTTATGGCCATTACAAGTTTTCGGAACTTTCATGGCTGAACTTGCTGTTTGGGGACGATGAACCTCATGCGCCCGGGAGGCCATGCGCCGGGAGGCCATGCGCCGGGAAGTCCCGGCAACGCATTTTCTTAACTCCGAGCGTGTCATGCGCGTAGGTTCCCTACGCGCATGTACTGAAGACGCAACGTGAGTTTCTCATGCGCCGATTCGTGCAGGAATCCCATGCGCCGATTCGTGCAGGAATCTCATGCGCCGATTCGTGCAGGAATCTCATGTGCCGATTTGTGTAGGAATCTCATGTGCCGATTTGTGCAGGAATCCCATATGCCGATTCGTGCAGGAATCCCATGCGCCGATTCGTGCAGGAATCTCATGCGCCGATTCGTGCAGGAATCTCATGCGCCGATTTGTGCAGGAATCCCATACGCCGATTCGTGCAGGAATCCCATGCGCCGATTCGTGCAGGAATCTCATGCGCCGATTCATGTAGGAATCTCATGCGCCGATTTGTGCAGGAATCCCATGCGCCGATTTGTGCAGGAATCCTATGCGCCGATTCGTGCAGGAATCTCATGCACCGATTCGTGCAGGAATCCCATGCACCGATTCGTGCAGGAATCTCATGCGCCGATTCGTGCAGGAACATGCGCCGATTTGTGCAGGAATCTCATGCGCCGGAATTGCTCTATTTTACTGTTTTTGCCTGTTTAAGTTGTTTTGTAGCTAGAATCTTGAAAAACTCAAAACATGAAAGTTGTAGATCTTTTCCTTGGCTTCAAGAATATGTTACTAGTTATTTTATGCAAGTTTCTCTCATTCATAATAATGTAAGGATAAAACACGATAGTGGCCTGTTAAAGCGCACTCTTGACAAGTACCAAGTGGACATGACATGACCTGATAGTGGCCCGCCATGGCGCACTCCTGACAAGTATACCTGACATGATATACCTCGGATTGCTGTTGCGACGGCTAACCTGACATGACATAACACGACAAGATTGAATGGCCTGGACACCGTGGACGATTGTGCTTGTACAAATGAATCCGTCTTGTCTTGCATCATGTCTAGGACAGGGACCCCTGAGTACCACGGTCAGGGGTACCTACTGAAATAGACTAAGGCTAATAACTAGATTAACACAGTAGTCATGAAGAGATTTCTCAGCTACAGGCAATCCCGTTACCTGGGCGCTCTTGGGATCTGTAGCCTGCCGTCGAGTAGGGCACATTTCCAGCACACTGTCATGTGTTGCACCCTCTAAGTCACTTAAGGGTACATGCGTTTCCTGGACGATGTATCCACTTGAATTCAACCCCTAATATTTAACCTGGGTAACCTGGATGGTCTGCAGGGCTTGTGGCTGTGGAATATCTCATTGCATCTTGCTAGTAATTAGGCCTGTGATAACCCTAGTTAGTTAAAGTATCAAGCCGTACTTATTGTTTGGCCGTGAATGATTGAATGGAGTCTAACCCTGTCTATTCTTGCATCGATCATGTACAAGATTGTTACATGACATGATTACTTGTGCTTGCTTTTTAACAATAAAGATCAGGGGACTAGTTCTGTTCGGGCGAAGGGTTACAACCCCGGTCCTTGTTTGGTTTACGGGTTGTAACTTGGCTCCCGGAGCAGTTCTGTGTTCTCTCTTCGTTTATTGTCCTGTTGTACCCCATGACATGCTCGACATGCTTTACCTTACTTCGAGATCGTTATTATTTACACTGGCCTTATTGATAAATGGTGGGGATACCAAGTTCCGTTCAGACGAAGAGTTACAACCCCGGTCCTTGTTTGGTTTACGGGTTGTAACTTGGTTATCTGAATAGTCCCATGGTTACCTCATCGTATATCACCTGTCGTGCTTTTTCTTAATTACTGTCTTTTATTATGCTATTACTCTTATGCTAATTGCTGGTTTTAGTTCCTGAGTGAAGCCTCCTTTGTGGCACTTGCTCTTTCTGGGGTCTGACCCAGCTGGTTTTGTATGGCCAGATACCGGAGCAGCGCCAGAGGATCTACCGACCTTCCAGCCACATGGTGACCACTAGACGGAATCCTGGCAACGAGTGGGTTATTTTTGGCTCTTCCACTTTATTGTAGAATTATTCTTTTGAGGCGTTTAGCCGCCGAGCAAGTGTTAGCTCGTGTACATTTTACTTACTGTCTGCCTACGGGCTGTAACACGATTGGCAACCTAGGGTTGATCATGTATGACTAAAACTCTTGCTAGTTATCACATTTTGTAACGACTAGCTTCATGATCAGCTGAATATGTAATGTTTGGGATGCCTTACTATTGTATATTTGGTGATCGTACATCTTGTAACATCTACTTACTTGTTTGTGATTGAGACACTAGGCTTGTTCTCGACCTTAAGAGACTGATGGATTGTAGATAAACCCTCATATATCTAGACAGCCGTGACCGTATGGTGAGATGGATTCCATTTTATTATACGTAGCTGGCTATGTCTGCCCCCGCTCTCCAGTATTCTGGTTCTGGGGCGTGACAATTGACTATCGGGCTTTGAATGCCATCACCATCAAGAACAAATATCCTCTGTCCAGGATAGATGATTTGTTCGACCAGTTGAGTGGGGCGAAGGTGTTTTCCAGGATAGACTTGAGATCCGGGTACCACCAGGTGAAGGTTAGGGCAGCAGACATCCAGAAGACGACGTTCAACACGAAGTACGGGCAGTACGAGTTTCTGGTGATATCATTTGGTCTTACAAATGCGCCAGCTATCTTTATGAATTTGATGAATAAGACATTTCATCAGTATCTGGATAAGTTCGTCGTAGTGTTTATCGACGACATCCTGATATACTCGAAGACGCCGGAGGAGCATGCAGAGCACTTGCGGATAGTTTTGGGGATTCTGTGGCAGGAGAGATTGTTTGCCAAATTGCCAAAGTGCGAGTTCTTTTTAGACCGAGTGGAGTTTCTCGGCCATGTAGTTACTGTAGGTCCTAAAAAATCAAGTTACACCTATTAACAAAGTCAGAAAATCAAGAAATACAACTTTCAAGTGAACTGCGCAGACATCAGATTGCGCATCATTCCGATTGCGCACACCGGACTGCGCACACTTTCAACTGCGCAGGCTGACGTGGCAATGTCATCATTATCTGACAAAATCAAATCTTTCTGACAGCTGACAGCACAAAGAACGAGGAGACTATTCGTTTATTGTGCCGTACAACGCTCGAGGACAGCTGTACATTCAGCGCAATCTAGTACCTGTGCAATCCAGTGCCTGCGCAATCCAGTGTCTGCACAATCTATATCAGCGCAATCCGAAGTCAGCACAATTTATGTGGCGCACTTCATCATGTCAACTGACAAAAGTATACGTGGCATTCATGCCATTAATTGCTCGTTACGTGGCAATCGTCTTCACACGATCATGCACATTTCAATCAAATGATGCCATGTGTCCAAGACAGTCAGCCCACAACCAGACAACTGTCTGCGCAGTCTGATGCTGCGCAATCCAGTTCCTGCGCAATCCAACTTGCGCCATTCAGAATAACTAAAAATTAGTTATTTCCAGAACTCTATAAATAGAGTTTCAAGTCTTCATTCAAGGGGATCAGAGATCAGATCATATAGAGAGATCAGACATAAAGTTCAGAAATACCAAAGAGTTCAGGAGTTCTTGCCCAAGTGCTGCTGCATTCTTCCGAGGCTTTTGCCTTCAACTTCCGAGGCTTTTGCCTTCAACTTCAGAGGCTACCGTCTTCAAAGTTCACATCGTCCAAGGGATAAAGCAATCGTCTTCTAGATTGGATTCCTACAGTTGTACTTTCCCAAAATTCTTGTAATCTTTACAAAGTTTGTATCAATAAAGTTTCATACTTTTGTTTTTGCAAACAAAATGGCGACTCTGCTGGAGACGACTTTCTCCTCCGACGAGGAAGTGACAACTCAATGTGACGTAGCGTCTATCGGAAAGACGCAGAAGACTCTTGTTGTGAAGGTCAACCAGACAGCCTATGAAGCCATGATCAACTCTAAGACCACTCCTTGTACTGCCACCACTTCTGCCACTAGCAAAGTGCGCCCAGTGTGGGTCTCCAAGACTGCGGCGCAGTCCATCAACTATGCCAGCAAGACTGCTGCGCAGTCTGCCACGAAGCCTGCTGCATAATCTGCTATACAGTCTACAGTTGCTGCCACTAAGACTGTTGCACAATCTGTCTCTGGCAAGAATGTTGCGCAATCTGCTGCTACCAGTGCACAGAAGACTTCTTATGCTGCCTTATCAAGGGGCAAGACTCCTCTGCCTCTGGCGCAGTTGGCTGCCAATCTTTTTGTGCAAACCACAGTGTCTGTGGCCAGAACCAGAAAGTTCTCTGTCAAGGACTCTCCTGCGCAACCTGTCATTGCGCCATCCACCCATGCGCAAACCATGTCTGCGTAATCCAAGAGAGACAACCCTTTGGCTAATCTCTCTTCTTCTCACAACAAAGGAAAGAGTGCTGCTCCTCTCCAACACCCTGCTGCTCCTGCACAATCCAAGAGAGACAGCCCTTTGGCTAATCTCTCTTCTTCTCACAACAAAGGGAAGAGTGCTTCTCCTCTCCAACACCCTGCTGCTCCTGCGCAATCCACTGGGGGTAGTCTTTTGGCTATTCCTCCTCCTCTCCAGAACAAAGAAAAAGGCCCTTTGGTCTTTTCTCAAACTTCCTTGGCTCTTGACTTGGAAGACAACAGAGGGAAACGCTCTTTAGCTAACCCTTCTTTGCAAAATAAAGAAAAAGGCCCTTTGGTCTTTTCTCAGTCTTCTTCGGTCTTTACCGTAGAAGATCACACTGAACGTGCCTCGGCATCAGTCAGTACAAAAACTCTTTCAAACAAGGATTCTTCTCTCCATGTTAAAAGAACTTGTACTGATCAAAGAGGTATTCTGCCTACTCCGGTAGCAGAATTCCAAGATCTCCCAACCCTCAAAATCTCCCGTTCAAGACAGGAAAAATTACTGGTGTCTCAAACAGAAACCCCTGGGGGTGAGTTTGCAGATCTAAGAACTTATCTCAACAGGCCAACTTCGGTGAAACGCAAACAGCCAATGCCGAAGATTAAACATCATCAGAAACAAACTTCCAGGATCAAGAATCCGGACACCTATGCTAATGAAATGAGCACCTCCCTGTACACTCAAGGGACAAAACATTTGAAGAACCAGAACCATGTTCCGAATGTTATCAAAGAACACATCCCTCGCACTTTTACTCGTCCCGTTGCTGTTCCCGATCTCCGAGAACACCTCAAGCAAAGGCGGGACAACACTTCAACACTTCCAATTCAACCAAGTGATCATCATCATTGTAATCATAAGGTTGTTATCAAGTATTGTTGTCAAACAACTAGACGATCTGTCTTCGATCGTCTGAACTTTTCTAACTCTGAACCTATATCGGAAGATGAAGATGAGGTTCTGTACGCTTCCGTCAACATGACTTCCAGAGACACTGGGGGTAGGAAGTGCTCCAAGCACGGTAAGCCTCGCAGACCAAGACAACGGTATTTGGATCTACTCCAGGAATCTTCTGAAGGAGTATTCCAACATACCAGATCCCGAAGCCGAGACACAATCGGTCAAAGGAATCTTCAAAATCCTTCTGAACGTCTCCTTCCTTCTCACTCAGGAGATGATTCTTTCTCTGACTATGATGCATATAGCGAAAGCTCAGAACAAACAGTGTCCTCCACTGTACCCAGAGAAATGACAGCTTATGTTGTCAATGAAGATCCTGATGCTTCCAGTTCAGCTAGTCAAGAACAAAGAATAGCTGCACTAGAAGATAAGTTGAAGACTATGGCTGAGATGGTCGCAAGTATGCATTCCATCATTGTAGCCCAGCATACAGTGCCACCGATAGTACCGCCTACAAATCCTGAAATCATAGCATCATCGGTGCCTGCCAATGTAGGGCTGGGGTAGCATCTCTTCTAGTACCTCCTGTACAAGTCCAACCTACACCCAGTCAGTCAGGTGCTGTGGGTAGTGTCACGACCCGCTCCCGTTTTTTTTTTTCTTCTTTTTTTTTTTAAAACGGATACGAGACGTGTCCAAGCCAGCCTACGCCGCAGTGTCGGCGGTAGAACGCTGTCACGGCCATGAAGATCAAAATCACAAATATTGCTCAATCACAAAAATTAATTTAACTTACAATAATCACAAGATTTACATTTGCGGAAAAATATAAACTTGTACAACTATTGGAATGACTACAACTCCGCTATCTAGCTAGTTTCTAGGCTTTGTCTGCAAGTGATCCCGTCACTCCCCAAGCTAAGTGAATCCACGGCTAACCTGAAAATGTTGGTTTCCAGTCAGGAATGGAACGAGCACAATTCACTGAATGCAATTTCAAATAAAGAAGATGACTATAAACAAAGGTTAGACATCAATCATGGGTTTGAAAATAAACATGAAATATAAAAACCAATAGTAAGTAAATAGACACAAAATACTCTCCCCGACTGTTAGAAGTACCTTTGATATGTGATCGGTCTCGGGACAATTATGCGACACGGTCTACACGGTCTAAAGTTACACGGTCTAAAGTTACACGGTCTACAGTTACACGGTCTACAGTTACATGGTCTAAAGTTACACTGTCTACAGTTACACGGTCTACAGTTAATATTGCAGTAAAGAAACACTATCTACAGAATAATAATCATTAACTACACAGTTTAAATGCAATAAATAAAACACTGTCTACACTGTCTACAAGAAATAAATAAAACAGTCTACACGGTCTACAAGAAATAAATGCAACACGGTCTACACGGTCTACAAGAAATAAATGCAACACGGTCTACACGGTCTAAGGTCAGATCACACATCCTTGGTACTTCTCATTCCCGACTCAACAATTTATAATAGAAAATAATCACATAACTAATGACTAATCAATGAAATATAGTAAAGATCAATATCGAAATGCAAACAATAAACTGTACTCGCCTGTGGTCCTCTGCTGGTGAAACCGACAATCTGTACCACTAATTATGCCACAATGGTCAAAGCCCATACAACCGTCCCCGGAAGCTGAAATAAACAATACCAATGATCTCAGAATAGTCAAATTAGCTAGGATTGCTTGTCCTTAAGTCCAATTCTGGACACAGGGGCAAAACGGTAATTTCGGGCAAAAACGATGTCCGCCGTTGGACCCGCTTTGCACCGAAAAGCGTGCCAGAGTCAACGGTCTCTAAAGTCGTCAAACTAAATGTCTACGGATCCGGTTTTCCGATACGAACCCAACCGTATGTCCATAGTTGGATTCCGGCGGGCCGTGCACAAAATCGCCCGTTGAGTGGGACCGTGGGGCCCGCAAAACGGTAATTTTGTCAACAGTCTCAGAATTGGACCAAACTTGGCATACAGGACTAGAAAAACGATACGGTCCTGTTGGCGCAAGTTTCGTCTCGATCCGACGAACGTGCACAACGTAATTGAGAAATTTGCAACGTGCACGATACGGAGAATTTCGACGGATACGCATCAAATTCGTCGCTCACACGCAACCAATTTGAATTCCGTCAAAGCCCACACGACCACGAAGCCGTTACGCAGCTTTCGATGCTTTCGGTTCGCGACCACGTCGTCCCGATTGGCGTGACGCACGTCGTGTGGAACAATTTTAATGTTTTGAAAACAGATTTTTGGAAAACTTTGAAATAGTTTTAACAAGGATTTAATGGATGAAAAATAAAAGTAAAAGAGAGGTTTTGAACTCGTATGGGTTGTCTATAATTGCCTTCATTTAGATTTTTATGTTCGACAAACTGCTGTCCAGAAATCGGCTTCCAAACAGGGCGTTGGGGCTGTTTCGTGTCCTACTTTAAGCAGGTTTTTCGATCGACTTTGGGTCGATCTTACGAGCGATCGAGGGCATCTATCTACGAAGTAAAAGAACAGGTTTGGAGAGGGTCATGTCGGGATCGTACCAGAGTTGATGGATCACAAAACGATCGAGTGTGCGCGACGAGAACCCGCGACGAAGTCGCTCTCGCAGCCTGAAGCCCGCTGCTGTCACTGGTCTGCGCGTGCGTGCGCTGCTTCCGGCGCGTCGACGGCGACCTGGCCGGCCGGCGGTGGCCCTCTGCGCGCGTGCGGGGGTGCGCCCAGGCGGCTGGAATCGCGATGGGGTGTTGGGTATACTCGGGGTTAGGGTTTTGGGTGTTGGCGCAAGTTTCCTCCTAGCGCTCAGTTTTCTCGTTGATATATATATCTATATTCACATCAGTTAGGCTCGGGTATGGGAACACAGCGATGGATTGGTTCAGCTGGGTTTGTATGTGGGCCGGCATGGCTTGGGGCCTAGGCTGCGGGCCGGTTAAGAGTTTAAGCTGGGATTTAGAATTATTATTATTATTTGTTTTCTTATTCCTCTTTGTTCATTTATCCTTAAAAAGTAGCTCAAGTTGGATAACAATTTGATGTCTACTGCTTTATTGAGTCAAGGTTACATTATCAGCCTCAACAGCTTCCCTTGATCAGCTCTTTCCATACAAGGATTCATAAACAGTAATACATTTGTTTGTATATGAACATTGAACTTAGACTAATTAATTTATACTGTAACACAAGAATTAATATATAAATATATATATACACATACATTTATATATTTATACATATATACACCCCTTCAATACATATTTATATATACAAGTATTCATCCATATTTATTATATATTCATTTATACAACACACACATATTATATATATTTTATATATATATATCTTGATAGAGAAATAAAATACTAATAGCTATTAATAATAAATAATTTATTCTCAATTACCACTATAGTAATATAGCCAGTTATAATAAAATAATATTTTCTAATAATATCCTCGATAATAGTGATAATAAAAAATATTAAAATATTAAAAATTTGGGAAGGGGGGCTACAAGTCTACCCACCTTAAAAATAATTTCGTCCTCGAAATTTAAATTCATAACTATTCCAAAAAAATTCAAAGAGGAAATCTACTATTACCGTAATCTCCTCAATTTTTTTATTCCTCAAAAATAGTTTATATCCCCTCTTAGCCATTCTGTAACTATGACACTCCGAGGACTTCTACCCACCTTTGAACACACTACTCCCGTAAGCTACGTCACTAAAACTTTACAATCTTCCAACTACTTTCTAAATTTCTACCAATTGATATCTGCTGCTTATAGCACCTATTCCCTCTCCTATATATCAAGCAATCCAAAATCTTAACAAGCAAAATTACACAAGTAGCTACGAATATCGGTAGGTCCTAATAAGCATGACCATTCGTCACTCTACAATAGGGAAGGCATGAAGATAAGAAAATAATCGAGAGTGAATATAGAGCTCCCAAAGCGGTAGAGGGTATCCGATGATGTAGACAGAAAGAAAGTTTATAAGCCCTTTACTTATTCACTAGATTGGGCTACTCTGTTCCAGTCACTTGCTAAATCGAAGAACTCTTCGTTTCCTAGAGAGGTTTGCAATCTGTGGACTATGGAAAATCTGTTCTCTAAATTAATCCGAACAAGGTTCAAAAATAGAACGGAATTGGAGAAGTCAAGATTGTGATCTTTTTCGTAGTTATTAAAACACACAAGTAAGAGATATAAATGCAATACCAGATCGTATCACGACTTCCAAGCAGAGGAAATAAGGGTTACGAACGACTTCACATACTAAGAAGGGGAGACAACATAAAGGGTATAGGGACTTATCTCAAATAGTTCGGTTTTATATTCCAAAAATGGTGGTTCGCATGGATGGATTTTATTGGGTCTTAATGGGTTCCTGATTGGACATCAATCGTCGGTTGGATGAATCTTGAACTTCAATCTATGTGGACTGGACAAGATCCCAAGATAAAACTATGCCTACTAGATTTGGGTATCTTAGAATAGGTTTTTACCCACGGGATTGGGCTAGTTGCTAGTCAGATCGGTTAGCTAGGTCCCTAAAGCTCAAAATGTGCCTTCAGTGACTTTTGTGTTTTAAGTAGCACGAAAAGACTCAATTGAGTGGCACACTGGTGGCATGTGCGTAGTGGACTTCTAGTAGGCCACAACCATATATTGGGTCGAATGAATTGAGTCAAGGTTGAGTCTCTAATGGAAGTCGGGAAACCTACCGCTATTATGGTAAGGGTTATAGCTAGTCCTTTTTACCTGAAAGTCGTACCATAAAAATATAGTACAAGGGGACGGGCTTGAGTGGGACATGATATACCTAGATGAAGGTGGACTCGTCTAGAACTTGGTATATGAAATTTGTTGGAAGGTAATAGCTGGTCTTGTGCTCCAAATATTAATGACACGGCCGGGGACACAAAATGATCTAAATGGAAAGTGGGAGTCTATAGGGCACTAATTATCATCCTAATGGAAATTATTTTAATCACTAGGTAATCCTTGTTTATTCCAAACTTTAGGAAGCTTACAGTCTACCCACCTTAGAAGATAAGTCATGGTCTTAGGAATAATGAGGTTAAAAGGATTACAAAGCTCGGATATCGTACCTCAACTCTTGTTAACAAAGAATAAGGCACGACGTACGGAGTACTGTAGATTAAGTTGAGTCAAGGATCGTTCCTTAATAGATAGAAATCGAGGGTGTACAATGACACCTGGTCGATAAAATAGAACGATCTACTCATCCACAGTATACAAGTTTCCGATGGGGTAACCAACTCCAAGGCACAACACAAGAAAAGATTTCTAACAATTGAGTCAAGAAATTCTATCTGGTCAAACCTGCCAGACTATGGTCACAAGGGTTGTAGTGATCATGTATTGCTGTTGACAACTGGTAGATCATAATATGACAGGGTATATAAGCCATGGTATTGGCTAAGCTAGTGACTGTGGTGTTCCAACACTAGTTAGGTCTTAATAAAAAAATTTACATAACTAGGGTAATATTTGTTGGAATCCAATCTCGGGATGAGCATCTACCATAGTCACGGTAAATAATTGTCCCTATTCTTGTCTATTCATCTTATGTCTAAACTGTGGGCTTGGTCGAGGAAAGGTTGGGTTAAGGTTTAAGGATTGCTAGTCAAGGCAAGCTTCAAGCTAATAATTAGAGGCTCACGACATTTGGTTTCTTGAGAATAGGTAGTCTCCTAGGTTGGCATTTGACTAAGGGTGAAGTCCTAATCATTCTCAAATTGAGATGGCTTGAAAGTCCCGATAACAGTTTGGGGTCGAGAGGAGAACGAGTAACTCAATCACAGGACTGGCCGTTGGTAGCTACACTTGTGCCTACCATTATCATAGCCATGGGAATATCCTGTATCTCTCTACCATCACGAGCTTTCGGCTTTCCAAATTGGGGAAAGATAAAAACAATAAAGAATTCAAGGGAGATGTTACTGAATACAATTTCGTGATTCAAGGGCGAACATATAATTCAAGAGGACTTGTCAATGCAGTCGTGGGTGAGACCTTAGAGACATCTATATCTCAATCTACGTAGTGTAATTGAACAAAGAGCGAACCAAATGCATCATGGCTGATCAGACCATAATACACTGATTCTGATTAGACAATAAGTTAGCAGGCGTCCCCACTAAACAGATGTCTTGAATCAAGCTCGAAAACAGAGTGAGCTTGCAAAACTAGGCTGTAATTGCGGCGTTGGTCAAGATAGTCAAAATACAAGTACGCAAGATTTTTGAAAAGAGACACTAATAGTTCGAGTTCTGTGAGAATCAAACCCTACCTGGTGTTCTTGCTTATACCGTCATCCTACTATCTTCTTATTCGTAAGACCTTGGTCAACCAATGGGTTATGGACTTCTAAATTCCATATTCCGGGTAACCTATTAGTGTCAGTTAATTCTCTCGTCAATAGGGCACAAGGACCGCGGAATGCTAGGTTGGGAGGCATGCTACTTAACTTGCAGAACTTCCACTAATATTGGCTTCGGATCTTATAAAACACACAGGGCACTGTCCTATCCTCAATAGTATCCTTAATTTGTAATCACGTCTGAAGTCATTTCACCGAGGACTATGCCTCGCCCGTAAAATTGGGCTGTGGTAATCCTTGGTTTCGTAACTCAAATATGATACAAATCGAACTTTACTTAACTCTATCCAATATTGGCTCAAGGATAATTACGATCAAGAGTGGACCACTAGTCATATCTCTAGCAATTTCTATAACCGATATTTTCCTAATTCTCCTTTCAACTCCAGGGGTCGTGTCTCGCCAGTGCGCTGCTGGCTGCAGTGAATCCCTAGTCTCCAAAATTTAGATAAATGGCGACAGTGCGCTGCTATCCTGCCAGTATAAGTTAACTAACATTTCTCTAACTATATCTGAAAATATTCATGAGCTTCTAGAGAATCAAACAAGTTGACCATGAACTAGAGCGTAAGCATTTGTCCTATCAATCACAACCCTTAAAATAAAGGGATTGAACAGGAAGGAAATATTTGGGGACAAAAGAAATACAAACATCCTAGTATCTATTTCATATGCATTCAAACCATCGGGGAAAACTTTGACTCGAAACTAACTCAAAGTCTGTATACGGATAACATAATAGTAAAATAATAATTCTTAGGGCAAAGAGGAACTAAATAGGCAATTTGGAATAAGATGTGAGGATGATATCTAAAGAGGTAAGGAGAAGGAATTGGATAATTTATCAAGGTTAGATCATTACTCCTAGGAAGCTCTGCCTCACCAAGAGAATCATCTATCCACTTTAGATCATATCGCCATACCAAGAGGTAATAGTGTACCTATGGGGATCTGATAAACTATCATAATTAATTACTCCTCATCTAAATTCCATGGCCTAGACTACCCATCGGTAAATTTGTATAAGGGACTCCTAGTCCTAGTCATTTTCGTAAATTAAATTAATTTCTAACTTGTGAATGAGCATTTCTAGTCGCAGGCTCGCAATAGTACGGCTAACTTAAGTACTATCACGAGTTCACAAGATTTGTGAAGACTGACCTGCATGGGCCACCACAAAAACTTGTCACGACCCGCTCCCGTTTTTTTTTCTTCTTTTTTTTTTTTAAAACGGATACGAGACGTGTCCAAGCCAGCCTACGCCGCAGTGTCGGCGGTAGAACGCTGTCACGGCCATGAAGATCAAAATCACAAATACTGCTCAATCACAAAAATTAATTTAACTTACAATAATCACAAGATTTACATTTGCGGAAAAATATAAACTTGTACAACTATTGGAATGACTACAACTCCGCTATCTAGCTAGTTTCTAGGCTTTGTCTGCAAGTGATCCCGTCACTCCCCAAGCTAAGTGAATCCACGGCTAACCTGAAAATGTTGGTTTCCAGTCAGGAATGGAACGAGCACAATTCACTGAATGCAATTTCAAATAAAGAAGATGACTATAAACAAAGGTTAGACATCAATCATGGGTTTGAAAATAAACATGAAATATAAAAACCAATAGTAAGTAAATAGACACAAAATACTCTTCCCGACTGTTAGAAGTACCTTTGATATGTGATCGGTCTCGGGACAATTATGCGACACGGTCTACACGGTCTAAAGTTACACGGTCTAAAGTTACACGGTCTACAGTTACACGGTCTACAGTTACACGGTCTAAAGTTACACGGTCTACAGTTACACGGTCTACAGTTAATATTGCAGTAAAGAAACACTATCTACAGAATAATAATCATTAACTACACAGTTTAAATACAATAAATAAAACACTGTCTACACTGTCTACAAGAAATAAATAAAACACTGTCTACACGGTCTACAAGAAATAAATGCAACACGGTCTACACGGTCTACAAGAAATAAATGCAACACGGTCTACACGGTCTAAGGTCAGATCACACATCCTTGGTACTTCTCATTCCCGACTCAACAATTTATAATAGAAAATAATCACATAACTAATGACTAATCAATGAAATATAGTAAAGATCAATATCGAAATGCAAACAATAAACTGTACTCGCCTGTGGTCCTCTGCTGGTGAAACCGACAATCTGTACCACTAATTATGCCACAATGGTCAAAGCCCATACAACCGTCCCCGGAAGCTGAAATAAACAATACCAATGATCTCAGAATAGTCAAATTAGCTAGGATTGCCTGTCCTTAAGTCCAATTCTGGACACAGGGGCAAAACGGTAATTTCGGGCAAAAACGATGTCCGCCGTTGGACCCGCTTTGCACCGAAAAGCGTGCCAGAGTCAACGGTCTCTAAAGTCGTCAAACTAAATGTCTACGGATCCGGTTTTCCGATACGAACCCAACCGTATGTCCATAGTTGGATTCCGGCGGGCCGTGCACAAAATCGCCCGTTGAGTGGGACCGTGGGGCCCGCAAAACGGTGATTTTGTCAACAGTCTCAGAATTGGACCAAACTTGGCATACAGGACTAGAAAAACGATACGGTCCTGTTGGCGCAAGTTTCGTCTCGATCCGACGAACGTGCACAACGTAATTGAGAAATTTGCAACGTGCACGATACGGAGAATTTCGACGGATACGCATCAAATTCGTCGCTCACACGCAACCAATTTGAATTCCGTCAAAGCCCACACGACCACGAAGCCGTTACGCAGCTTTCGATGCTTTCGGTTCGCGACCACGTCGTCCCGATTGGCGTGACGCACGTCGTGTGGAACAATTTTAATGTTTTGAAAACAGATTTTTGGAAAACTTTGAAATAGTTTTAACAAGGATTTAATGGATGAAAAATAAAAGTAAAAGAGAGGTTTTGAACTCGTATGGGTTGTCTATAATTGCCTTCATTTAGATTTTTATGTTCGACAAACTGCTGTCCAGAAATCGGCTTCCAAACAGGGCGTTGGGGCTGTTTCGTGTCCTACTTTAAGCAGGTTTTTCGATCGACTTTGGGTCGATCTTACGAGCGATCGAGGGCATCTATCTACGAAGTAAAAGAACAGGTTTGGAGAGGGTCATGTCGGGATCGTACCAGAGTTGATGGATCACAAAACGATCGAGTGTGCGCGACGAGAACCCGCGACGAAGTCGCTCTCGCAGCCTGAAGCCCGCTGCTGTCACTGGTCTGCGCGTGCGTGCGCTGCTTCCGGCGCGTCGACGGCGACCTGGCCGGCCGGCGGTGGCCCTCTGCGCGCGTGCGGGGGTGCGCCCAGGCGGCTGGAATCGCGATGGGGTGTTGGGTATACTCGGGGTTAGGGTTTTGGGTGTTGGCGCAAGTTTCCTCCTAGCGCTCAGTTTTCTCGTTGATATATATATCTATATTCACATCAGTTAGGCTCGGGTATGGGAACACAGCGATGGATTGGTTCAGCTGGGTTTGTATGTGGGCCGGCATGGCTTGGGGCCTAGGCTGCGGGCCGGTTAAGAGTTTAAGCTGGGATTTAGAATTATTATTATTATTTGTTTTCTTATTCCTCTTTGTTCATTTATCCTTAAAAAGTAGCTCAAGTTGGATAACAATTTGATGTCTACTGCTTTATTGAGTCAAGGTTACATTATCAGCCTCAACAGCTTCCCTTGATCAGCTCTTTCCATACAAGGATTCATAAACAGTAATACATTTGTTTGTATATGAACATTGAACTTAGACTAATTAATTTATACTGTAACACAAGAATTAATATATAAATATATATACACATACATTTATATATTTATACATATATACACCCCTTCAATACATATTTATATATACAAGTATTCATCCATATTTATTATATATTCATTTATACAACACACACATATTATATATATTTTATATATATATATCTTGATAGAGAAATAAAATACTAATAGCTATTAATAATAAATAATTTATTCTCAATTACCACTATAGTAATATAGCCAGTTATAATAAAATAATATTTTCTAATAATATCCTCGATAATAGTGATAATAAAAAATATTAAAATATTAAAAATTTGGGAAGGGGGGCTACAAGTAGTGCTTATCATGCTGTTCCTCCTCCTAACACTGTGGTTCAGCCTGCTCCTTCTACATCAGTGGAAGATGCCAATGAAGCTGTGAAGCTCCTACGAACTCAGTTCGAAGCTTTCAAGGAGAAGGAAAACTTGCAAAGGTTGGGGATCAAGCAATCTTATCCAGTTGAATGAAAGGAAGTCCCGTTTCCTCCGAAGTACAAGATCCCAACCATCTCGCATTTTGATGGCAGCACATCTCCCAGTCAGTTCATCAACCATTTTGAGGTTATAACTGTTCAACTTCAACCAAATGTCGCTCTTCTTACCAGAGTATTCGTCGGCTGTTTAGCTGGCGTAGCATACGATTGGTATAGAAGCTTGCCCGATGGTTGTATCACCTCCTTCTCTGGCTTAAAGCAAATCTTCTTGGAACGATTTTACGAGGGGATCAATGACATGACTATGTCAGCCCTCAATAAAATCAAACAAAGGCATAATGAAACTGCTGAGAGTTTCATTGAAAGATTCTGCCGGAAAGCTTTGAAAATGCCACCGAGAACTCCGGCTGCTGTCACCATAGACACCTGCAAGGCAAAGCTATTGCCCATCATCAGCATATGGACGGGGTCTACTCAGTTCCAAGATTGGCTATCCTTCATTGTCAACGCTAAAGCAGCTGAAGTTAGCGCTGACAAATTCAAGCAGCTAGGGGTACAAATGTCTAACCCCGACCGGGATGAATATCAAACATCAGGCGGTGGCAATCGCCAGAACAACCACAAACCAAAAGAAACTTTGAACATCAATTTGAATAAGAACAAAGAATCTTTGGCGGTCAACGTAGCTCCTCCTACTCCTTCAGCACCTCCACCGAGAGAACCTCGTCCTAAAGTAGAGTATTCTTTTGACGAGAATGACACAGCTAGCATCTTTGATTGCTTAATCAAAAGCAATAAAATTCAACTTCCAGATCCCAAGAAGCCCGATGAAGTCGGTAAGACTGATCATCCCAAGTACTGTGTCTATCACAGGTTCATCGGACATCCCACTCGAGCATGTTATGTGCTCAAAGGCAAAATTCAGGAGCTGGTCAATGCTGGCGTCGTCACTTTGCAACAAGACGAAAAGACTGTTACTGCAAACATGGTATCAGTTCAGTTCGGTGACTTCCCTCCGCAGATGGTGCAACATGGTGTCATTCCTATCCCCAACGCTACTCTTGAGATTGAGAATCTCCCTCCTCCACAAAATGAAGGTCTCGTTCCCTTGTCTCTTGATAATGGCGAGATTATGTGAATTCATCCAGATCTTGCTTCAGAGTTCGAACTTTCCTCTTCCTCCAAGAAGAAAGATCGCTTCAAGGACAAGACAAAGACTTGCAATATGGTGTCTTTTGACCCCATAGTTGACGAAGAAATCTTGTTGGGCACCAGATCAGGGAAAGCTTATCTAAAAGACTATCCTGAAATCCAAGAGAATCCTGCTTCTTCCTCTGAACCTGCTCCGGTACAGCCTGCTTCTATTGAGGATATTCCTACTGCTTCCTCACCGGTGGTGATATCCATTCCTCCCAAGCCGACGGTCGCTGACAAAGACAAACAACAAGTCCACTTCGATAAACCTTTGAAGAAGTCATCTCCTTCCGGACTTGAAAAGCCTTACAACTTTGACATCTTGGCTCAGTTGGCCAATACACCAGCCCGGCTGTCCATTTTCGAGCTCTTACGTCTCTCTAAAGAGACTCGAGAAACTCTGAGCGAAGCTCTCATGCAAGCAGAAACTTGTCTAGCCCTTCTGAAGAAGCCTACAGCAGAGCCTGTCTCTTGCCTCCATTGTCATAGCGTGTTGGAGTTAATTCCAAATATAACTTTTACACAAGACGACATGTTGATGGAAGACAACAGGCATGACCGTCCTCTCTACTATACAGGATATGTCGATTCGATGAAAGTCGATCGTATTCTGATAGACCCAGGGTCTGCCCTCAGCATTATGCCCAAGACAATGTTGGATGCGCTGAAAATCCCTGTACATAGTCTCTCCAGTACAATCACCACCATCATTGGATTCAATCAAGAAAGAAGTGAACCTTTGGGCAAGATTCGCCTAAAACTCCAAATAGACAATCTGCGCACAAAAGTGACCTTCTATATCATCGACAATCATGGTTGTTCTTATAATGCTTTATTGGGGAGACCATTCTTACATGAACACAACATTGTTCCATCAACTCTTCATCAATGTTTCAAATATGTTGATGACAATGGAGAAGTCCAGAAGGAAGTTACTGACCTCTATCATTTCAAAGGCGTTGAAGCGTACTGCAACGATGCTCGCATGTACAAGGATGAATTCATGAAGGTTGTCTTGTCTCTGGATACTGAAGAAGAATCAGAAGCAGTGCCCAAAGATACCCTTATCATACCTGTTAAAGGGCGGGTCTCTCGTCCTCAATCCTCTAAACCACTGGCTATTCACTTGCCGGTCCAAAAGCAACCAACTGATGGTGGTCAAGATCAAAGGGAGCTTACCTCTTCTGAGCCACTTGTTATCGCCTTACATCGTAACAAAGACAAAAAGTAGCTCACTTCTTCTGAGCCGTTTGTTATCAATCTCCCTCATAACAAGAAAAAAAGGGAGCTCACCTCCTCTGAGCCGCTTGTTATCGACCTTCGTCGTAACAAAGCTAACCCTCCTTGTAGTGCCCCGTCCCGCAAAGTCAATCGGAGGAATCGAAACGCCGACGGCGTTCGGCCTTAGCCTTGCAATGGCTTGCTCGGAGACGTCGCTCAGGTGGGGTAGTTTCGGTGAACTCTCCTCATCTTTGCCTTCACATAATAAATCGTGTTTTCAACTTGCACAAGTTAGGCTTGATAATAAAAGCTACGCATCCACATAGCTAAGGGAATAATCCCGACGGTTTGAATCGAGTTAGAACATGGAAAACGTCCCACGGTCGGCTTAGAGTTGATGCACGGTGTGCTTGAAAATGACACTCGGTCCTTCGTCCCGTGGCTTGGGAGAAGGAAAGTTGGTCTTCGGTGCAAAAGTTGAGAGTTAGCCTAAGTCATAGGCGTCGCCCGCACAAATGTTTGCTAAAGCATGCACGGTCCTGTGCCGCAAGGCTTGGCATAGCCTTTGCACGTCCCTTGGGTTAAGTTGTAGGCTTGAGTGAGTTAGGCAATGTTATGCCGGTCGACCTAAGTTATTCTATGTGTTGTCCCGCTCATTCTGCGGTTGTCAAGATAAATAGTCCCACGACCCCAAGGCCCGTCATATGAAGTATGACCTGGGCGACAGCGTTGCGTCAAACACGAGTCGGTTTAGAGGCACGAGCCACGGTTGGTTCAGTGGAAAGTTATCCATGGTCGGTCGATACTTAAGGAAACACGTTATGTTCAAGTTAAGTTGAAAGGCTAGGCAGTTGCTGTTCCCTGAGTTCAAAGAACGTTAAGTCTAAGCGATGGTTAGTCGCCGAGAGGAAATATATCGGGACTGTGGTTCAGTCGCCGAGGCAACCCTGGTTTGGGGCTCTGCAAAAGAAAGTACGAAAAGTGGAAAGAGTAAAACAAAGGAACTGTGATAATAATGTGACCTTGCATTACGTTAAGTCTAGAAGTTAGCGTAGGCGCGTGGTCATGGACTACTTGTCGACAAGGGGTGGTTCTTCGAGCGGCAACCCGGGGCCACGGGACCGACTCGGCCTAGGAAGAACCGAATTATAGCCGAGCTGGGTATGAAGCAACCGGTATGTCGGGGACTTGCAGCGAGGATCGCAACCGGCGGTGCAAGGGTCCCGAGTACCAGGCTATGTCCAAAATGGCTGGTTAGGCCAGTGACCTTTCATATAGATGTGTCGGCACGGGCGGCAATCCGCGTGGGTGCCTTTGGATTGAGTTGAATATGTATGAGTTAAATAGACACAATGTCTGAGCCTAAGATTTGGCTACAGCGAAGGCGACATGCTTCGGCACGAGATGTGGCGTCGACTGTTAAGTTGCGAGTTAAGTCAAAAAGGGCCGTAGGGCATATTGTGTGAAGTTACGTTGAGTTATGAGGCACACAAGTGTATACGAGACTAAGCGAAGTGATATTGAAGCACGGATCGAGTTATGGCACGACCGAGTCATTACGTCCCAGAGTTTGGCACAAAAGATAAGTATAAGTCGGTGCGTCGACAATGCAAGAACGAGAAAGGTCTAGAGGCAAGGAAATGGAGTCCTTCATGTAGTTGCGTCTATGATTATGGCCGTAAGGCAAACACGACTTGATAGGTTAACGTTGTTGGCACAAGGAGTGGTCTAGGCACAAAGTATGAGTTAACGTTGACATTGCTAGCACGGGATGGTTTCGATACACAAGTTGCGCTAAGGCGCCGGTCCTAAAATTGATCCTAAGGCAAGAATAGAAAGACAATCGTAAAAGGGTTTATGTTGCACAAAGTAAATGAACGTGTAGGTTTTGTATGGGTGGGCGAGAAGCTCACTCCACCAGTACAGTGGTACTGACACCCACACAGTGTTTCATGTGCAGGCACAGGTAGAAGCTCATAGCGCGGATCTCGCTTGGATGCGTCGAGGCACGGAGTTCCTTGGCGAGTCGAAGCGTGCGGCCGCGTGAACTGAAGACTTATACAGGACATAATGTATGGACATCGCCTTCCGAAGCTTCCGCTGGATTCAAGTATTATATCGAGAGATGAGAGAGAGCAGAGTGACTTGTAAATGAGAGAAAAGTGAGCACACATTGTAATTTGGCCTTGCGCCCACAAATGTAATCTGTTATTCAATATCAATAAAAGAGATTCTTTTGAATGACTTGTGTTCATGTGTTCTTCTTTAATTCCGCTGCTATAAATTAATGTCTCTGCACGGGACTTCTGTGCGACGACCCCGTCGCAGCCGCTGTAATCGGCCGTTATGGAACCCGCCTTGCACGAGCGCAATCTAGGCTCGTGCGGCATCACGCCTTAGCGAGGACGATCGCTCCTACGGGAGCGGGGCGTGACATAGTGGTATCAGAGCACGGCTTTACGTCCTTGGACCGTCGATTGAATTCTTTAACTTTGATGTTTTCGCAAGACTCTGTTGCTTCCGCAAGTTGTTATCGTTGGTGCGCTCTCTCTCAAATGTTCCTCGGCATGTCCGTACAATAAGTCTAAATATTTTTGAAAGCTCGTACAAGCGTTCACTCAAACGCATCGATAGGCAAGGCCTTTGTGCCGAACGTTGCAAACTTGACTCGATTGAAAACACGTGCTAATGTTAGCAAGTCGCGCGTGTGCCCGAATAGTACTACGTCGACCTTAGCAAGTCGCATGCATGCCTAATTAGTCCAAACGTCGACCCTAACAAATGGGCTTGCAAACTCAACATTTAGTCCGCACGGGATAGCTATGCACACGGCCTTTTGGCTAAGTTGTGTTTCGCGTCGCGCACCTCGACCCTTGGTGCAACGAATCGCGAACGATATCAAGTATCGCTCGGTCGGGGGTGGAGATGCACTTAGAGTGTCTGTCGATAGGAACGCTATCGGACTAACGCTTAGGCGTTCACGAGAGATTGATTTGGATTTCGAGGAAATAGTGCGAACGACTTAGTGCGTCGATACGACGTGAGCGACTACGCTAGCGATTTGTCGAACGAATCTGAAGGATGTCATAGCGCATGACGCGAATGTGATTGAGGACTAGTCGAGTGGCTCGAGTCCGAGTGGTGTATGGTTTGACTTGGAAATTGTTCGAGTGAATATTGAGGATTACGAGTATGTCGGCGAGGCGAGGCGATCGCGCAAAGCCTTAGAACGCGTCACGCTTAGTTGGTCGTGACTTCGAATGTCCCGAACGAGCATCTCGTTCGAACAACTTGTGAATGTGCAACGTGAGTTAGAAAACATTTCGGAATGATGGATGAAAATGAATGGTCTTGATCGAGGAAACTTAGAGGATCGCGCGTGCGATATCGGATTGATACAACTGAAATGCGACTTGAGTTTTGAATAATGATCTTGAAACGAGCTTGAGGAAAAGCGACTGAACTTGATCTTGAGTATTGAGTAGATTGTGGAATATCCAACTCGGACAACAGCATCAACGCACGATTCGAAATTGGTTACAAAGGAAGATCGTCAGGTTACGCATATCGTCGATGGTATTGAGGCGTATCAAAGATCGATATGCGATAACTCGGGGGTACTCTGACTCGGCGAATAACGATCGTGCAGATGTCTTGGTTTCGATGGATGCTATATTCGGGATATTAAAATGTGTCGAGGAAAGGATAGACTTGGATCAAGGATGTTCTAAGTTGAACAAATGACGATCGAACTATTGAACTTGGCTTGGATGAAAACTGGAATGTTTGGATTTGCTTCGTCGATAACCACAACGTTGACGTTCTTGTCTTATGCGAGCGCTACTCCAGCCTCGCACATGCGTCACGCCGATTAGGGCGATCACTCTGCGTGAGTGCTGGTATGGTGATTCATACAGCGGGAGTGGTCGAACTTGCATGGTGCGACAAATTG
Source organism: Iris pallida (assembly GCA_029216955.1). Lineage (NCBI taxonomy): Eukaryota > Viridiplantae > Streptophyta > Magnoliopsida > Asparagales > Iridaceae > Iris > Iris pallida. Next base: position 3,535,444 of record JANAVB010035420.1, on the reverse strand, counting down.
TGCTTTGACTTGTGGCTTGACACGAAGTTAGACTCGAGATTGAATTGGTGTGCTTGTCGATTGAACTTGAGGATTGAGTAGGTCCAATCCGCGTATCGAGAATGAATGAGTCTAAACTCAAACAAGAGTTACGCCCCGATGAGAATGATTATTCCGTGGGAGCGTTGCGTGGTGATTCATGAACCGCCGTGGATAATCGGACTCGCGTGAGATTGGGGCGCAACGTATTGTCGAGCGAGACGACCTCGTGATCGAATACATGAATTGGTTAGAATTGGTGAATTGAAGGAATTTGAATATACACAATGTGTGCCATAATACGAATTAGGTGATCGTGCTTGATGTTTAGAAATTTGAATGACGCGAGCTTGGGTAGAAGACCCCATATGATCGACTCTGGTTTCACCCTAGGATAGGGGTCAGTGTTGGCATTATTGTTGGGGAACTATGATTCCAATCCTGACATTGACTTAGCCTCGAAAAGAAATGGCCTAGCGGTTAGGCGAGACACCCTGTTTCATGAGTTATCAATCGAAGGATTGATCTTGAGGATTGGCATGGATGGATAATGTGAATTACGAATGTAGGAAACCCTGCTCACGAGATTCGGCTGACATGCATATATTTCAGGGACGCCTGGGTATGTGCACGATGCGACTCGAGTGAGAATGACAAATTTTCTATCATGCGGCTTGGCTGAATGCATGTATTTTGGGGACGCTTGGAATGCGTGCACGATCCAGCCAAGTGATACGACGAGTTCAAGCAAGGCTTGAAAGACGGGAGTGTGTCGAGATCTTGAATTTGTCTTAAAGGAAAGATTGATACTAGTGCGAGCGTGGCTCGGAGTCGAAGGAACGCGTAGGTGTGTGCGTACGATTAAGTCTTGGCCTTAGGAATGGTAGGATAGCTTGCCTTCAGGAAAGTCTCGAGGACGAGACTTGTTCTGAGTGGTGTATGATGTAGTGCCCCGTCCCGCAAAGTCAATCGGAGGAATCGAAACGCCGACGGCGTTCGGCCTTAGCCTTGCAATGGCTTGCTCGGAGACGTCGCTCAGGTGGGGTAGTTTCGGTGAACTCTCCTCATCTTTGCCTTCACATAATAAATCGTGTTTTCAACTTGCACAAGTTAGGCTTGATAATAAAAGCTACGCATCCACATAGCTAAGGGAATAATCCCGACGGTTTGAATCGAGTTAGAACATGGAAAACGTCCCACGGTCGGCTTAGAGTTGATGCACGGTGTGCTTGAAAATGACACTCGGTCCTTCGTCCCGTGGCTTGGGAGAAGGAAAGTTGGTCTTCGGTGCAAAAGTTGAGAGTTAGCCTAAGTCATAGGCGTCGCCCGCACAAATGTTTGCTAAAGCATGCACGGTCCTGTGCCGCAAGGCTTGGCATAGCCTTTGCACGTCCCTTGGGTTAAGTTGTAGGCTTGAGTGAGTTAGGCAATGTTATGCCGGTCGACCTAAGTTATTCTATGTGTTGTCCCGCTCATTCTGCGGTTGTCAAGATAAATAGTCCCACGACCCCAAGGCCCGTCATATGAAGTATGACCTGGGCGACAGCGTTGCGTCAAACACGAGTCGGTTTAGAGGCACGAGCCACGGTTGGTTCAGTGGAAAGTTATCCATGGTCGGTCGATACTTAAGGAAACATGTTATGTTCAAGTTAAGTTGAAAGGCTAGGCAGTTGCTGTTTCCTGAGTTCAAAGAACGTTAAGTCTAAGCGATGGTTAGTCGCCGAGAGGAAATATGTCGGGACTGTGGTTCAGTCGCCGAGGCAACCCTGGTTTGGGGCTCTGCAAAAGAAAGTACGAAAAGTGGAAAGAGTAAAACAAAGGAACTGTGATAATAATGTGACCTTGCATTACGTTAAGTCTAGAAGTTAGCGTAGGCGCGTGGTCATGGACTACTTGTCGACAAGGGGTGGTTCTTCGAGCGGCAACCCGGGGCCACGGGACCGACTCGGCCTAGGAAGAACCGAATTATAGCCGAGCTGGGTATGAAGCAACCGGTATGTCGGGGACTTGCAGCGAGGATCGCAACCGGCGGTGCAAGGGTCCCGAGTACCAGGCTATGTCCAAAATGGCTGGTTAGGCCAGTGACCTTTCATATAGATGTGTCGGCACGGGCGGCAATCCGCGTGGGTGCCTTTGGATTGAGTTGAATATGTATGAGTTAAATAGACACAATGTCTGAGCCTAAGATTTGGCTACAGCGAAGGCGACGTGCTTCGGCACGAGATGTGGCGTCGACTGTTAAGTTGCGAGTTAAGTCAAAAAGGGCCGTAGGGCATATTGTGTGAAGTTACGTTGAGTTATGAGGCACACAAGTGTATGCGAGACTAAGCGAAGTGATATTGAAGCACGGATCGAGTTATGGCACGACCGAGTCATTACGTCCCAGAGTTTGGCACAAAAGATAAGTATAAGTCGGTGCGTCGACAATGCAAGAACGAGAAAGGTCTAGAGGCAAGGAAATGGAGTCCTTCATGTAGTTGCGTCTATGATTATGGCCGTAAGGCAAACACGACTTGATAGGTTAACGTTGTTGGCACAAGGAGTGGTCTAGGCACAAAGTATGAGTTAACGTTGACATTGCTAGCACGGGATGGTTTCGATACACAAGTTGCGCTAAGGCGCCGGTCCTAAAATTGATCCTAAGGCAAGAATAGAAAGACAATCGTAAAAGGGTTTATGTTGCACAAAGTAAATGAACGTGTAGGTTTTGTATGGGTGGGCGAGAAGCTCACTCCACCAGTACAGTGGTACTGACACCCACACAGTGTTTCATGTGCAGGCACAGGTAGAAGCTCATAGCGCGGATCTCGCTTGGATGCGTCGAGGCACGGAGTTCCTTGGCGAGTCGAAGCGTGCGGCCGCGTGAACTGAAGACTTATACAGGACATAATGTATGGACATCGCCTTCCGAAGCTTCCGCTGGATTCAAGTATTATATCGAGAGATGAGAGAGAGCAGAGTGACTTGTAAATGAGAGAAAAGTGAGCACACATTGTAATTTGGCCTTGCGCCCACAAATGTAATCTGTTATTCAATATCAATAAAAGAGATTCTTTTGAATGACTTGTGTTCATGTGTTCTTCTTTAATTCCGCTGCTATAAATTAATGTCTCTGCACGGGACTTCTGTGCGACGACCCCGTCGCAGCCGCTGTAATCGGCCGTTATGGAACCCGCCTTGCACGAGCGCAATCTAGGCTCGTGCGGCATCACGCCTTAGCGAGGACGATCGCTCCTACGGGAGCGGGGCGTGACACTCCTCCACGTTCTTCTTCTCCCCCTCTTGTAATCAATCTGACTAAGCCTGTTAAGGCTGAAGGTCCTGCTGTAAATACAAATGTACAAATCAATGAAAAAGCATCTACTTTCCAGTATACTGATTTCATTTATCATGCTAAATGCTACTTGGATATGTTAGGTAGCTTTCAGTCATTTATAATGGGAGTTGTGCAATCTCTTCAAACTGAAGTTTCAGTTGAACACCCAAACGATTCATATCGTATTGTTCCTGTTCGAAAGAAAGGCGAAAGTCCAATACTTTTTAGTAAAGGACCAAAACAACAATTCAGCTATACGGATGATAGCAAAGTTAACGACACGGGGCATCTTCAACTCCGTCGTTACAGTCAACAATCAAAAGACATCATCCGAAAGATGGGTTATGACTTTAAGAGCGGCCTCAACTACGATAAAGGTAGAAAGACTCCTCTCCGTACGGCTGTTCCAAAAGGAAAGTCAGAGATATACTATAACAGGACCAAAAGAGGTCTCGGATATGCTTCTTCTCCGATGTTATCCCCAGCAGGCTCTGAATCTGATAGCGAGGAGCGTCCTAACTCTTCTGATTCCAGATCGTGGGATTCTGACACCAGCATTGGTCAAGTTCATCGGTTAATCGTATCTTCTAACATGGTCTCTGTTGAACTTCCAGAAGGCTATGACGAGGATATTGAAGAAAGTTCCGAAACAGATCCATGGGCTCAATGAATGGATACCCAATGGGAACTCCGATTTGAACAAAGGGAACCTCCTACCGAAGATCAATTAGTTCAAATTGATGTAGGAGAGAGCGGATCACCTCGTCCAATATTCATCAGCAAGAACCTTCCAAAGGCAGATAAACAAGAATTAATTCTTCTGATTAAAGAATATATTGATGTCTTTGCCTGGAGTTATGAAGATATGCCAGGACTAGATCCCAAAGTTGCTCCTCACAAACTGAATATTCTGCCGAATGCAAAATCGGTCAAACAGCAACAACGGCGTTTCAAGCCAGAAATAATGGATGCCATCGACGATGAAGTCAAGAAGCTCATAGCTTGTGGCTTTATCAGAGAAGAGCAGCATCCTAATTGGGTAGCTAATGTCGTCCCAGTTCTAAAGAAAACCGGCAAAATTCGAGTTTGCATCGACTTCCGGGATCTTAATGAAGCATGTCCAAAAGATGAATTTCCTCTCCCTATCACGGACGTCATGATTGACAACACCTGTGGGTTCGAAAGAATATCTTTCATAGACGGATTCTCTGGATACAATCAAATTTGGATGAACCCTGAAGATGAAAAGCGTACTTCTTTCCGCACTCCTCGTGGAGTCTATTGTTATACTGTGATGCCGTTTGGTCTCAATAACGCTGGTGCAACATATCAACGAGCAATGAGTACCATCTTTCGAGATCATCTGCGCAAGATTGTCGAATGCTATGTTGACGATATTGTTGTCAAAAGTCGTTCAAAGGAAGATCACATCCAAGACTTGAGAACTATCTTCAATCTCATGTGCCAACATCAACTCAAAATGAATCCCACCGAGTCATTCTTGGGTGTCTCTAGTGGCAAATTTCTCGGCTTCGTCATTACCTCTAAGGGTATACACGTGGATCCCGAGAAGATCAAAGCCATTCAAGAGATGCGTCCTCCACGCAACCTAAAAGAGCTACGAGGATTCCAAGGTTGTAACTCCACCTCCCTGAAATTTAAATTTTCTTCTAGCCTTACTTTATTTTGATTTAATCATTTTAATTGTTAAATAGCTTATAAATAAAGTTGTCTCTTTTTCTTTGTTTTCTTCTAATTATTTCCTTAACACAATTGTCCATTCGGTTTAACCCATGGGCTGGACAAGCCCATTTCTTAGCCTGGTAGAAGGCCAGGGCTGTTCTACTTATTGTGAACTGCAAGAGTTCACTTGGAGTTCTCTATTTCTTCCCTGCCAATTTTCCCTTACAAATTCAAATTCGTTTTGCTTTCGCCACCTCGACCATGTGGAGTAACGACCTCTGACAAATCGAGAGCACGCCAATTTCCCTCACCCTCTCTAACAGCCTATTTAAGCAGCCTCATCCTTCCCCATTTATTCAGATCTAGAAATTCTTCTTTCCCAAGTCTCCACAGAGCAGAGCTCCACCACTGTTTCCAATTCCAATCAGAGGAAGAAGAAGAAGCTGAAGAAGAAGAGGAAGCTGAGGAAGAAGAAGGGCGACCCTGACCGTGGCGATCATCGACGACCTATGGCTCAACGAAGAATTGCAGTGAGTTCAATCTTTGCTTTGAACCTTGAGTTTTGGTATTTTTGTCGATCCTTGATTATTATTCCTCAATGAACAATTTGGTAGGAATGCACTGGCTACTGATCGACCAGAGGATCCTTGCTTTTCCATCAACACTTGTTGATCTGGTAAATTATCAAATCTCTTTTTAGTTTTGTTGAAATCAATTTGGACTAAATGATTTATATCGATCATTCTGCTGATCTAGATCTATAGAGATTCGATCGCTTAACCAATCTATCATTTCGTCGATCCATCGTTTTAGCAATCAAGTGAGTAACACCCTGTTTGGAGTAACTTCTTGATTTCTTGAAATAGTGATGTCAGTTGAACCATGATCGACCCTATTTCCATCATTTAAATTCAATGATGCAGATTTGATCTATCGAAGATCGAGGATCCTCTTGTGATTTTGATCGGATCTACTCTTACAATACCATCAGGTAATCCATTTTAACCCTTCTAGTATAGCTTATTTTTTTCACAAAGGTGGTTGAGGAAATGGCTGGGTGGATAATTTCGACAATCCAGTTATTTAAGAGTAGGATTTTCCTATCTATATTCAAGATTGATGAGGGATGTTGTAGCCTGTTTTATAAGGATTGAACAGTATGAGAATTCTCAGGAACATGTCCTGTCATTGATGGATGCTGTGTTCTAAATCTGATGTGTGATGTACTACCTTGGTTCATTTCGAACCAGGTACAGGCATGAGCACTGATTTGAGTAGATGACTGCATAACTGAATTGCCAAGGATTTTTCCTAATTGTATCATTAATTCCTGGTTCAAACAATTTAGTTAATGGCTAGTTTGGAGCTCACTTGATGTAACAGTGAGCTGGAAGACTAAACCTTGTGTATGGGTGTCTCAGGAAACCGGGGATGTCTTGTTTGAGTAATGATGGGTTCAGCCCTGTCGACTCACTTGCAATGACTATAACATGAATTCGAATAGTTGGAGAACCATCAGTTGGAATTATCAATTCTCATATTCTACTTCTTGTGTTTAGTTCCTGCAAGTTAGCTGACATGTGTGATGAGCTTACTCATTCTTTCCAGCCCTTACATGGGAATACTCAACCCATTTTCAGTTGGTTTAGTGTTGACTTATGGAAGCTTGAATAGGATTATTACCTGAGTTATGTGTTCTTTCAACAATACTTTATCTCAATTTCATAAATTCTGAAGCCAGTACCTGAGAGCTTATATCACAGGGTGTGTATTCAGGATTGATGATGATCAGTAGAAATTCTATTCTAAGCTGATACTTCATTTTGAATGAGTAATCGGGTCTGTCATCCCAGTGTTGTGTATATTTTGAGTTACCATTTGACTGCACATCAGTCCTGGAATATCCAGGAATTATTTCAGTCTTGGATTTAGCTTGGTATGTATGCCAAATCGAGTGATGGACTGAAGACTGATCATGAGAGTTTATTCTCAAAGACTTGAATCTCAGTACAATCTGAGACTTTTTCTCAGTGCAATCTGAGGCTTAAGCTCAGTACAATCTGAGACATTAGTTCAGTATAACCTGAGATTTGAGTCCAAATTTGCTCAGTATAATTTGAGAGCATACTCAAGAATTTTGTGGTCTCAGAAATCTGGAGATTTGGAGTTGCAGGAATCAGGAGACCTGAGAGTCTCATAATATCTGAGGATTTGAGAGTGATGTCTCAGGAAAGCCTGAGAACATTCTCAGAAAACATTGAGTAACTCAGGAAATCAGGATTGGTTCATTGTAACTCAATTGAAACCTGGGACATTTGAAACCTGGGACATTGATATCTGAGAATTGAATCTCAGGAAATCTGAGACATTTGTTAGAAATCCTGTGTTGAACTCAGGAAGAAATCATGTGTTGAACTCAGGAAGAAATCCTGTGATGAATTCTAGGAAATGAAATCCATGTTGAACATAGCATAAGTTCAAGATTTAACCTAAGTATAACTAGATTTCATCCACTGTTAGATGTATGGCTACTCTGAGTCTAAGTAGATTAGCATTTGACTTTCCAAATTACTTGAGTTTGCATAACCATGGCTTTAACAAATGAGAAATTTCCACCATTGTTTAAAGTTACTTTTTGAACATTGTCTTATAGAATTATGTATTTAGCTTTATTTAAAGTTCTTGATAGTCTAGATTGTAGTGAGTAATATTGATATTTTATAGGAAACCATAGAACTAAGGGTTATGTTAGGAATTATTGTGATTAGAATCTTTTGATAAACCATTTAGAATTAACAGTTTATTAACCACTTGTACACATCACTATTACATACAGGAGGATATCTAGCTCTTTTGCCTATTTGTACTTTCCTGGAGCAAGGCAAGTACACTCTATGGTTTTGATCAGTGCATTTTCTTGTTCTTTATTGCTGACACACTGCGACACGTTCATAATCTTTTCTGGCTTGTTCTTTCATGATCTTACTTGTATCTTGGGGTGGGGAAATACTCTAGATATGTGACCAAACCCAGATACTTATTCTTGATCTTTAGCTTAGACCTCGTACAGTGTACGCGGGTCCTAAGCCGTACCTTATATGATCTTTCAGGATCTTTTCATGCTCTTTCATGGTCTTATCCAAGATGGTCACATATCATAGAAGTATTTCAAATTTATAACACATGTTCAGGATTTTGTTCTTACATTAGTTTCCTATGATCCTGATCTTGATTTTAGCTATAGTCGTGATCTTTCCTGCATCTTTATATAGTCGTGATCTTTTTTGCATCTTTATATAGTCGTGATCTTTCATGTATCTTTATAGCAGTAGTTCATGTTCTTCCTTTTCTTTACATATCTTGTTCTTTTATTCTTTCAGCATTTACTTTCCATATCATGATGTTATTGTTCATTACCTAGAACTGTACTTTGCTCCGCTCCTGAATAGGATATGTTGCAGGTGAGATGGAGGCTTTGTGTGACACCTACTATGGTCAGGATATTGTTTTCCCTGCTGAGCCAGCTGGAGCTGCTTGTGACCTAGAGGCTGCAGAAGCCTAGTGCTTCTTTAGTATTTTCCTATTATCTTTCCATGTATTAAGACTAGCAGACTCTTTCATTTAGTTTGAAATGTAATAATTTCAGATATTGTACTTTACTCTGGTTGGGACACATTTATATAGATGCTGTGATTCATTCATATTCATATTACCTGGTTAGTTTCCCTAGATTGGTACAGCTTACTTTGTTGTGTCTAACAACAAAGGCTGGGCGTGTCCGACTCGTATCCGGTTATTCGGGAGCGGGTCGTGACAAAGGTTGACTTGCGTACATCAGGAGATTTATTTCGAATCTATCTGGACGCTGCAGACCATTCACTCAACTCATGAAGAAGGGTGTATCTTTCGTTTGGACCGAAGAATGTCAACGAGCATTTGACGACATCAAGCGGTATCTCATGAATCCACCAGTCTTGGTGCCACCAATCTCTGGCATACCATTCTTAATGTATGTCCGTGCTATGGGACCATTCATTGGGTGCTTTACTTGCCCAAAAGAACAAGAAGGCCACGAACAAGCTATCTACTACCTTAGTCGTACTATGATTGGTGCTGAACACCGTTATAGTCCGGTCGAAAAAGAATGCCTAGCTCTCATGTTTGCTGTTCAAAAGACTCGGCATTACATCATTGGTCAAACCATTCATGTCATATCCCGAGTTAATCCTCTTCGGGTACTCATGAAGAAACCTAGCACACTCAACTCTCGGCTGGCTACATGGGCCATTCTGCTAGCCCAATATGACATGGTATATATTCCTCAAAAGTCTGTCAAAGGTCAAGCACTGGCGGATTTCTTAGCAGCCCATCCTGTGCCAGAAACGTCCAAACTCTACGATAAAATTCCAGATGAAATATTGGAATCTAATACAGTCTTCGAAGAATTTCCTACTTGGCGTCTATTCTTTGACGGAGCATCCAGAATCGGACCCAATGGTGCCATTGTAGCAGGAGTCGGAGTTGTTCTTATTTCTCCAGACGGGTCAGCTATTCAAAGAGCATACTCCCTAGACGAGCCTTGCTCCAACAACGTGGCAGAGTACAATGCTCTACTCATCGGCCTTCAGCTAGCCAAACAATTGGACGTCGAGTATCTTGAAGTCTATGGCGACTCTAAGTTGGTTGTTAATCAGGTTAGAGGAACCTATAAAGTTCGTCATCATGATCTAGTGCCTTACTTTGAAGCGGCAATCAACATGGCTACATCATTCAAAGCCTTCTTCATTGAATATGTACGCCGAGCTTGTAATACTGAGGCAGATGCTTTGGCCAATCTTACAGCAGTCCTAGCCATCCCTATCAGAAGACAACAGGTGGTGGTTGTCTCTAATCGGAATTATTCTGTGTCGAAAACAATCATAATATTAAGTTCAGCAATCTTACTGAAGTCAATGTTATTGAGGAAGATTGGAGAACTCCTTTTATCGACTTCGTAGTTCATGACATACTCCCTGAAAATCCAAAGAGGCCACGAGTATTCGTCGACGATCTCTACGATTCTACTACAACCAAACCACCAAGACTCTCTATCGGCGGACTTATGATGGCCTACTTCTACGTGTCTAGCTGGTGATGAAGCAAAACAAGTACTGTGTAAGCTTATGACGGTGTCTGCGGAGCACATCAACCCGGTCCTAAATTACAGGATCGTATACGACGTATGGGTTATTATTGGCCCTCTATGGTTTCTGATGCCATTAATATGCAAGAAAATGTCGAGCTTGTCAAATCCATGCAGACTTCATTCATCAACCTTCAGAATTCCTACATCCGACTGCTGCATCCTGGCCTTTTGAAGCTTGGGGCATGGATATCATCGGTCCCATCAATCCTCTTTCTTCTAGAGGACATCGGTTCATATTAGCAATAACCGATTATTTCTCCAATGGGCTGAAGCTATACCTTTGGCTGAAGTCAAGACCAGCAGTGTTATCAACTTCGTCAAACACCATGTCATTTATCGATTTGGTGTTCCTCGACGAATCATCCACGACAGTGGACCATAATTCATTAGCCAGAAGTTTACGAGATTCTGCGATGATCATCGGATTGACAATGTTGCTTCGACAGCCTACAATCCTGCTGCTAATGGCTTAGCTGAAGCTTTCAACAAGACTATCATCAAGCTCCTCAAGAAGTTTGTATCTACTAACAAACGGAATTGGAGTGAAGAGCTTGGTGAATGTCTTTGGGCCTATCGAACTACAATCCGCAATCCCACAGGCTTTACACCTTTCTCTCTGGTGTACGATTGTGAAGCAGTTCTTCCTCTAGAACTTCAAATTCCTTTTTTAAGGATTGCCATCGCCAACGAGCTTACTACAGAGAACAACGATCTTCTACGACTTCAAGAATTGGAGGCACTCGATGAGAAGCGGCTATTGGCTCAACAGCATATTGAGTTATATCAAGCCCGCATCTCGAAGACTTTCAACCGCAAAGTTAAAGTCAGAGCCTTTCAACAGGGAGAACTCGTTCTAACGGTCAGACGTCCTATGACTATAACTCACATGAGCAAAGTCAAGTTCGACGCGAAGTGGGAAGGTCCTTACATTGTTAGCAAAGTCTTTTCAAATGGAGCATATCAACTTGCAGAATTAGATGGTCGAGTTGCAATGACCTATCAATGGCAAATTCCTCAAGAAATACTATGTATAAATATAACAAAATTTATGTAAATATGATCAGACAATTCATAAATAAGGTTTGATTTTTATTTATCATAAGTGATGTTACATGATATCAAGGAAGGTCGCTATCATCCTTCTCAACATTGGGACGTGGACCACTTCCATCCTTATCAAAGACATAATCAGCAAAAGAATCGAGGACATCCTTGCTAGAACCTACTAGGAACTTGCAAGCAGCCATCCTCATGGCCTCTTCCTCTTCAGTCTTTCCTGGTTCAAGCAGAAAGTCCAGGATATCCTGCGGTAGTTTGGGTGCGGACGAACCTTCGCCTGCTTCCGTCTGCTTTGGCTGGACTGGTTCGACAAGACTTCTTTAATGCCCGCTTCAAACTTTGGGGTGACTTCAGCCTTCTTGGATGCATCTCCGGACGACATCTTTATGTTGAAAAGTGGAAATGATCATTCCTTCCAGATTTCTGTTCTATTTATAGGCAGAGATTCTCAAGACAACGAAACGACACATTCATCTGACGGTTCATCCGTTCATCATCATCTGACGGTTCGCTCGTTCATTAATTCATCCGACGGTTCATCCGTTCATCATTTGACGGATCATCCGTTCATTAATATCTGACGGTTCGTCCGTTCATTCACATTCATTTGACGGTTCACCCGTTATTTATTATCATCAGAACGGTTCACCTGTTCATTTATTATCATCAGACGGTTCACCTTCATTTGACGATTCATTTTCGTTCATTTAATCATCCGTCAGTAACTTATCATCCTTGATTAAGTTATCTATTGAATAATAATATTCGATAAATTATTCTGTCACGTCCATACCTCTGAGCAGATATAATGAATATAATTATTTTCTACAAAATTATCAAGAAATATATCATGTCCTGCACCTCTGAATATATTTTCTATTGCTATTATTTATATCTGAATAAGATATGCAAGAAATAATAGAGCCACAACAAAATGTTTTTATTGATCAAAATTTAAGACATTATATAGCATAAAGAAAGACAAGAATACAAGATGTTCTTTCTACTGAGATGGAGGCATTATCAGATTATCAATTTGCTGCTTCAGAATCTGCAGCCGTTCTTCGCGAGATGCCATCACTCTCCTCCTGGCCTCTTCCATCCCAGATTCTTTATTAAAAACGGGCATGGATACCATTCGGCGAGTGATTTCCGCATCATGAGCTGCTACATACTCGTTTCTTTCCTGAGTTAGAGCATCAATTTGTTGGACTGCAGTCTGATGCTCTGTAACTGCATTTTCCAGTTCCTCTTCGAGACGAGCAATCTCCACTCTCAGCTCGGCAATCCTTCTCTCTCTTCTCTCAGCAGTCGAGATCACCGATTCCAACTTGGAATTATATTCAGCAGATTTAGTAGTATAGGCATCCAAGAAGTTTTGGAGATTCACTCTTTCAATTGCAGTTGCCTGAGCCATTTGTTCAAACTCTGCCTGCACTAAAGGTTCTACTTCCCCTTTGTTGAGATCTTTATAGTTCTTTATGGAGATTTCCAGCTCATTCAATATATGGTCAAGGAAAATGGCCTGAGCCTCATCACCTTGCTCCCGGATGGCCTTCACCAAGAAAGAGGTCGGACCTCTAACCATGAAAAAATTAGCATCTTCTTTGTCCATCATTCTATTGATCAGAGGCCCCAAAGACTCGAAGAAGCATTTGGTGAATGATTGGATGACAAGCTGATTAATCGCCAGAGTACCAGGAGTCGCAGCTACTCCTGTTGATGACGAGGCAGCAGGATGCTCAATTTCTCGTATCTGAACAGCAGGCTCTTTGAATAAGGGAACCAAAGTGGAGCTGGTTGCTCCTCCTGGTTGTTCCTCTGCAAAATCAAATACTGTCACTTTGCCTGTCATTGGCCATTGATAAAGCAATCAAAAGTGAAACAGTCTTACCATGGGTGGATCCAGCAATAAGCCTATCATCTGCAGGAACAGACTTTAGCTGAACAGAAGTAGCTTCAGACGCTACTGCTGGCTACTACCTGCTTCAGAGCCACAAGAAAAATGGCGCTACTACTGCAATTGTCGTTGCCAGTACTATGTCCATACATGTTGGAGGAGCAGAAGAAGATCCGGGTTCTGTATGGATAAAAGTAATGATGTTAGCTATCAAGTTATTTATTAAAAGAAGATCGTTAATTTCATTACAATACCTTCGGGAGCAGCAACTGGAGTTTTCTCCACATTCACCTCTTCATCGGCAATCTTCTCAGGAGATCTCGGCACCTCAGCCTCCTTTTCAGGAGTCAGGGTGCCTCGTGGGGATGTCTGATCTCAATATTCTCTTCTGGATTTTGTGTCTCATCAGCAGCTTCTGATGAGGTGTTCTCCTCGTCTTTGTGTCCTCGGGAGCCTCTTCACTAGCAGCATCAGCGGCATGATCAGCTTCTTCTTGATAACCGAAGTCACAACCATATAAAGCTTCGATCATCAAACGATCTTCTTCCGCAAGGGTTGCTCCCGGTGTGGCAGGAAGATGAGTTTTTGCTGCTGTTGGCAATGGAGATTGTAAAGGTTCATGCTCTGTTTCTGCAATATTGTCTTTAGGCTCTATGGCCTCATCTCCGGTCGAGCTCTTCTTTCTCCTCTATCCTCCCTCTGTTCTGGGCTAGGAGTTTTATGTCCAGCCTCGGAAACAGGAGTTGGAGAGGGCATGGGGAGTCCTGCTGCGTCTATCACGATCGAAGACAAGACTTGTCTTCTGCGGACCAGAGGTCTCTCAGGACTCTCTGCGTCTATTGTCTCGACTTGTTTTTGAACAGAGGTCGGTGTGGCAGCTTCTTCCTGCTGAATTGTCTCGGCCAGCTGCCGAGATTGAGATCTGGTAGTAATCTTTTCTGAAGAATGATCCAAGATCAGTTTCTTCTTCGCAGCTGGGACGGAAGGCTCCTCTCTCCTTCTCTTCTTGGCCGGAGATTTAGCAACCTTCAAAGAAACACGCAGTGGCGCATTAACCTCTTCAGGAACATAGCGTCCCTCGAAACTTCTAAGGGTGCATCCACTGGCTCGTGCACCTCATCATTACCTGGAATTGACATGATGACTCCTCCTTTCTTCAATCTCGTTGCAGACGCGAAGCTATCCGCAAGATTAAGTTCTCAGCAAAAGTGTTCGATGATGTATAAAATACCGAATATGTGAACAGCATACGAGGGCCATGATTACTATTCACCGGCATCGAGAACGTTGCTTTCGTATCTCGAGCGTTGTAATAAGCCCAAGCTCGGGCTCCATCTATCAAGAAACCTTTTCCTTGTAGGCATGAGATAGCATTACCTACGTGGAATTAGTCATATCCAAACTGCGAGCAAACCGGCTGGGAAGATATGGCTCCAAGTAGCATTCTTCTTCGAACCGATATACCAAGTGGATGGACGAATTGTCTTCAACCACTCAAAAGCTGTACGGCTCAAAGGTTGCATCTTTGAGTCAACCATGTTGGTCGGCATTTGTTCATATCCGGCAGGAGGAGTAGTGCAATAGAAGTTCCATCCTTTGCCAAGGTTCAAAGCATATCTGCAATCTCTCAAGGAAGTGTATTTCTACTTACCGTAGGAGAATCTCCGCAAAAAGCTGCCACCGACTGATGTCCCATGTCGGGGTCCATCAAAGTAGGATGGTGTAGAAGCAACCACCCGAACAGATAAGTATACGGCAATTCTAGCCGAGGAAACTCTTTCTTGCCCTTAGCTTTCAGCATCAAATTGACGTACAGGCGGAGACTGACGTTCATTCTACAAGTCATCGCCGATAAGAGATCCATCTTGTAGCCGAAGACTAATCGAACGGCAGCAAAAAGAACACCGCGATGGAAGCGGTCTACGGCACTTGATCCGGGAACGACAAATCTACGGAGCCAGTATGTCAAAAAACCCGCCAGTTGGGCTTCTTTTGACATAAATCGATATCCCATTCTCATATAACTCTCAAGAAAGTCTCCTTTCTTTAGAGGAGGAGATTGATAATCGTCCTTGATCTTGACATCCAAGTCACCACTTCTCTCCATTAACTTCACCACTTCAGTGCTGCTCAGTTGTTTAAAGAAGTCGGGATAGCAGTTGTCATATTCCTTAGTCTTCTTTTCTTCACTATGGTTGAGGAACAGATAAGGCAACCATTTAGATGAATAAAGGTACCAGATGTACCACTTTGGTAAAACAAAGAGAATTTTATAATGACACAGCAGTTCTTCGAAGACTGCTACCATGGCTGCATTCTCTTTTTGAAGTTTGTCCAACTCATCATTAGTTGGGACAAATTCCTCATACGGGGCATCCCCCATCGGCAGGTAAGAGATGTACTGCATCTCGTGAAGGGCAAACCCGATCTCTCCGCAGGGAGTCATAAAAGTCCCTGTCCTGTAGTTGTATCTTTCTGTTAGAGCCAAAATAGATGCGGATTAGGGGCGAAACCGTAAACAGCGGCATGCACTGCTTGATACAAGTTAATTTGCTGAAGTTTGTCTTCAAACTTAGTCAAAACCCAGTTTGCTATACAACTCCATCTCTTATAGTCTGGGTTCACCAGTCCAGTTAATCTGAGGTCTTGATCTGGATACTTTTCTTCGACCTTCGCGAACTCATTCGCGAATATTGGAACTCTCACGGGCAATAACAAAGAAAATTTTCCGGCGGAATACAACCGGACTTTAAACCTCTGAGCAAGACACTATTTCGTTCCGAAGAACTGTATAACATGTCTTTCTTGTTAGGCCCCTTCTTCACATAAATCTTTCCTGGACGGGCATCCTGAAAAGGTGTGAGATTCCATTCTTTTCCTCGGATAGCTTGCATGAGAATATCGAGATAAGGGAGACAGCGGGAGACATTTGGTATCGAGATTGTCTTGTCTTTCTATTGGACAATCCATTCTTCTATCTGTGGCTTCGACTGAGAGCTCTTCTCAAAAGCTTCGCCAAACAGAAATAGGGGCTTCTTGTGAATGATGGCATCTGCCGACTCCAAAGGTTGCCCATTCATCAGACATAACAGGGTTTATTATCTTGGGTTACCAAGATAGCTTGGCGGAAAGCTGGCAGATCATACTGTGGATAGTGCACATAGGACAGGTCTTCTTTGAATTCCAATTCTGAAAGAGTTCCCACAAAGTTCTCATATTCTGGATCTTCTCTGGTATCAACTGCATCAAACAAAGAAAACAAAAATTCAGCATAAGAAAAAATCAAGGATGCAACCATCAGACTGTGCAAACCATCAGATTGCACAACCATCAGATTGCGCAGCCATCAGATTGCGCAACCATTCGATTGCGCAACAAACAGTTTGCGCCAGCATCAGATTGCGCTGGCAATCCTGCGCAAATCAGCAGATTGCGCTGACTTTTGTCAGCACAGTTCAACCGATTGCGCAAGAAAGTATTCTTCATAAAAATGAAGAATAACTAGTTCGTGCAACCAAGACCTAAAAAGGGTGGCGCAATATGATCACATCTCTAAAAAGAGATGGATTTTGAAGATCAGTGAAGTCGAAAAACTCTAAAAAGAGTTTTCAATTGGGTCATCTACCTTGCAACGCAGGATGCGCAGTCTCATGTCGAGAAGGACGTCGTGCCACCCTAGCCGAAGGCTCGGCGGGGGCCTTGCCCTTGGCAGCGGCAGAAGAACGCTTAGGAGCCATGGAGATTCGATGGAGAAGAAAGGAGGAATAGGCTCGAGACTCCTCTCTTAAAACACAAAAGCAAAGTAAAGAATGAAATGAACATTGAAGAGAACTATTTATAGTTTTTCAAAGAGTAACGACTGCCTCAGACTGCGTCGAAAAAGTAGGGATCGACTCATCCGATTGCGCAGACAGCTCATACGCAACTTGATTTTAATTTGAAATTCAAAGTATTTCGAAACTTTGAATAAATTCAACTTTCGAAAACTTTGAAGGGGGTATTGTAGGTCCTAAAAAAATCAAGTTGCACCTATTAACAAAGTCAGAAAATCAAGAAATACAACTCAAGTGAACTGCGCAGACATCAGATTGCGCATCATTCCGATTGCGCACACCGGACTGCGCACACTTTCAACTACGGCTGACGTGGCAATGTCATCATTATTGACAAAATCAAATCTTTCTGACAGCTGACAGCACAAAGAACGAGGAGACTGTTCATTTATTGCACCGCACAGCGCTCGAGGACAGCTGTAAATGCAGCACAATCCAATGCCTGCGCAATCCAGTGTCTGTGCAATCTATTTCAGCGCAATCGAAGTCAGCACAATTCATGTGGCGTACTTCATTGTGTCAATTAACAAAAGTACACGTGGCATTCATGCCATCAATTCCTCACTACGTGGCAACCGTCTTCACACGATCATGCGCATTTCAATCAAATGATGCATGTGTCTAAGACAGTCAGCCCACAACCAGACAACTGTCTGCACAGTCTGATGCTGCGCAATCCAGTTCCTGCACAATCCAACTTGCGCCATTCAGAATAACTAAAAATTAGTTATTTCCAGAACTCTATAAATAGAGTTTCAAGTCTTCATTCAAAGGGGATCAGAGATCAGATCAGAGACATAAAAGTTCAGAGAGTTCAGGAGTTCTTGCCCAAGTGCTGCTGCATTCTTCCGAGGCTTTTGCCTTCAATTCTCCGATGCTTTTGCCTTCAAGTCAACTTCAGAGGCTACCGTCTTCAAAGTTCACATCGTCCAAGGGATAAAGCAATCGTCTTCTAGATTGGATTCCTACAGTTGTACTTTCCCAGAATTCTTGTAATCTTTACAAAGTTTGTATCAATAAAGTTTCATAATTTTGTTTTTGCAAACAGTTACTGGAGATGGAATCTCGGTGGATCCCAGGAAGATTGTGCAGTTGAGACATGGAAGGCTCCGACGTCAGTTTCAGAGATCATGAGCTTTCTGGGTTTAGCAGGCTATTATATAAAGTTCGTCCAGGACTTTGCTAGGATAGCTGAACCCATGACGAAGCTGATGCGGAAGGACGCAGAGTACATCTGGTCTGAGGACTGCCAGACAGCATTTGAGGAGCTGAAGAGGAGGCTGACGACCGCTCCAGTTCTGACATTACCTTCAGGTTCTGGAGGTTTCACCATATACAGCGATGCTTCTGGGAAGGGGTTGGGATGTGTCCTACAGCAGCATGGGAAAGTGATTGTTTATGCATCTAGGCAATTGCGGACTCATGAGCGGAATTATCCTACCCATGACCTAGAGTTAGCTGCGGTGATCTTTGCACTCAAGTTATGGAAACATTACTTATACGGAGAGCGTATGGAAATCTTTACTGACCACAAAAGCTTGAAGTATGTGTTCACGCAGAAAGAGCTGAACATGAGGCAAAGACGATGGTTGGAGTTGATGAAAGACTTCGACATCGATTTACAGTATCACCCCGGAAGGCAAATATGGTGGCGGATGCGCTGAGCAGGCATCCGATGGCATGGTACCTGATGATTGATCGGCATTTGCGGGAGGATCTGGAGAAGCTCGGTATCGAGCTAGTTCGGCCAGGATCAGTGATACAGATGATGGCGCTTGACATTCAGTCAGGTTTGATAGAGCAGATCCGGAAGGCACAGTCTACAGATGAGAGCCTTCGCAGACTTCGTGCCCAGGCTTTAGCTGGATTGCTGGATGACTTCACTATAGCAGAGGATGGATCCTTGAGGCATGGCAGCCGATTGTGCGTGCCGAAGGGAGCTGGTAGAGGCAGTCTTGCAGAAGGTGCACCGATCGAGATATTCTATTCACCCTGGTGCTAACAAGATGTACCGTGACTTGCGGGAACATCTTTGGTGGCACGGGATGAAGAGGTGTCACGCCCCAGAACCAGAATACAGGAGAGCGGGGACAGACACAGCCAGCTACGTACATTGAAGTGAATCTCACATTGCATCAATACGGTCACGGCTGTCTAGATGCATGAGGGTTTACTACAAGCCATCAGTCTCTTAAGGTCAATAACAAGCCTAGTGTCTCAATCTCAAGCAACAAGTAGATATAACATAGTAGATCATCGGACATACAAAGTAAGGCGTCCCATACATTACATATTCAGATGATCATGAAGCTAGTCATACAAAATACGAAGACTAGCAAGAGTTTAAGTCATACATGATCAACCCTAGGATTTGTCAATCATGCTACAGCCCGTAGGCAGACAGTAAATAAAGTTGCAAACGAGCTAACACTTGCTCGGCGGCTAACCTCAAAAGAATATTTTTACAAGGGAGTGGGAGAGCAAAATAAAACCCACTCGTTGCGGGATTCCTTCTAGTGTTCACCATCTGGCAGGAAGGTTGGAGATCCTCGGTAGCTGCTCCAAATCTGGCCATACAAAACCAGCTGGGTCAGACCCCAGAAAGAGCAAGTGCCACAAAGGAGGCTTCACTTAAGAACTAAAACCAGCATGTCAGCACATAAATCATAGATGAAATAACATAAGACATGAGTTAAAGAAAACATGATGATAAACGATAAGATAACTAAAGGACTATTCGGTAACCAAGTTACAACCCGTAAACTAAACAAGGACCGGGGTTGTAACCCTTCACCTGAACAGAACTTAGCCTCGAACCAATTATCGATAAAGTAAAGCATAAACAAGCATGTCCGGAGATATCCATGTACCGGATCTGGGCAAGACTAGACAAGATAGGACTCCATCTATCATTCACGGCCAAGCAAAGAGTACGGCTTGATACTTAACTAACTAGGATTATCACAAGCTTAGTTACTAGCAAGATGCAAGGTACGCCTACGGCCACAAGCCCTACAGACTATCCAGGTTATCCAGACGCAAGGTTCAAGCTTAGAGTTATCATGCCTTGTAAGGTGACTTGGATGCAACACATGACAGTGTGCATAGTAATTGTTTCATGTAGTGCCCCACATAACAGTGAGCTGGAAATGTGCCCTACTCGTCGGCAGGCTACAAGTCTATCAAGGAAGGCGCCCAGATAACGGATTGCTTGTAGCCGAATACTCTCTATATGCTCTACTTGATCAATCTAGTCATTAACCTAGTCAGATTCGGTATGAATCCTGACCGTGGTAACCAGGATACATGTCCTGGACATGATGCGAGACAAAACTGGTTGCTTATACAGGCATATTCAATACAATCACCCACGGTGTCAAGAATTCACTTAGCATGTCAGGTTAGCCGTCGCAATAGCGTATCAAGGTTATCATGTCAAGATTACTTGTCAAGGGTGTACCACGGGGGTCACCATCATGTCATGTTACTTATCAAGATTACTTATCAAGGCAAGGGTGCGTCAC
Organism: Iris pallida; assembly: GCA_029216955.1. Lineage (NCBI taxonomy): Eukaryota > Viridiplantae > Streptophyta > Magnoliopsida > Asparagales > Iridaceae > Iris > Iris pallida. The sequence goes on along the minus strand of JANAVB010035420.1, from coordinate 3,514,926 downwards.
GACGGACCACCATCAAGAATTATCATGTCAAATTACTTGTCAAGAGTGCACCACGGCGGGTCACTAATCATGCAATTCCATCAGTAAGCCTTGTTCCGATTAACATTCATAAATGTCATGATCATATCGGGTTCATGTCAAGTTTACATCAAAGGCGTAAGGATATAAAATGGCTGCAAATTCATAAAAGGGGAATATAGGGACATAAGGCACCCAAGGGGGGAGCAAGGGGTAGCGTACGCTCAGGACAGCGTACGCAAGGGTCATGCGTACGCTCAAGACAGCGTACGCAAGGGGCATGCGTACGCTCAAGCCAGGGCACGCTCAAGTCTGCGTACGCAGGCCAGGGCACGCTCAAGTCTGCGTACGCTCAGCCAGGGCACGCTCAAGTCTGCGTACGCTCAGGCCAGGACACGCTCAAGTCTGCGTACGCTCAGGCCAGGGCACGCTCAAGTCTGCGTACGCTCAGGCCAGGGCACGCTCAAGTCTGCGTACGCTCAGGCCAGGGCACGCTCAAGTCTGCGTACGCTCAGGCCAGGGCACGCTCAAGTCTGCGTACGCTCAGGCCAGGGCACGCTCAAGTCTGCGTACGCTCAGGCCAGGGCACGCTCAAGTCTGCGTACGCAAGACATACGCTTCCAACAGGAAGCGTACCCAATAGACACGCTTCCAACAGAAAGCGTACCCAAGTCTGCGTACGCTGCGCTAAAGAGCGCGCAGCTCAGTGGCATAAGCTAAAAAGCTCTGCACTGCTCACTTCTTCTCCAAACCAGCAAGAACTCCATGGTTGAACCCAAAGCTTCAAAAGTTCATAACTTGGTCGAACAAGTCCAAATCCAACTTTTCAAAGGTCAAAATTGGGTAGAAGAAAATTTCCTACAATGGAACCATCAAAACTTGAAAACAAAGAAGTTTGATAGATCAAAACCACCAAAATCCGAACATAACTAAATTCTAGATCTACAAGAACTTAAGCCTCAAAATGGAAAATGACAAGTTCTAATGTGTCTTAGAAACATGAGAGAAGCTAATGGAACAATAAAATGGGCTCTCTTGTGGAAGCAAGTTGCACTTGCCTAAGGGGTGTTCTTGGTTGGTGGTGGATTTAATGGAGAAGAAGAAGAGTAAATGAGAAAGTAGAGGAAGAAAAGTTAGGTGGGTTATAAAGGATGGTGGTGGGTTTAACATGATGAACCAAGGAATAAACCAAGCCATCCCAAAATAAACCAAGTTAAACCATTACATGCTATGATGAACCTAATCAAGATTAAACTAAATTAGCTAGCCCGGTAGGAAAATAAAAATACATGTCAGGATTCCGTATACGTATACTGGAAATACGTAGAACGAAAAAGGGGTGACAACTCTACCCACCTTAAAAGAATTTCGTCCTCGGAATTTAATCAAGAGGCTAGAGATGTCGAGCAAGCTATATCAATTGCAGATAGTACAGAACTAGCAGTCAATCAAGCAATCATTCATGCAAGCAAGGAACTTAAGCATAAGGCATAAGAAGACATTATACCTTACGAGTCAAACAGGTCGGGATATCGCGATCGATATCATCCTCACGCTCCCATGTTGACTCACCCAAAGAGTGATGACCCCAAGCAACACGGACTAACTTGATAGTCTTGTTCTTGAGTATCTTCTCCTCCGGTCCAATATGATACGGGTCTTTCCTCATACGAAAGGTTGGTACCAACAACCAATTCCGAATGATCAAGGACATGACTCGGATCCGGGATATACCGTCGTAATTGGGATATATGAAAGGCATCATGTACCTCACGTAACGACGGCGAAGAGCGAGACGATAGGATACATCACCTACTCGCTCTAGAAATCAAACGACCCTATATACCTAGGACTGAGCTTTTCCCGTACGCCGAATCGAATGACGCCACGGGTAGGCGAGATCCTAAGGAATACGTGATCGCCGACAGAAAATTCAAGGATGCCGATGAGAATCGGCCCAATGACGCTGGCGATCTTGGTCAACTCGAAGATGATCTCTGACTCGTCTGACCACCTCAATAGTACGCATCACCATCTCTGGTCCAAGTATTTGCCTCTCACCGATATCGTCCCAAGCTAAAGGAGATCTGCACTTCCTGCCGTACAAGGCCTCGAAAGGTGCCATCTGGATACTAGCCTGGAAACTGTTATTGTACGAGAACTCTACGAGATGCAGGTGATCTTCCTACGAACCACCGAAGTCGAGTGTACATGACCGCAGCATGTCTTCAAGAGTCTGGATCGTGCGTTCTGACTGACCATCTGTCTGCGATGGTAGGCTGAACTGAACTTGAGACGAGTCCCCAAACTCTCTTGAAGACTCCGCCAAAAGTGCGAGGTGAATCTTGAATCTCTGTCGGACACAATACTGACTGGCACTCCATGTAATCTGACTATCTGCCTGAGGTACATCTCTGCAAGCTGATCCGTCGACTGACCGATTCTGAAAGGAAGAAAATGAGCTACCTTCGTGAGACGATCAACTATAACCCAGATGGCATCCCTTCCAGCTGGGGATCTAGGTAATCCGTTACAAAATCTATGGTAATGTGCTCCCATTTCCATTCCGGATCGACAAGGTTGAAGAAGTCCAGCTGGTCTCTGATGTTCGGCCTTAACTTGTTGACAAACTAAACAACGAGAGACAAACCGGGCTATCTCCCTCTTCATGCCATTCCACCAAAAATGCTGTCGAATATCACGATACATCTTCGTACCGCCGAGGTGAATGGAATACTGAGAACTGTGGGCTTCTGCCATGATCTCCTGTCTGATATCACCACTGGGTACACAAAGACGCCTCCCATGTCGGAGTGTACCATCTTCATGAATGCATAACTCTGGTCTCTGTCCTGCCACACATTCTGTCCTAAGCCGCTGAAGCTTAGAGTCCGTGGACTGAGCTAACTTGATCCTCTCAACTATGCTGGACTGAACTTGCATACTGGCCATCAATGCCACACTGGAAGGAAGAACAACTTCAATACCCATCTTCTGAAGATCTGCTAACAACTCTGGCTGCGCCGTTAGAAAATAAACTCGGCTCTCCTGCTCAATGCATCTGCTACCACGTTGGCCTTCCTAGGATGATACTGCAAGCTGATGTCATAATCCACAAGTAGCTCTAGCCATCTCCTCTGACGCATATTAAGATCCTTCTGGGTAAACACATACTTCAGACTCTTGTGGTCGGTAAAATCTCCACCCGATCTCCATACAAATAATGTCTCCAAAGTTTTAATGCAAAAACTACGGCTGCTAACTCCAGGTCATGGGTTGGGTAATTCCTCTCATGGTCACGAAGTTGACGTGACGCATAAGCGACTACCTTACCATGCTGCATCAAGACACATCCTAATCCCTTGCGGATGCGTCGCAATAAACTGAAAATCCTTCCGTCCCGTCGGAAGAGTGAGAATGGGGGCCGTCATCAATCTCTGCTTCAGCTTCTCAAATGAACTCTGACACTCTGCTGTCCAAGCAAACTGCACATCCTTACGGGTCAACTGCGTCAGTGGTGCTGAAATTCGAGCAAAGTCTGACACAAAGCGTCGGTAATAACCGGCCAATCCGAGGAAACTCCGAACTTCTGCAACGGTGCTAGGTACTGGCCATGTCTCTATAGCCACTATCTTCTGGGGATCAACTTCCACTCCACCTCTGGTGATGATATGACGAAGTACGAGATACGATCCAACCAAAACTCGCACTTACTGAACTTCGCGTACAACTGGTGCTCCCTGAGAATCTGAAGAACTACACGAAGATGCTGCTCATGCTCTGCCTCGTTCTTGCTATAGACTAAGATGTCGTCTATGAACACTATCACGAACTGGTCCAAATAGGGCATGAAGATACGATTCATGAGGTCCATGAATACGGCCGGCGTTTGGTCGCTCCAAATGGCATAACAAGGAACTCCCAATGTCCATACCTAGATCTGAATGCTGTCTTCGGATGTCCTGCTCTCTGACTCTGATCTGATGGTACCCTGACCGCAAGTCAATCTTCGAGAATACTGCCGCTCCCCTGAGCTGATCAAATAAATCATCTATCCTTGGTAAAGGATATCTGTTCTTAATGGTTACAGAGTTCAAGGTACGATAATCAACACATAATCTTGACGTACCATCCTTCTTCTTCACAAGAAGCATCGGAGCTCCCCAAGGTGATCCGCTAGCACGAATGAATCCCTTGGTTCTAAGTTCTTCAATCATCTTGTACAGGACCTCCAACTCTGATGGTGCCATCCTATAGACTCTCTCTGACACTGGTGCCGTCCCTGGAATCAAATCGATAGTGAATTCTATCTCTCTCTGGGGGCATGCCTGGAAGCTCTTCGGGAAATACGTCAGAAAACTCTTCTACAACTCTGGGAAACTGAACTGCTGCTGCTACGGCCATCCGCAATGCTGGGGAAGAAGGTTCTACTCCGCCTCGAGAAAATGAAAACTCTGGCTCACCGGGAACACTAAAAATAATCTTGTCGACATGGCAATCTATACTAGCATATGGTCCCTCAACCAATCCATTCCTAGGACCACATCATAATCGGCCATCGGAAACTCTATCAACCTAGCGGGAAACTCTCTACCGCTGACTACGATTCGACACGAAGAAAACACCCTATCTACACCCACAAGTCCGTTACCAGTAAGTATATTGAGCCTTACTGATAATGACTCGGGCTCCAGTCCTATCCGTGTCGCGAATCGTGCAGACATAAATGAATGCGATGCACCCGAATCAAATAATACTGATGCAGGAAAAGAGTTGACGAGAATGGTACCTGCCACCACCTCACATGCCAACTCCTCCTCTACGGTCAAAGCCATCGCTTGACCGTGCCCTCTGGGTGCTGGTCCCCTCTGCTGGAAACCTCTCTGGCGTTCTGAACCTGAGCTTGGACCTGGGCATACTGCTGCGGTCGCTGCTGCTGGAATGCCTGAACCTGAGGCGGCAATGGTCTCGGAGGCTGATACTGCTGCTGCTGTACTGGTGCTGGTCCCCTCACTGAGGGACTAGTCTGGGCCGATGAGGATGAACCGGCTCTCTGTGGACAGGACCCTATCATGTGATCCGATGCCCCACAAGCCAAACACAATCCTTGTGCTCGGCGACATTCTGACACTACATGCCCTGGCTTCCCAATGAGTGCAGCCCATTGTGGAAGACTGCCTCCGCTTCTGCTGCTGAGGATACGTCGGAGTCGAATGCTGAACCGACGTAACTGATGCTGCCCTCCTCGGAGCCCCAATGGTCAAGGCCCTAGCTGCCGGGGCTGGGGCTGAAGACTGGATCATCTGACCATGGGACCGCTTTCGTCCTCCAGTTCTGTCTACAATTCTCTGCGAGGTATACTCATGCCTCTTAGCTGCCCGCAAAACCATCAAAGGTCTGATGCTCAAACTGCTCCACTGCTAGAATGATCTCTAGGTGGAGTCCCTGCTGGAACCGCTGCGCTCGATCAAACTCGGTTGCCACCAAAGTGGGAGCAAACCGACTCAGTCTTGAAAACTCGGCCGCATATCCATCGACCGTCCTGCTCATCTGCCTGAGATTGGTGAACTTCGTCTGTAGGTCATGCCGAGCCACAGCATCGAAGTACTTGATCTGAAACTTGTCACTGAATACCGCCCACGGAACAGGCGTTGCCAAACCAACTGCTATCATCGCCCCCAGGTGCGGGCTAGGTCCAATAACTGTAGACGTACCACTGCTACCTTCTCTCCTTCTGGAGTCTTGGCTGCATCTAAGATAATCTCAATGTCCTGGAGCCACGCATCGGCTGCAATAGCGTCTTCACTCCCATCAAAGAAGGAGGGTTGAGGCGCTTGAAACTGCTAGCCGCACTGTTCCCTTGATAACCAACACGGCCCATGGCATCCTGTACTGCCTGGTGCAGGGCATCGCCCCGACGATCTTGAGATGCAAGCAATGTCCTGATGAGACCCCCAAGGTGCCATCGTCAGGCTCTGCAGGCTGGACTGGCTGAACTGGGGGCTCGGGGTCCCCGGAATGCATGACTCGGGAGGCCACTCCAGAGTGCTGGGCTTGGTCTCCAGGTTGTTGCTGGTCCACTGGAGGTGCTCCTTCTTGCTGATCGGTAGGACCAGGAACAATGCCGCTGAAGGAAACGACATAGGAACAATAAGAAAGGACCATGATAGATCGAGGATATAAACATGTGATCAGGTCAAGGATTCTGAAAGATCAGAAGGCACGAGTAGAGATCAAAGGCGAGTGCTGATTGAGACATCTATCCGGTAAAACCCTCACACATCTTGATCTACAAGACCTGCATGGGCCACCACTTAAACCGTGTCACGCCCCAGAACCAGAATACAGGAGAGCGGGGACAGACACAGCCAGCTACGTACATTGAAGTGAATCTCATATCGCAATACGGTTACGGCTGTCTAGATGCATGAGGGTTTACTACAAGCCATCAGTCTCTTAAGGTCAATAACAAGCCTAGTGTCTCAATCTCAAGCAACAAGTAGATATAACAAGATGTAGATCATCAGACATACAAAGTAAGGCGTCCCATACATTACATATTCAGATGATCATGAAGCTAGTCATACAAAATACGAAGACTAGCAAGAGTTTAAGTCATACATGATCAACCCTAGGATTTGTCAATCATGCTACAGCCCGTAGGCAGACAGTAAATAAAGTTGTAAACGAGCTAACACTTGCTCGGCGGCTAAACGCCTCAAAAGAATATTTTTACAAGGGAGTGGGAGAGCAAAATAAAACCCACTCGTTGTCGGGATTCTTCTAGTGTTCACCATCTGGCAGGAAGGTTGGGAGATCCTCGGTAGCTGCTCCGAAATCTGGCCATACAAAACCAGCTGGTCAGACCCCAGAAAGAGCAAGTGCCACAAAGGAGGCTTCACTTAAGAACTAAAACCAGCATGTCAGCACATAAATCATAGATGAAATAACATAAGACATGAGTTAAAGAAAACATGATGATAAACGATAAGATAACTAAAGACTATTCCGGTAACCAAGTTACAACCCGTAAACCAAACAAGGACCGGGGTTGTAACCCTTCACCTGAACAGAACTTAGCCTCGAACCAATTATCGATAAAGTAAAGCATAAACAAGCATGTCCGGAGATATCCATGTACCGGATCTGGGCAAGACTAGACAAGATAGGACTCCATCATCATTCACGGCCAAGCAAAGAGTACGGCTTGATACTTAACTAACTAGGGTTATCACAAGCTTAGTTACTAGCAAGATGCAATGAGGTACGCCTACGGCCACAAGCCCTGCAGACTATCCAGGTTATCCAGACGCAAGGTTCAAGCTTAGAGTTATCATGCCTTGTAAGGTGACTTGGATGCAACACATGACAGTGTGCATAGTAATTGTTTTATGTAGTGCCCCACATAACAGTGAGCTGGAAATGTGCCCTACTCGTCGGCAGGCTACAAGTCCATCAAGGAAGGCGCCCAGATAACGGGATTGCTTGTAGCCGGAATACCTCTCTATATGCTCTACTTGATCAATCTAGTCATTAACCTAGTCAGATTCGGTATGAATCCCTGACCGTGGTAACCAGGGATACATGTCTAGACATGATGCGAGACAAGACTGGTTGCTTATACAGGCATATTCAATACAATCACCCACGGTGTCAAGAATTCACTTAGCATGTCAGGTTAGCCGTCGCAACAGCGTATCAAGGTTATCATGTCAAGATTACTTGTCAAGGGTGCACCACGGTGGGTCCCATCATGTCATGTTACTTATCAAGATTACTTATCAAGGCAAGGGTGCGTCACGACGGACCACCATCAAGAATTATCATGTCAAATTACTTGTCAAGAGTGCACCACGGTGGGTCACTAATCATGCAATTCCATCAGTAAGCCTTGTTCCGATTAACATTCATAAATACTGTCATGATCATATCGGGTTCATGTCAAGTTTACATCAAAGGCGTAAGGATATAAAATGGCTGCAAATTCATAAAAGGGGAATATGGGGACATAAGGCACCCAAGGGGGGAGCAAGGGGTAGCGTACGCTCAGGACAGCGTACGCAAGAGTCATGCGTATGCTCAAGACAGCGTACGCAAGGGGCATGCGTACGCTCAAGCCAGGGCACGCTCAAGTCTGCGTACGCTCAGCCAGGGCACGCTCAAGTCTGCGTACGCTCAGGCCAGGGCACGCTCAAGTCTGCGTACGCTCAGGCCAGGGCACACTCAAGCTGCGTACGCTCAGGCCAGGGCACGCTCAAGTCTGCGTACGCTCAGGCCAGGGCACGCTCAAGTCTGCGTACGCTCAGGCCAGGGTACGCTCAAGTTGCGTACGCAAGACATACGCTTCCAACAGGAAGAGTACCCAAGAGACACGCTTCCAACAGGAAGCGTACCCAAGTCTGCGTACGCTGCGCTAAAGAGCGCGCAGCTCAGTGGCGTAAGCTAAAAGCTCTGCGCACTGCTCACTGTCTTCTCCAAACCAGCAAGAACTCCATGGTTGAACCCAAAGCTTCAAAAGTTATAACTTGGTCAAAAAAGTCCAAATCCAACTTTTCAAAGGTCAAAATTGGGTAGAAGAAAATTTCTACAACATGGAACCATCAAAACTTGAAAACAAAAAGTTTGATAGATCAAAACCACCAAAATCCGAACATAACTAAATTTTAGATCTACAAGAACTTAAGCCTCAAAATGAAATGACCAGTTTAATGTGTCTTAGAAACATGAGGAGAAGCTAATGGAACAATAAAATGGGCTCTCTTGTGGAAGCAAGTTGCACTTGCCTAAGGGGTGTTCTTGGTTGGTGGTGGATTTAATGGAGAAGGAAGAAGAGTAAATAAAAGTGGAGGAAAGAGAAAAGTTAGGTGGGTTATAAAGGAGGATGGTGGTGGGTTTAACATGATGAACCAAGGAATAAACCAAGCCATCCCAAAATAAACCAAGTTAAACCATTACATGCTATGATGAACCTAATCAAGATTAAACTGAAATTAGCTAGCCAGGCAGGAAAAATAAATACATGTCAGATTCCGTATACGTATACTGGAAATACGTAGAACGAAAAATGGGGTGACAAGAGGGATGTATCACGTTTTATCTCGAGATGCCTAGTTTGCCAGCAGGTCAAGGCGGAGCGCCAGAGGTCAGCTCGTTTGTTGCAGCCGTTACCCATTCCGAGTGGAAGTGGGAACATATTATGATGGACTTTGTCTCAGGGCTTTTCGTTCCCAAGGAGGGAAGGATGCCATTTGGGTCATCGTTGACAGGCTGACGAAGTGTGCGTACTTCATACCCTTCAAGGTGGGCTTTCCACCGAGAAGTTGGCGGAGCTATACATGCAGCAGATAGTTCGCCTACACGGAGTGCCGGTGAGCATCGTATCGGACAGAGACAGCAGATTCACATCCCACTACTGGAGGAGCTTGCAGGAGGAGTTGAGCAGTAGGCTCAAGTTCAGTACGGCGTACCACCCGCAGACAGATGGCAGTCCGAGAGGACGATACAGACACTGGAGGATATGCTGAGGACCTACGTGCTGGACTTTGGAGGATCTTGGGAGAGCCATCTGCACTTGGTAGAGTTTTCATACAACAACAGCTACCAAGCCAGTATCGGTATGTCTCCTTTCGAGGTGCTTTATGGACGACGATGCCGCACACCGCTCTTTTGGGATGATGTTGGAGACAGAGTTATGCTTGGGCCAGAGATGATCACAGATGTAGCAGAGAAAGTCGGGATGATTGAGACAGGCTCAGAGTAGCTCAGGACATGCAGAAACACTGGGCTGATGCTAGTCGCAGACCGATGGAGTTCGCAGACGGTGATATGGTGCTAGTGAAGATATCACCTACTAGAGGGACGATCCGGTTCGGACGAGGAGGAAAGCTGAGCCCAAGATACATCGGGCCGTTCGAGGTACTTGGCAGGATTGGAGAGGTAGCTTACAGGGTTGCACTTCCACCCAACCTAGCAGGAGTTCACGAAGTATTTCACGTATCTCAGCTGAGGATATGTTCCTGTAGCCTCCCTTCCCGGAAATTGTTAAAATATTTTTTTATTATTAATTTAAATGGTGGTTTTTTATATAATTATTTAGTTAATTATTACGGTAGGTGACTTTAGCCATGGTAGTTTTGAACTACAAGACGACTAGGAATTAGCACGGCTAGTGCAGTGGCGTGCTTGTATTAGTCTTGGTAGGGAAGGCCGAGCCATAGTGATGTCCTAACTAGGAAAACCAGGCCAAGTTATAGCATTGCATTATAAATAGTTTAATTATTTATTATTAAATTTATTGACTTCGTAGCGACCCGGTTGTACCGAACCAGCCCGGACTGGACCCGTACCAAGCTCAAGCCCGTGTAGGCAGGAAGTGTGACCAAGATGTTAGTGACGATATATTTTGTGTATATGTATTTTCTTAAATGCTCTATTACACATATTTTGTAAGTAATTATTATTAATATTATTACGGTTATTATATATATAGGTATTGATATTTATAAGATACTAAAAGTATGTTAAATGATTTTCTTATTTATCCTGGTGTATTTTTGGAATATTTAAGCTACAACCCATATTTGTATATATATATTTGTGTAAAGAATTATATAATGAATATATAAATGATATATATATATATATATATATATATATATATATATATATATATATATATATATATATATATAATATATATATATGTATATTTGTGTATATATATAAAGTTTATATATATATGTATGTATGTGTATATATATATATATAAAATATATATAGGTATTTATGTGCATGTGTATATATATAAATATATATAAGTATATTTGAGTATAGATATATATATGGTATATGTGTAGTGATATATATATATATATAAATAGTATATGCGAGTATATATAAATAAATGTATAAACGTATATGTGAGTATATATAAATAAATGTATATATATAACTGTATATTTATATTATATATATATATATATTATATATATATATATATATATATATTATATATAATATATATATATACGTATAGGTGTATAGAATTATGTATATATGTACGTGTGTACATATATATATAGAGTGAATATATATACTTATACATATTAATTGCTAAAGGAATGAAATAAAAAGGAAAGAAAACACATAAAATAAACAGAGCCCAGCCCAGGCTTTTAACCCCAAGCCCAGTTC
>JANAVB010035420.1:3373421-3503702 GCA_029216955.1 Iris pallida | reverse complement strand
GTTCTTCTTCTCCCCCTCTTGTAATCAATCTGACTAAGCCTGTTAAGGCTGAAGGTCCTGCTGTAAATACAAATGTACAAATCAATGAAAAAGCATCTACTTTCCAGTATACTGATTTCATTTATCATGCTAAATGCTACTTGGATATGTTAGGTAGCTTTCAGTCATTTATAATGGGAGTTGTGCAATCTCTTCAAACTGAAGTTTCAGTTGAACACCCAAACGATTCATATCGTATTGTTCCTGTTCGAAAGAAAGGCGAAAGTCCAATACTTTTTAGTAAAGGACCAAAACAACAATTCAGCTATACGGATGATAGCAAAGTTAACGACACGGGGCATCTTCAACTCCGTCGTTACAGTCAACAATCAAAAGACATCATCCGAAAGATGGGTTATGACTTTAAGAGCGGCCTCAACTACGATAAAGGTAGAAAGACTCCTCTCCGTACGGCTGTTCCAAAAGGAAAGTCAGAGATATACTATAACAGGACCAAAAGAGGTCTCGGATATGCTTCTTCTCCGATGTTATCCCCAGCAGGCTCTGAATCTGATAGCGAGGAGCGTCCTAACTCTTCTGATTCCAGATCGTGGGATTCTGACACCAGCATTGGTCAAGTTCATCGGTTAATCGTATCTTCTAACATGGTCTCTGTTGAACTTCCAGAAGGCTATGACGAGGATATTGAAGAAAGTTCCGAAACAGATCCATGGGCTCAATGAATGGATACCCAATGGGAACTCCGATTTGAACAAAGGGAACCTCCTACCGAAGATCAATTAGTTCAAATTGATGTAGGAGAGAGCGGATCACCTCGTCCAATATTCATCAGCAAGAACCTTCCAAAGGCAGATAAACAAGAATTAATTCTTCTGATTAAAGAATATATTGATGTCTTTGCCTGGAGTTATGAAGATATGCCAGGACTAGATCCCAAAGTTGCTCCTCACAAACTGAATATTCTGCCGAATGCAAAATCGGTCAAACAGCAACAACGGCGTTTCAAGCCAGAAATAATGGATGCCATCGACGATGAAGTCAAGAAGCTCATAGCTTGTGGCTTTATCAGAGAAGAGCAGCATCCTAATTGGGTAGCTAATGTCGTCCCAGTTCTAAAGAAAACCGGCAAAATTCGAGTTTGCATCGACTTCCGGGATCTTAATGAAGCATGTCCAAAAGATGAATTTCCTCTCCCTATCACGGACGTCATGATTGACAACACCTGTGGGTTCGAAAGAATATCTTTCATAGACGGATTCTCTGGATACAATCAAATTTGGATGAACCCTGAAGATGAAAAGCGTACTTCTTTCCGCACTCCTCGTGGAGTCTATTGTTATACTGTGATGCCGTTTGGTCTCAATAACGCTGGTGCAACATATCAACGAGCAATGAGTACCATCTTTCGAGATCATCTGCGCAAGATTGTCGAATGCTATGTTGACGATATTGTTGTCAAAAGTCGTTCAAAGGAAGATCACATCCAAGACTTGAGAACTATCTTCAATCTCATGTGCCAACATCAACTCAAAATGAATCCCACCGAGTCATTCTTGGGTGTCTCTAGTGGCAAATTTCTCGGCTTCGTCATTACCTCTAAGGGTATACACGTGGATCCCGAGAAGATCAAAGCCATTCAAGAGATGCGTCCTCCACGCAACCTAAAAGAGCTACGAGGATTCCAAGGTTGTAACTCCACCTCCCTGAAATTTAAATTTTCTTCTAGCCTTACTTTATTTTGATTTAATCATTTTAATTGTTAAATAGCTTATAAATAAAGTTGTCTCTTTTTCTTTGTTTTCTTCTAATTATTTCCTTAACACAATTGTCCATTCGGTTTAACCCATGGGCTGGACAAGCCCATTTCTTAGCCTGGTAGAAGGCCAGGGCTGTTCTACTTATTGTGAACTGCAAGAGTTCACTTGGAGTTCTCTATTTCTTCCCTGCCAATTTTCCCTTACAAATTCAAATTCGTTTTGCTTTCGCCACCTCGACCATGTGGAGTAACGACCTCTGACAAATCGAGAGCACGCCAATTTCCCTCACCCTCTCTAACAGCCTATTTAAGCAGCCTCATCCTTCCCCATTTATTCAGATCTAGAAATTCTTCTTTCCCAAGTCTCCACAGAGCAGAGCTCCACCACTGTTTCCAATTCCAATCAGAGGAAGAAGAAGAAGCTGAAGAAGAAGAGGAAGCTGAGGAAGAAGAAGGGCGACCCTGACCGTGGCGATCATCGACGACCTATGGCTCAACGAAGAATTGCAGTGAGTTCAATCTTTGCTTTGAACCTTGAGTTTTGGTATTTTTGTCGATCCTTGATTATTATTCCTCAATGAACAATTTGGTAGGAATGCACTGGCTACTGATCGACCAGAGGATCCTTGCTTTTCCATCAACACTTGTTGATCTGGTAAATTATCAAATCTCTTTTTAGTTTTGTTGAAATCAATTTGGACTAAATGATTTATATCGATCATTCTGCTGATCTAGATCTATAGAGATTCGATCGCTTAACCAATCTATCATTTCGTCGATCCATCGTTTTAGCAATCAAGTGAGTAACACCCTGTTTGGAGTAACTTCTTGATTTCTTGAAATAGTGATGTCAGTTGAACCATGATCGACCCTATTTCCATCATTTAAATTCAATGATGCAGATTTGATCTATCGAAGATCGAGGATCCTCTTGTGATTTTGATCGGATCTACTCTTACAATACCATCAGGTAATCCATTTTAACCCTTCTAGTATAGCTTATTTTTTTCACAAAGGTGGTTGAGGAAATGGCTGGGTGGATAATTTCGACAATCCAGTTATTTAAGAGTAGGATTTTCCTATCTATATTCAAGATTGATGAGGGATGTTGTAGCCTGTTTTATAAGGATTGAACAGTATGAGAATTCTCAGGAACATGTCCTGTCATTGATGGATGCTGTGTTCTAAATCTGATGTGTGATGTACTACCTTGGTTCATTTCGAACCAGGTACAGGCATGAGCACTGATTTGAGTAGATGACTGCATAACTGAATTGCCAAGGATTTTTCCTAATTGTATCATTAATTCCTGGTTCAAACAATTTAGTTAATGGCTAGTTTGGAGCTCACTTGATGTAACAGTGAGCTGGAAGACTAAACCTTGTGTATGGGTGTCTCAGGAAACCGGGGATGTCTTGTTTGAGTAATGATGGGTTCAGCCCTGTCGACTCACTTGCAATGACTATAACATGAATTCGAATAGTTGGAGAACCATCAGTTGGAATTATCAATTCTCATATTCTACTTCTTGTGTTTAGTTCCTGCAAGTTAGCTGACATGTGTGATGAGCTTACTCATTCTTTCCAGCCCTTACATGGGAATACTCAACCCATTTTCAGTTGGTTTAGTGTTGACTTATGGAAGCTTGAATAGGATTATTACCTGAGTTATGTGTTCTTTCAACAATACTTTATCTCAATTTCATAAATTCTGAAGCCAGTACCTGAGAGCTTATATCACAGGGTGTGTATTCAGGATTGATGATGATCAGTAGAAATTCTATTCTAAGCTGATACTTCATTTTGAATGAGTAATCGGGTCTGTCATCCCAGTGTTGTGTATATTTTGAGTTACCATTTGACTGCACATCAGTCCTGGAATATCCAGGAATTATTTCAGTCTTGGATTTAGCTTGGTATGTATGCCAAATCGAGTGATGGACTGAAGACTGATCATGAGAGTTTATTCTCAAAGACTTGAATCTCAGTACAATCTGAGACTTTTTCTCAGTGCAATCTGAGGCTTAAGCTCAGTACAATCTGAGACATTAGTTCAGTATAACCTGAGATTTGAGTCCAAATTTGCTCAGTATAATTTGAGAGCATACTCAAGAATTTTGTGGTCTCAGAAATCTGGAGATTTGGAGTTGCAGGAATCAGGAGACCTGAGAGTCTCATAATATCTGAGGATTTGAGAGTGATGTCTCAGGAAAGCCTGAGAACATTCTCAGAAAACATTGAGTAACTCAGGAAATCAGGATTGGTTCATTGTAAACTCAATTGAAACCTGGGACATTTGAAACCTGGGACATTGATATCTGAGAATTGAATCTCAGGAAATCTGAGACATTTGTTAGAAATCCTGTGTTGAACTCAGGAAGAAATCATGTGTTGAACTCAGGAAGAAATCCTGTGATGAATTCTAGGAAATGAAATCCATGTTGAACATAGCATAAGTTCAAGATTTAACCTAAGTATAACTAGATTTCATCCACTGTTAGATGTATGGCTACTCTGAGTCTAAGTAGATTAGCATTTGACTTTCCAAATTACTTGAGTTTGCATAACCATGGCTTTAACAAATGAGAAATTTCCACCATTGTTTAAAGTTACTTTTTGAACATTGTCTTATAGAATTATGTATTTAGCTTTATTTAAAGTTCTTGATAGTCTAGATTGTAGTGAGTAATATTGATATTTTATAGGAAACCATAGAACTAAGGGTTATGTTAGGAATTATTGTGATTAGAATCTTTTGATAAACCATTTAGAATTAACAGTTTATTAACCAACTTGTACACATCACTATTACATACAGGAGGATATCTAGCTCTTTTGCCTATTTGTACTTTCCTGGAGCAAGGCAAGTACACTCTATGGTTTTGATCAGTGCATTTTCTTGTTCTTTATTGCTGACACACTGCGACACGTTCATAATCTTTTCTGGCTTGTTCTTTCATGATCTTACTTGTATCTTGGGGTGGGGAAATACTCTAGATATGTGACCAAACCCAGATACTTATTCTTGATCTTTAGCTTAGACCTCGTACAGTGTACGCGGGTCCTAAGCCGTACCTTATATGATCTTTCAGGATCTTTTCATGCTCTTTCATGGTCTTATCCAAGATGGTCACATATCATAGAAGTATTTCAAATTTATAACACATGTTCAGGATTTTGTTCTTACATTAGTTTCCTATGATCCTGATCTTGATTTTAGCTATAGTCGTGATCTTTCCTGCATCTTTATATAGTCGTGATCTTTTTTGCATCTTTATATAGTCGTGATCTTTCATGTATCTTTATAGCAGTAGTTCATGTTCTTCCTTTTCTTTACATATCTTGTTCTTTTTATTCTTTCAGCATTTACTTTCCATATCATGATGTTATTGTTCATTACCTAGAACTGTACTTTGCTCCGCTCCTGAATAGGATATGTTGCAGGTGAGATGGAGGCTTTGTGTGACACCTACTATGGTCAGGATATTGTTTTCCCTGCTGAGCCAGCTGGAGCTGCTTGTGACCTAGAGGCTGCAGAAGCCTAGTGCTTCTTTAGTATTTTCCTATTATCTTTCCATGTATTAAGACTAGCAGACTCTTTCATTTAGTTTGAAATGTAATAATTTCAGATATTGTACTTTACTCTGGTTGGGACACATTTATATAGATGCTGTGATTCATTCATATTCATATTACCTGGTTAGTTTCCCTAGATTGGTACAGCTTACTTTGTTGTGTCTAACAACAAAGGCTGGGCGTGTCCGACTCGTATCCGGTTATTCGGGAGCGGGTCGTGACAAAGGTTGACTTGCGTACATCAGGAGATTTATTTCGAATCTATCTGGACGCTGCAGACCATTCACTCAACTCATGAAGAAGGGTGTATCTTTCGTTTGGACCGAAGAATGTCAACGAGCATTTGACGACATCAAGCGGTATCTCATGAATCCACCAGTCTTGGTGCCACCAATCTCTGGCATACCATTCTTAATGTATGTCCGTGCTATGGACCATTCATTGGGTGCTTTACTTGCCCAAAAGAACAAAGAAGGCCACGAACAAGCTATCTACTACCTTAGTCGTACTATGATTGGTGCTGAACACCGTTATAGTCCGGTCGAAAAAGAATGCCTAGCTCTCATGTTTGCTGTTCAAAAGACTCGGCATTACATCATTGGTCAAACCATTCATGTCATATCCCGAGTTAATCCTCTTCGGGTACTCATGAAGAAACCTAGCACACTCAACTCTCGGCTGGCTACATGGGCCATTCTGCTAGCCCAATATGACATGGTATATATTCCTCAAAAGTCTGTCAAAGGTCAAGCACTGGCGGATTTCTTAGCAGCCCATCCTGTGCCAGAAACGTCCAAACTCTACGATAAAATTCCAGATGAAATATTGGAATCTAATACAGTCTTCGAAGAATTTCCTACTTGGCGTCTATTCTTTGACGGAGCATCCAGAATCGGACCCAATGGTGCCATTGTAGCAGGAGTCGGAGTTGTTCTTATTTCTCCAGACGGGTCAGCTATTCAAAGAGCATACTCCCTAGACGAGCCTTGCTCCAACAACGTGGCAGAGTACAATGCTCTACTCATCGGCCTTCAGCTAGCCAAACAATTGGACGTCGAGTATCTTGAAGTCTATGGCGACTCTAAGTTGGTTGTTAATCAGGTTAGAGGAACCTATAAAGTTCGTCATCATGATCTAGTGCCTTACTTTGAAGCGGCAATCAACATGGCTACATCATTCAAAGCCTTCTTCATTGAATATGTACGCCGAGCTTGTAATACTGAGGCAGATGCTTTGGCCAATCTTGCACCAGTCCTAGCCATCCCTATCAGAAGACAACAGGTGGTGGTTGTCTCTAATCGAGAATTATTCTGTGTCGAAAACAATCATAATATTAAGTTCAGCAATCTTACTGAAGTCAATGTTATTGAGGAAGATTGGAGAACTCCTTTCATCGACTTCGTAGTTCATGACATACTCCCTGAAAATCTCAAAGAGGCCACGAGTATTCGTCGACGATCTCTACGATTCTACTACAACCAAACCACCAAGACTCTCTATCGGCGGACTTATGATGGCCTACTTCTACGCTGTCTAGCTGGTGATGAAGCAAAACAAGTACTGTGTAAAGCTTATGACGGTGTCTGCGGAGCACATCAACCCGGTCCTAAATTACAGGATCGTATACGACGTATGGGTTATTATTGGCCCTCTATGGTTTCTGATGCCATTAAATATGCAAGAAAATGTCAGCTTGTCAAATCCATGCAGACTTCATTCATCAACCTTCAGAATTCCTACATCCGACTGCTGCATCCTGGCCTTTTGAAGCTTGGGGCATGGATATCATCGGTCCCATCAATCCTCTTTCTTCTAGAGGACATCGGTTCATATTAGCAATAACCGATTATTTCTCCGAATGGGCTGAAGCTATACCTTTGGCTGAAGTCAAGACCAGCAGTGTTATCAACTTCGTCAAACACCATGTCATTTATCGATTTGGTGTTCCTCGACGAATCATCCACGACAGTGGACCATAATTCATTAGCCAGAAGTTTACGAGATTCTGCGATGATCATCGGATTGACAATGTTGCTTCGACAGCCTACAATCCTGCTGCTAATGGCTTAGCTGAAGCTTTCAACAAGACTATCATCAAGCTCCTCAAGAAGTTTGTATCTACTAACAAACGGAATTGGAGTGAAGAGCTTGGTGAATGTCTTTGGGCCTATCGAACTACAATCCGCAATCCCACAGGCTTTACACCTTTCTCTCTGGTGTACGGTTGTGAAGCAGTTCTTCCTCTAGAACTTCAAATTCCTTTTTTAAGGATTGCCATCGCCAACGAGCTTACTACAGAGAACAACGATCTTCTACGACTTCAAGAATTGGAGGCACTCGATGAGAAGCGGCTATTGGCTCAACAGCATATTGAGTTATATCAAGCCCGCATCTCGAAGACTTTCAACCGCAAAGTTAAAGTCAGAGCCTTTCAACAGGGAGAACTCGTTCTAATGGTCAGACGTCCTATGACTATAACTCACATGAGCAAAGTCAAGTTCGACGCGAAGTGGGAAGGTCCTTACATTGTTAGCAAAGTCTTTTCAAATGGAGCATATCAACTTGCAGAATTAGATGGTCGAGTTGCAATGATACCTATCAATGGCAAATTCCTCAAGAAATACTATGTATAAATATAACATAAATTTATGTAAATATGATCAGACAATTCATAAATAAGGTTTGATTTTTATTTCATCATAAGTGATGTTACATGATATCAAGGAAGGTCGCTATCATCCTTCTCAACATTGGGACGTGGACCACTTCCATCCTTATCAAAGACATAATCAGCAAAAGAATCGAGGACATCCTTGCTAGAACCTACTAGGAACTTGCAAGCAGCCATCCTCATGGCCTCTTCCTCTTCAGTCTTTCCTGGTTCAAGCAGAAAGTCCAGGATATCCTGCGGTAGTTTGGGTGCGGACGAACCTTCGCCTGCTTCCGTCTGCTTTGGCTGGACTGGTTCGACAAGACGTTCTTTAATGCCCGCTTCAAACTTTGGGGTGACTTCAGCCTTCTTGGATGCATCTCCGGACGACATCTTTATGTTGAAAAGTGGAAATGATCATTCCTTCCAGATTTCTGTTCTATTTATAGGCAGAGATTCTCAAGACAACGAAACGACACATTCATCTGACGGTTCATCCGTTCATCATCATCTGACGGTTCGCTCGTTCATTAATTCATCCGACGGTTCATCCGTTCATCATCATTTGACGGATCATCCGTTCATTAATATCTGACGGTTCGCCCGTTCATTCACATTCATTTGACGGTTCACCCGTTCATTTATTATCATCAGAACGGTTCACCTGTTCATTTATTATCATCAGACGGTTCACCCGTTCATTTGACGATTCATTTTCGTTCATTTAATCATCCGCATCAGTAACTTATCATCCTTGATTAAGTTATCTATTGAAATAATAATATTCGATAAACTATATTCTGTCACGTCTACATTACCTCTGAGCAGATATAATGAATATAATTATTTTCTACAAAATCATCAAGAAATATATCATGTCCTGCACCTCTGAATATATTTTCTATTGCTATTATTTATATCTGAATAAGATATGCAAGAAATAATAGAGCCACAACAAAATGTCTTTTATTGATCAAAATTTAAGACATTACATAGCATAAAGAAAGACAAGAAGATACAAGATGTTCTTTCTACTGAGATGGAGGCATTATCAGATTATCAATTTGCTGCTTCAGAATCTGCAGCCGTTCTTCGCGAGATGCCATCACTCTCCTCCTGGCCTCTTCCATCCCAGATTCTTTATTAAAAACGGGCATGGATACCATTCGGCGAGTGATTTCCGCATCATGAGCTGCTACATACTCGTTTCTTTCCTGAGTTAGAGCATCAATTTGTTGGACTGTAGTCTGATGCTCTGTAACTGCATTTTCCAGTTCCTCTTCGAGACGAACAATCTCCACTCTCAGCTCGGCAATCCTTCTCTCTCTTCTCTCAGCAGTCGAGATCACCGATTCCAACTTGGAATTATATTCAGCAGATTTAGTAGTATAGGCATCCAAGAAGTTTTGGAGATTCACTCTTTCAATTGCAGCTGCCTGAGCCATTTGTTCAAACTCTGCCTGCACTAAAGGTTCTACTTCCCCTTTGTTGAGATCTTTATAGTTCTTTATGGAGATTTCCAGCTCATTCAATATATGGTCAAGGAAAATGGCCTGAGCCTCATCACCTTGCTCCCGGATGGCCTTCACCAAGAAAGAGGTCGGACCTCTAACCATGAAAAAATTAGCATCTTCTTTGTCCATCATTCTATTGATCAGAGGCCCCAAAGACTCGAAGAAGCATTTGGTGAATGATTGGATGACAAGCTGATTAATCGCCAGAGCACCAGGAGTCGCAGCTACTCCTGTTGATGACGAGGCAGCAGGATGCTCAATTTCTCGTATCTGAACAGCAGGCTCTTTGAATAAGGGAACCAAAGTGGAGCTGGTTGCTCCTCCTGGTTGTTCCTCTGCAAAATCAAATACTGTCACTTTGCCTGTCATTGGCCATTGATAAAGCGAATCAAAAGTGAAACAGTCTTACCATGGGTGGATCCAGCAATAAGCCTATCATCTGCAGGAACAGACTTTAGCTGAACAGAAGTAGCTTCAGACGCTACTGTCTGGCTACTACCTGCTTCAGAGCCACAAGAAAAATGGATGCTACTACTAGCAATTGTCGTTGCCAGTACTATGTCCATACATGTTGGAGGAGCAGAAGAAGATCCGGGTTCTGTATGGATAAAAGTAACGATGTTAGCTATCAAGTTATTTATTAAAAGAAGATCGTTAATTTTATTACAATACCTTCGGGAGCAGCAACTGGAGTTTTCTCCACATTCACCTCTTCATCGGCAATCTTCTCAGGAGATCTCGGCACCTCAGCCTCCTTTTCAGGAGTCAGGGTGCCTCGTGGGGATGTCTAGATCTCAATATTCTCTTCTGGATTTTGTGTCTCATCAGCAGCTTCTGATGAGGTGTTCTCCTCGTCTTTGCTGTCCTCGGGAGCCTCTTCACTAGCAGCATCAGCGGCATGATCAGCTTCTTCTTGATAACCGAAGTCACAACCATATAAAGCTTCGATCATCAAATGATCTTCTTCCGCAAGGGTTGCTCCCGGTGTGGCAGGAAGATGAGTTTTTGCTGCTGTTGGCAATGGAGATTGTAAAGGTTCATGCTCTGTTTCTGCAATATTGTCTTTAGGCTCTATGGCCTCATATCTCCGGTCGAGCTCTTCTTTCTCCTCAATATCCTCCCTCTGTTCTGGGCTAGGAGTTTTATGTCCAGCCTCGGAAACAGGAGTTGGAGAGGGCATGGGGAGTCCCGCTGCAGCGTCTATCACGATCGAAGACAAGACTTGTCTTCTGCGGACCAGAGGTCTCTCAGGACTCTCTGCGTCTATTGTCTCGACTTGTTTTTGAACAGAGGTCGGTGTGGCAGCTTCTTCCTGCTGAATTGTCTTGGCCAGCTGCCGAGATTGAGATCTGGTAGTAATCTTTTCTGAAGAATGATCCAAGATCAGTTTCTTCTTCGCAGCTGGGACGGAAGGCTCCTCTCTCCTTCTCTTCTTGGCCGGAGATTTAGCAACCTTCAAAGAAACATGCAGTGGCGCGTTAACCTCTTCAGGGAACATAGCGTCCCTCGAAACTTCTAAGGGTGCATCCACTGGCTCGTGCACCTCATCATTACCTGGAATTGACATGATGACTCCTCCTTTCTTCAATCTCGTTGCAGACGCGAAGCTATCCGCAAGATTAAAGTTCTCAGCAAAAGTGTTCGATGATGTATAAAATACCGAATATGTGAACAGCATACGAGGGCCATGATTACTATTCACCGGCATCGAGAACGTTGCTTTCGTATCTCGAGCGTTGTAATAAGCCCAAGCTCGGGCTCCATCTATCAAGAAACCTTTTCCTTGTAGGCATGAGATAGCATTACCTACGTGGAATTAGTCATATCCAAACTGTCGAGCAAACCGGCTGGGAAGATATGGCTCCAAGTAGCATTCTTCTTCGAACCGATATACCAAGTGGGATGGACGAATTGTCTTCAACCACTCAAAAGCTGTACGGCTCAAAGGTTGCATCTTTGAGTCAACCATGTTGGTCGGCATTTGTTCATATCCGGCAGGAGGAGTAGTGCAATAGAAGTTCCATCCTTTGCCAAGGTTCAAAGCATATCTGCAATCTCTCAAGGAAGTGTATTTCCACTTACCGTAGGAGAATCTCCGCAAAAAGCTGCCACCGACTGGTCCCATGTCGGGGTCCATCAAAGTAGGATGGTGTAGAAGCAACCACCCGAACAGATAAGTATACGGCAATTCTAGCCGAGGAAACTCTTTCTTGCCCTTAGCTTTCAGCATCAAATTGACGTACAGGCGGAGACTGACGTTCATTCTACAAGTCATCGCCGATAAGAGATCCATCTTGTAGCCGAAGACTAATCGAACGGCAGCAAAAAGAACACCGCGATGGAAGCGGTCTACGGCACTTGATCCGGGAACGACAAATCTACGGAGCCAGTATGTCAAAAAACCCGCCAGTTGGGCTTCTTTTGACATAAATCGATATCCCATTCTCATATAACTCTCAAGAAAGTCTCCTTTCTTTAGAGGAGGAGATTGATAATCGTCCTTGATCTTGACATCCAAGTCACCACTTCTCTCCATTAACTTCACCACTTCAGTGCTGCTCAGTTGTTTAAAGAAGTCGGGATAGCAGTTGTCATATTCCTTAGTCTTCTTTTCTTCACTATGGTTGAGGAACAGATAAGGCAACCATTTAGATGAATAAAAGGTACCAGATGTACCACTTTGGTAAAACAAAGAGCAGATTTTATAATGACACAGCAGTTCTTCGAAGACTGCTACCATGGCTGCATTCTCTTTTTGAAGTTTGTCCAACTCATCATTAGTTGGGACAAATTCCTCATACGGGGCATCCCCCATCGGCAGGTAAGAGATGTACTGCATCTCGTGAAGGGCAAACCCGATCTCTCCGCAGGGAGTCATAAAAGTCCCTGTCCTGTAGTTGTATCTTTCTGTTAGAGCCAAAAATAGATGCGGATTAGGGGCGAAACCGTAAACAGTGGCATGCACTGCTTGATACAAGTTAATTTGCTGAAGTTTGTCTTCAAACTTAGTCAAAACCCAGTTTGCTATACAACTCCATCTCTTATAGTCTGGGTTCACCAGTCCAGTTAATCTGAGGTCTTGATCTGGATACTTTTCTTCGACCTTCGCGAACTCATTCGCGAATATTGGAACTCTCACGGGCAATAACAAAGAAAAATTTTCCGGCGGAATACAACCGGACTTTAAACCTCTGAGCAAGACACTATTTCGTTCCGAAGAACTGTATAACATGTCTTTCTTGTTAGGCCCCTTCTTCACATAAATCTTTCCTGGACGGGCATCCTGAAAAGGTGTGAGATTCCATTCTATTTTTCTCGGATAGCTTGCATGAGAATATCGAGATAAGAGGAGACAGCGGGAGACATTTGGTATCGAGATTGTCTTGTCTTTCTATTGGACAATCCATTCTTCTATCTGTGGCTTCGACTGAGAGCTCTTCTCAAAAGCTTCGCCAAACAGAAATAGGGGCTTCTTGTGAATGATGGCATCTGCCGACTCCAAAGGTTGCCCATTCATCAGACATAACAGGGTTTTATTATCTTGGGTTACCAAGATAGCTTGGCGGAAAGCTGGCAGATCATACTGTGGATAGTGCACATAGGACAGGTCTTCTTTGAATTCCAATTCTGAAAGAGTTCCCACAAAGTTCTCATATTCTGGATCTTCTCTGGTATCAACTGCATCAAACAAAGAAAACAAAAATTCAGCATAAGAAAAAATCAAGGATGCAACCATCAGACTGTGCAAACCATCAGATTGCACAACCATCAGATTGCGCAGCCATCAGATTGCGCAACCATTCGATTGCGCAACAAACAGTTTGCGCCAGCATCAGATTACGCTGGCAATCCTGCGCAAATCAGCAGATTGCGCTGACTTTTGTCAGCACAGTTCAACCGATTGCACAAGAAAGTATTCTTCATAAAAATGAAGAATAACTAGTTCGTGCAACCAAGACCTAAAAAGGGTGGCGCAATATGATCACATCTCTAAAAAGAGATGGATTTTGAAGATCAGTGAAGTCGAAAAACTCTAAAAAGAGTTTTCAATTGGGTCATCTACCTTGCAACGCAGGATGCGCAGTCTCATGTCGAGAAGGACGTCGTGCCACCCTAGCCGAAGGCTCGGCGGGGGCCTTGCCCTTGGCAGCGGCAGAAGAACGCTTAGGAGCCATGGAGATTCGATGGAGAAGAAAGGAGGAATAGGCTCGAGACTCCTCTCTTAAAACACAAAAGCAAAGTAAAGAATGAAATGAACATTGAAGAGAACTATTTATAGTTTTTCAAAGAGTAACGACTGCCTCAGACTGCGTCGAAAAAGTAGGGATCGACTCATCCGATTGCGCAGACAGCTCATACGCAACTTGATTTTAATTTGAAATTTAAAGTATTTCGAAACTTTGAATAAATTCAACTTTCGAAAACTTTGAAGGGGGTATTGTAGGTCCTAAAAAAATCAAGTTGCACCTATTAACAAAGTCAGAAAATCAAGAAATACAACTCAAGTGAACTGTGCAGACATCAGATTGTGCATCATTCCGATTGCGCACACCGGACTGCGCACACTTTCAACTACGCAGGCTGACGTGGCAATGTCATCATTATTTGACAAAATCAAATCTTTCTGACAGCTGACAGCACAAAGAACGAGGAGACTGTTCATTTATTACACCGCACAGCGCTCGAGGACAGCTGTAAATGCAGCACAATCCAATGCCTGCGCAATCCAGTGTCTGTGCAATCTATTTCAGCGCAATCCGAAGTCAGCACAATTCATGTGGCGTACTTCATTGTGTCAATTAACAAAAGTACACGTGGCATTCATGCCATCAATTCCTCACTACGTGGCAACCGTCTTCACACGATCATGCGCATTTCAATCAAATGATGTCATGTGTCTAAGACAGTCAGCCCACAACCAGACAACTGTCTGCACAGTCTGATGCTGCGCAATCCAGTTCCTGCGCAATCCAACTTGCGCCATTCAGAATAACTAAAAATTAGTTATTTCCAGAACTCTATAAATAGAGTTTCAAGTCTTCATTCAAAGGGGATCAGAGATCAGATCAGATAGAGAGATCAGACATAAAAGTTCAGAGAGTTCAGGAGTTCTTGCCCAAGTGCTGCTGCATTCTTCCGAGGCTTTTGCCTTCAATTCTCCGATGCTTTTGCCTTCAAGTCAACTTCAGAGGCTACCGTCTTCAAAGTTCACATCGTCCAAGGGATAAAGCAATCGTCTTCTAGATTGGATTCCTACAGTTGTACTTTCCCAGAATTCTTGTAATCTTTACAAAGTTTGTATCAATAAAGTTTCATAATTTTGTTTTTGCAAACAGTTACTGGAGATGGAATCTCGGTGGATCCCAGGAAGATTGCTGCAGTTGAGACATGGAAGGCTCCGACGTCAGTTTCAGAGATCATGAGCTTTCTGGGTTTAGCAGGCTATTATATAAAGTTCGTCCAGGACTTTGCTAGGATAGCTGAACCCATGACGAAGCTGATGCGGAAGGACGCAGAGTACATCTGGTCTGAGGACTGCCAGACAGCATTTGAGGAGCTGAAGAGGAGGCTAACGACCGCTCCAGTTCTGACATTACCTTCAGGTTCTGGAGGTTTCACCATATACAGCGATGCTTCTGGGAAGGGGTTGGGATGTGTCCTACAGCAGCATGGGAAAGTGATTGTTTATGCATCTAGGCAATTGCGGACTCATGAGCGGAATTATCCTACCCATGACCTAGAGTTAGCTGCGGTGATCTTTGCACTCAAGTTATGGAAACATTACTTATACGGAGAGCGTATGGAAATCTTTACTGACCACAAAAGCTTGAAGTATATGTTCACGCAGAAAGAGCTGAACATGAGGCAAAGACGATGGTTGGAGTTGATGAAAGACTTCGACATCGATTTACAGTATCACCCCGGGAAGGCAAATATGGTGGCGGATGCGCTGAGCAGGCATCCGATGGCATGGTACCTGATGATTGATCGGCATTTGCGGGAGGATCTGGAGAAGCTCGGTATCGAGCTAGTTCGGCCAGGATCAGTGATACAGATGATGGCGCTTGACATTCAGTCAGGTTTGATAGAGCAGATCCGGAAGGCACAGTCTACAGATGAGAGCCTTCGCAGACTTCGTGCCCAGGCTTTAGCTGGATTGCTGGATGACTTCACTATAGCAGAGGATGGATCCTTGAGGCATGGCAGCCGATTGTGCGTGCCGAAGGAAGAGCTGGTAGAGGCAGTCTTGCAGAAGGCGCACCGATCGAGATATTCTATTCACCCTGGTGCTAACAAGATGTACCGTGACTTGCGGGAACATCTTTGGTGGCACGGGATGAAGAGGTGTCACGCCCCAGAACCAGAATACAGGAGAGCGGGGGACAGACACAGCCAGCTACGTACATTGAAGTGAATCTCACATTGCAATACGGTCACGGCTGTCTAGATGCATGAGGGTTTACTACAAGCCATCAGTCTCTTAAGGTCAATAACAAGCCTAGTGTCTCAATCTCAAGCAACAAGTAGATATAACAAGATAGTAGATCATCGGACATACAAAGTAAGGCGTCCCATACATTACATATTCAGATGATCATGAAGCTAGTCATACAAAATACGAAGACTAGCAAGAGTTTAAGTCATACATGATCAACCCTAGGATTTGTCAATCATGCTACAGCCCGTAGGCAGACAGTAAATAAAGTTGCAAACGAGCTAACACTTGCTCGGCGGCTAAATGCCTCAAAAGAATATTTTTACAAGGGAGTGGGAGAGCAAAATAAAACCCACTCGTTGCCGGGATTCCTTCTAGTGTTCACCATCTGGCAGGAAGGTTGGAAGATCCTCGGTAGCTGCTCCAAAAACTGGCCATACAAAACCAGCTGGGTCAGACCCCAGAAAGAGCAAGTGCCACAAAGGAGGCTTCACTTAAGAACTAAAACCAGCATGTCAGCACATAAATCATAGATGAAATAACATAAGACATGAGTTAAAGAAAACATGATGATAAACGATAAGATAACTAAAGGACTATTCTGGTAACCAAGTTACAACCCGTAAACTAAACAAGGACCGGGGTTGTAACCCTTCACCTGAACAGAACTTAGCCTCGAACCAATTATCGATAAAGTAAAGCATAAACAAGCATGTCCGGAGATATCCATGTACCGGATCTGGGCAAGACTAGACAAGATAGGACTCCATCTATCATTCACGGCCAAGCAAAGAGTACGGCTTGATACTTAACTAACTAGGATTATCACAAGCTTAGTTACTAGCAAGATGCAATGAGGTACGCCTACGGCCACAAGCCCTACAGACTATCCAGGTTATCCAGACGCAAGGTTCAAGCTTAGAGTTATCATGCCTTGTAAGGTGACTTGGATGCAACACATGACAGTGTGCATAGTAATTGTTTCATGTAGTGCCCCACATAACAGTGAGCTGAAAATGTGCCCTACTCGTCGGCAGGCTACAAGTCTATCAAAGAAGGCACCCAGATAACGGGATTGCTTGTAGCCGAAATACCTCTCTATATGCTCTACTTGATCAATCTAGTCATTAACCTAGTCAGATTCGGTATGAATTCCTGACCGTGGTAACCAGGAATACATGTCCTGGACATGATGCGAGACAAAACTGGTTGCTTATACAGGCATATTAAATACAATCACCCACGGTGTCAAGAATTCACTTAGCATGTCAGGTTGGCCGTCGTAATAGCGTATCAAGGTTATCATGTCAAGATTACTTGTCAAGGGTGTACCACGGCGGGTCACCATCATGTCATGTTACTTATCAAGATTAATTATCAAGGCAAGGGTGCGTCACGACGGACCACCATCAAGAATTATCATATCAAATTACTTGTCAAGAGTGCACCACGGCGGGTCACTAATCATGCAATTCCATCAGTAAGCCTTGTTCCGATTAACATTCATAAATACTGTCATGATCATATCGGGTTCATGTCAAGTTTACATCAAAGGCGTAAGGATATAAAATGGCTGCAAATTCATAAAAGGGGAATATAGGGACATAAGGCACCCAAGGGGGGGAGCAAGGGGTAGCGTACGCTCAGGACAGCGTACGCAAGGGTCATGTGTACGCTCAAGACAGCATACGCAAGGGGCATGCGTACGCTCAAGCCAGGGCACGCTCAAGTCTGCGTACGCTCAGGCCAGGGCACGCTCAAGTCTGCGTACGCTCAAGCCAGGGCACGCTCAAGTCTGCGTACGCTCAGGCCAGGACACGCTCAAGTCTGCGTATGCTCAGGCCAGGGCACGCTCAAGTCTGCGCACGCTCAGGCCAGGGCACGCTCAAGTCTGCGTACGCTCAGGCCAGGGCACGCTCAAGTCTGCGTACGCTCAGGCCAGGGCACGCTCAAGTCTGCGTACGCTCAGGCCAGGGCACGCTCAAGTCTGCGTACGCTCAGGCCAGGGCACGCTCAAGTCTGCGTACGCAAGACATACGCTTCCAACAGGAAGCGTACCCAATAGACACGCTTCCAACAGAAAGCGTACCCAAGTCTGCGTACGCTGCGCTAAAGAGCGCACGCAGCTCAGTGGCATAAGCTAAAAAGCTCTGCGCACTGCTCACTTTCTTCTCCAAACCAGCAAGAACTCCATGGTTGAACCCAAAGCTTCAAAAGTTCATAACTTGGTCAGAACAAGTCCAAATCCAACTTTTCAAAGGTCAAAATTGGGTAGAAGAAAATTTCCTACAATATGGAACCATCAAAACTTGAAAACAAAGAAGTTTGATAGATCAAAACCACCAAAATTCGAACATAACTAAATTCTAGATCTACAAGAACTTAAGCCTCAAAATAGAAAATGACAAGTTCTAATGTGTCTTAGAAACATGAGGAGAAGCTAATGGAACAATAAAATGGGCTCTCTTGTGGAAGCAAGTTGCACTTGCCTAAGGGGTGTTCTTGGTTGGTGGTGGATTTAATGGAGAAGAAAGAAGAGTAAATGAGAAAGTAGAGAAAAAAGAAAAGTTAGGTGGGTTATAAAGGAGGATGGTGGTAGGTTTAACATGATGAACCAAGGAATAAACCAAGCCATCCCAAAATAAACCAAGTTAAACCATTATATGCTATGATGAACCTAATCAAGATTAAACTAAAATTAGCTAGCCCGGTAGGAAAATAAAAATACATGTCAGGATTCCGTATACGTATACTGGAAATACGTAGAACGAAAAACGGGGGTGACAACTCTACCCACCTTAAAAGAATTTCGTCCGCGGAATTTAATCAAAAGGCTAGAGATGTCGAGCAAGCTATATCAATTGCAGATAGTACAGAACTAGCAGTCAATCAAGCAATCATTCATGCAAGCAAGGAACTTAAGCATAAGGCATAAGAAGACATTATACCTTATGAGTCAAACAGGTCAGGATATCGCGATCGAATATCATACTCACGCTCCCATGTTGACTCACCCAAAGAGTGATGACCCCAAGCAACACGGACTAACTTGATAGTCTTGTTCTTGAGTATCTTCTCCCTCCGGTCCAATATAGATACGGGTCTTTCCTCATACGAAAGGTTGGTACCAACAACTAATTCCGAATGATCAAGGACATGACTCGGATCCGGGATATACCGTCGTAATTGGGATATATAAAAGGCATCATGTACCTCACGTAACGACGGCGGAAGAGTGAGACGATAGGATACATCACCTACTCGCTCTAGAAAATCAAACGACCCTATATACCTAGGACTGAGCTTTTCCCGTACGCCGAATCGAATGACGCCACGGGTAGGCGAGATCCTAAGGAATACGTGATCGCCGACAGAAAATTCAAGGGGATGCCGATGAGAATCGGCCCAATGACGCTGGCGATCTTGGTTAACTCGAAGATGATCTCTGACTCGTCTGACCACCTCAATAGTACGCGTCACCATCTCTGGTCCAAGTATTTGCCTCTCACCGATATCGTCCCAAGCTAAAGGAGATCTGCACTTCCTGCCGTACAAGGCCTCGAAAGGTGCCATCTGGATACTAGCCTGGAAACTGTTATTGTACGAGAACTCTACGAGATGCAGGTGATCTTCCTACGAACCACCGAAGTCGAGTGTACATGACCGCAGCATGTCTTCAAGAGTCTGGATCGTGCGTTCTGACTGACCATCTGTCTGCAGATGGTAGGCTGAACTGAACTTGAGACGAGTCCCCAAACTCTCTTGAAGACTCCGCCAAAAGTGCGAGGTGAATCTTGAATCTCAGTCGGACACAATACTGACTGGCACTCCATGTAATCTGACTATCTGCCTGAGGTACATCTCTGCAAGCTGATCCGTCGACTGACCGATTCTGAAAGGAAGAAAATGAGCTACCTTCGTGAGACGATCAACTATAACCCAGATGGCATCCCTTCCAGCTGGGGATCTAGGTAATTCAGTTACAAAACCTATGGTAATATGCTCCCATTTCCATTCCGGGATCGACAAAGGTTGAAGAAGTCCAGCTGGTCTCTGATGTTCGGCCTTAACTTGTTGACAAACTAAACAACGAGAGACAAACCGGGCTATCTCCCTCTTCATGCCATTCCACCAAAAATGCTGTCGAATATCACGATACATCTTCGTACCGCCGAGGTGAATGGAATACTGAGAACTGTGGGCTTCTGCCATGATCTCCTGTCTGATATCACCACTGGGTACACAAAGACGCCTCCCATGTCGGAGTGTACCATCTTCATGAATGCATAACTCTGGTCTCTGTCCTGCCACACATTCTGTCCTAAGCCGCTGAAGCTTAGAGTCCGTGGACTGAGCTAACTTGATCCTCTCAACTATGCTGGACTGAACTTGCATACTGGCCATCAATGCCACACTGGAAGGAAGAACAACTTCAATACCCATCTTCTGAAGATCTGCTAACAACTCTGGCTGCGCCGTTAGAAAATA
Source organism: Iris pallida (assembly GCA_029216955.1). Taxonomy (NCBI): domain Eukaryota; kingdom Viridiplantae; phylum Streptophyta; class Magnoliopsida; order Asparagales; family Iridaceae; genus Iris; species Iris pallida. The sequence continues at coordinate 3,483,283 of JANAVB010035420.1, read as the reverse complement.
AACTTCGGCTCTCCTGCTCAATGCATCTGCTACCACGTTGGCCTTCCTAGGATGATACTGCAAGCTGATGTCATAATCCACAAGTAGCTCTAGCCATCTCCTCTGACGCATATTAAGATCCTTCTGGGTAAACACATACTTCAGACTCTTGTGGTCGGTAAAAATCTCTACCCGATCTCCATACAAATAATGTCTCCAAAGTTTTAATACAAAAACTACGGCTGCTAACTCCAAGTCATGGGTTGGGTAATTCCTCTCATGGTCATGAAGTTGACGTGACGCATAAGCGACTACCTTACCATGCTGCATCAAGACACATCCTAATCCCTTGCCGGATGCGTCGCAATAAACTGAAAATCCTTCCGTCCCGTCGGGAAGAGTGAGAATGGGGGCCGTCATCAATCTCTGCTTCAGCTTCTCAAATGAACTCTGACACTCTGCTGTCCAAGCAAACTGCACATCCTTACGGGTCAACTGCGTCAGTGGTGCTGAAATTCGAGCAAAGTCTGACACAAAGCGTCGGTAATAACCGGCCAATCCGAGGAAACTCCGAACTTCTGCAACGGTGCTAGGTACTGGCCATGTCTCTATAGCCACTATCTTCTGGGGATCAACTTCCACTCCACCTCTGGTGATGATATGATCGAAGTACGAGATACGATCCAACCAGAACTCGCACTTACTGAACTTTGCGTACAACTGGTGCTCCCTGAGAATCTGAAGAACTACACGAAGATGCTGCTCATGCTCTGCCTCGTTCTTGCTATAGACTAAGATGTCGTCTATGAACACTATCACGAACTAGTCCAAATAGGGCATGAAGATACGATTCATGAGGTCCATGAATACGGTCGGCGTATTGGTCGCTCCAAATGGCATAACAAGGAACTCCCAATGTCCATACCTAGATCTGAATGCTGTCTTCGAGATGTCCTGCTCTCTGACTCTGATCTGATGGTACCCTGACCGCAAGTCAATCTTCGAGAATACTGCCGCTCCCCTGAGCTGATCAAATAAATCATCTATCCTTGGTAAAGGATATCTGTTCTTAATGGTTACAGAGTTCAAGGTACGATAATCAACACATAATCTTGACGTACCATCCTTCTTCTTCACAAGAAGCATCGGAGCTCCCCAAGGTGATCCGCTAGCACGAATGAATCCCTTGGTTCTAAGTTCTTCGATCATCTTGTACAGGACTTCCAACTCTGATGGTGCCATCCTATAGACTCTCTCTGACACTGGTGCCGCCCCTGGAATCAAATCGATAGTGAATTTTATCTCTCTCTGGGGGCATGCCTGGAAGCTCTTCGGGAAATACGTCAGAAAACTCTTCTACAACTCTGGGAAACTGAACTGCTGCTGCTACGGCCATCCGCAATGCTGGGGAAGAAGGTTCTACTCCACCTCGAGAAAATGAAAACTCTGGCTCACCGGGAACACTAAAAATAATCTTGTCGACATGGTAATCTATACTAGCATATTGGTCCCTCAACCAATCCATTCCTAGGACCACATCATAATCGGCCATCGGAAACTCTATCAACCTAGCGGGAAACTCTCTACCGCTGACTACGATTCGACACGAAGAAAACACCCTATCTACACCCACAAGTCCGTTACCAGTAAGTATATTGAGCCTTACTGATAATGACTCGGGCTCCAGTCCTATCCGTGTCGCGAATCGTGCAGACATAAATGAATGCGATGCACCCGAATCAAATAATACTGATACAGGAAAAGAGTTGACGAGAATGGTACCTGCCACCACCTCACCTGATGCCAACTCCTCCTCTACGGTCAAAGCCATCGCTTGACCGTGCCCTCTGGGTGCTGGTCCCCTCTGCTGGAAACCTCTCTGGCAGTTCTGAACCTGAGCTTGGACCTGGACATACTGCTGCGGTCGCTGCTGCTGGAATGCCTGAACCTGAGGCGGCAATGGTCTCGGAGGCTGATAGTGCTGCTGCTGCACTGGTGCTGGTCCCCTCACTGAGGGACTAGTCTGGGCCGATGAGGATGAACCGGATCTCTGTGGACAGGACCCTATCATGTGATCCGATGCCCCACAAGCCAAACACAATCCTTGTGCTCGGCGACATTCTGACACTACATGCCCTGGCTTCCCACAATGAGTGCAGCCCATTGTGGAAGACTGCCTCCGCTTCTGCTGCTGAGGATACGTCGGAGTTGAATGCTGAACCGACGTAACTGATGCTGCCCTCCTCGGAGCCCCAATGGTCAAGGCCCTAGCTGCCGGGGCTGGGGCTGAAGACTGGATCATCTGACCATGGGACCGCTTTCGTCCTCCACTTCTGTCTACAATTCTCTGCGAGGTATACTCATGCCTCTTAGTTGCCCGCAAAACAGCATCAAAGGTCTGATGCTCAAACTGCTCCACTGCTAGAATGATCTCTAGGTGGAGTCCCTGCTGGAACCGCTGTGCTCGATCAAACTCGGTTGCCACCAAAGTGGGAGCAAACCGACTCAGTCTTGAAAACTCGGCCGCATATCCATCGACCGTCCTGCTCATCTGCCTGAGATTGGTGAACTTCGTCTGTAGGTCATGCCGAGCCACAGCATCGAAGTACTTGATCTGAAACTTGTTACTGAATACCGCCCATGGAACAGGCGTTGCCAAACCAACTGCTATTATCGCCCACCAGGTGCGGGCTAGGTCCAATAACTGTAGACGTACCACTGCTACCTTCTCTCATTCTGGAGTCTTGGCTGCATCTAAGATAATCTCAATGTCCTGGAGCCACGCATCGGCTGCAATAGCGTCTTCACTCCCATCAAAGAAGGAAGGGTTGAGGCGCTTGAAACTGCTAGCCGCACTGTTCCCTTGATAACCAACACGGCCCATGGCATCCTGTACTGCCTGGTGCAGGGCATCGCCCCGACGATCTTGAGATGCAAGCAATGTCCTGATGAGACCCGCCAAGGTGCCATCGTCAGGCTCTGCAGGCTGGACTGGCTGAACTGGGGGCTCGGGGTCCCCGGAATGCATGACTCGGGAGGCCACTCCAGAGTGCTGGGCTTGGTCTCCAGGTTGTTGCTGGTCCACTGGAGGTGCTCCTTCTTGCTGATCGGTAGGACCAGGAACAATACCGCTGAAGGAAACGACATAGGAAACAATAAGAAAGGACCATGATAGATCGAGGATATAAACATGTGATCAGGTCAAGGATTCTGAAAGATCAGAAGGCACGAGTAGAGATCAAAGACGAGTGCTGATTGAGACATCTATCCGGTAAAACCCTCACACATCTTGATCTACAAGATCTGTATGGGCCACCACTTAAACCGTGTCACGCCCCAGAACCAGAATACAGGAGAGCGGAGGACAGACACAGCCAGCTACGTACATTGAAGTGAATCTCATATCGCAATACGGTTACGGCTGTCTAGATGCATGAGGGTTTACTACAAGCCATCAGTCTCTTAAGGTCAATAACAAGCCTAGTGTCTCAATCTCAAGCAACAAGTAGATATAACAAGATAGTAGATCATCAGACATACAAAGTAAGGCGTCCCATACATTACATATTCAGATGATCATGAAGCTAGTCATACAAAATACGAAGACTAGCAAGAGTTTAAGTCATACATGATCAACCCTAGGATTTGTCAATCATGCTACAGCCCGTAGGCAGACAGTAAATAAAGTTGTAAACGAGCTAACACTTGCTCGGCGGCTAAACGCCTCAAAAGAATATTTTTACAAGGGAGTGGGAGAGCAAAATAAAACCCACTCGTTGTCGGAATTTCTTCTAGTGTTCACCATCTGGCAGGAAGGTTGGGAGATCCTCGGTAGCTGCTCCGAAATCTGGCCATACAAAACCAGCTGGGTCAGACCCCAGAAAGAGCAAGTGCCACAAAGGAGGCTTCACTTAAGAACTAAAACCAGCATGTCAGCACATAAATCATAGATGAAATAACATAAGACATGAGTTAAAGAAAACATGATGATAAACGATAAGATAACTAAATGACTATTCCGGTAACCAAGTTATAACCCGTAAACCAAACAAGGACCGGGGTTGTAACCCTTCACCTGAACAGAACTTAGCCTCGAACCAATTATCGATAAAGTAAAGCATAAACAAGCATGTCCGGAGATATCCATGTACCGAATCTGGGCAAGACTAGACAAGATAGGACTCCATCCATCATTCACGGCCAAGCAAAGAGTACGGCTTAATACTTAACTAACCAGGGTTATCACAAGCTTAGTTACTAACAAGATGCAATGAGGTACGCCTACGGCCACAAGCCCTACAGACTATCCAGGTTATCCAGACGCAAGGTTCAAGCTTAGAGTTATCATGCCTTGTAAGATGACTTGGATGCAACACATGACAGTGTGCATAGTAATTGTTTTATGTAGTGCCCCACATAACAGTGAGTTGAAAATGTGCCATACTCGTCGGCAGGCTACAAGTCCATCAAGGAAGGCGCCCAGATAACGGGATTGCTTGTAGCCGGAATACCTCTCTATATGCTCTACTTGATCAATCTAGTCATTAACCTAGTCAGATTCGGTATGAATCCCTGACCGTGGTAACCAGGGATACATGTTCTAGACATGATGCGAGACAAGACTGGTTGCTTATACAGGCATATTCAATACAATCACCCACGGTGTCAAGAATTCACTTAGCATGTCAGGTTAGCCGTCGCAACAGCATATCAAGGTTATCATGTCAAGATTACTTGTCAAGGGTGCACCACGGTGGGTCACCATCATGTCATGTTACTTATCAAGATTACTTATCAAGGCAAGGGTACGTCACGACGGACCACCATCAAGAATTATCATGTCAAATTACTTGTCAAGAGTGCACCACGGTGGGTCACTAATCATGCAATTCCATCAGTAAGCCTTGTTCCGATTAACATTCATAAATACTGTCATGATCATATCGGGTTCATGTCAAGTTTACATCAAAGGCATAAGGATATAAAATGGCTGCAAATTCATAAAAGGGGAATATGGGGACATAAGGCACCCAAGGGGAGGGAGCAAGGGGTAGCGTACGCTCAGGACAGCGTACGCAAGAGTCATGCGTATGCTCAAGACAGCGTACGCAAGGGGCATGCGTATGCTCAAGCCAGGGCACGCTCAAGTCTGCGTACGCTCAGACCAGGGCACGCTCAAGTCTGCGTACGCTCAGGCCAGGGCACGCTCAAGTCTGCGTACGCTCAGGCCAGGGCACACTCAAGCCTGCGTACGCTCAGGCCAGGGCACGCTCAAGTCTGCGTACGCTCAGGCCAGGGCACGCTCAAGTCTGCGTACGCTCAGGCCAGGGCACGCTCAAGTCTGCGTACGCAAGACATACGCTTCCAACAGGAAGAGTACCCAAGAGACACGCTTCCAACAGGAAGCGTACCCAAGTCTGCGTACGCTGCGCTAAAGAGCGCGTGCAGCTCAGTGGCGTAAGCTAAAAAGCTCTGCGCACTGCTCACTGTCTTCTCCAAACCAGCAAGAACTCCATGGTTGAACCCAAAGCTTCAAAAGTTAATAACTTGGTCAAAACAAGTCCAAATCCAACTTTTCAAAGGTCAAAATTGGGTAGAAGAAAATTTCCTACAACATAGAACCATCAAAACTTGAAAACAAAAAAGTTTGATAGATCAAAACCACCAAAATCCGAACATAACTAAATTTTAGATCTACAAGAACTTAAGCCTCAAAATAGAAAATGACCAGTTCTAATGTGTCTTAGAAACATGAGGAGAAGCTAATGGAACAATAAAATGGGCTCTCTTGTGGAAACAAGTTGTACTTGCCTAAGGGGTGTTCTTGGTTGGTGGTGGATTTAATGGAGAAGGAAGAAGAGTAAATGAGAAAGTGGAGGAAAGAGAAAAGTTAGGTGGGTTATAAAGGAGGATGGTGGTGGGTTTAACATGATGAACCAAGGAATAAACCAAGCCATTCCAAAATAAACCAAGTTAAATCATTACATGCTATGATGAACCTAATCAAGATTAAACTGAAATTAGCTAGCCAGGCAGGAAAATAAAAATACATGTCAGGATTCCGTATACGTATACTGGAAATACGTAGAACGAAAAATGGGGGTGACAAGAGGGATGTATCACGTTTTATCTCGAGATGCCTAGTTTGCCAGCAGGTCAAGGCGGAGCGCCAGAGGTCAGCTCGTTTGTTGCAGCCGTTACCCATTTCCGAGTGGAAGTGGGAACATATTATGATGGACTTCGTCTCAGGGCTTTTTCGTTCCCAAGGAGGGAAGGATGCCATTTGGGTCATCGTTGACAGGCTGACGAAGTGTGCGCACTTCATACCCTTCAAGGTGGGGCTTTCCACCGAGAAGTTGGCGGAGCTATACATGCAGCAGATAGTTCGTCTACACGGAGTGCCGGTGAGCATCGTATCGGACAGAGACAGCAGATTCACATCCCACTACTGGAGGAGCTTGTAGGAGGAGTTGAGCAGTAGGCTCAAGTTCAGTACGGCGTACCACCCGCAGACAGATGGACAATCCGAGAGGACGATACAGACACTGGAGGATATGCTGAGGACCTACGTGCTGGACTTTGGAGGATCTTGGGAGAGCCATCTGCACTTGGTAGAGTTTTCATACAACAACAGCTACCAAGCCAGTATCGGTATGTCTCCTTTCGAGGTGCTTTATGGACGACGATGCCGCACACCGCTCTTTTGGGATGATGTTGGAGACAGAGTTATGCTTGGGCCAGAGATGATCACAGATGCAGCAGAGAAAGTCGGGATGATTAGAGACAGGCTCAGAGTAGCTCAGGACATGCAGAAACACTGGGCTGATGCTAGTCGCAGACCGATGGAGTTCGCAGACGGTGATATGGTGCTAGTGAAGATATCACCTACTAGAGGGACGATCCGGTTCGGACGAGGAGGAAAGCTGAGCCCAAGATACATCGGGCCGTTCGAGGTACTTGGCAGGATTGGAGAGGTAGCTTACAGGGTTGCACTTCCACCCAACCTAGCAGGAGTTCACGAAGTATTTCACGTATCTCAGCTGAGAAGATATGTTCATGTAGCCTCCCTTCCCGGAAATTGTTAAAATATTTTTTTTATTATTAATTTAAATGGTGGTTTTTTATATAATTATTTAGTTAATTATTACGGTAGGTGACTTTAGCTATGGTGGAGTTTTGAACTACAAGACGACTAGGAATCATAGCACGGCTAGTGCAGTGGCGTGCTTTGACTAGTGTATTAGTCTTGGTAGGGAAGGCCGAGCCATAGTGATGTCCTAACTAGGAAAACCAGGCCAAGTTATAGCATTGTCATTATAAATAGTTTAATTATTTTATTATTAAATTTATTGACTTCGTAGCGACCCGGTTGTACCGAACCAGCCCGGACTGGACCCGTACCAAGCTCAAGCCCGTATAGGCAGAAAGTGTGACCAAGATGTTAGTGACGATATATTTTGTGTATATGTATTTTCTTAAATGCTCTATTACACATATTTTGTAAGTAATTATTATTAATATTATTACGGTTATTATATATATATAGGTATTGATATTTATAAGATACCTAAAAGTATGTTAAATGATTTTCTTATTTATCCTGGTGTATTTTTGGAATATTTAAGCTACAACCCATATTTGTATATATATATTTGTGTAAAGAATATATATAATGAATATATATAAATGAATATATATATATATATATATATATATATATATATATATATATATATATATATATATATATATAATATAATATATATGTATATTTGTGTATATATATATAAAGTTTATATATAAGTATATGTATGTATGTGTATATATATATATATATATATATATATATATAAAATATATATAGGTATTTATGTGCATGTGTATATATATAAATATATATATAAGTATATATTTGAGTATAGATATATATGTGTATATGTGTAGTGATATATATATTATATAAATATGTATATGCGAGTATATATAAATAAATGTATAAACGTATATGTGAGTATATATAAATAAATGTATATATATAACTGTATATTTATATATATAGAAATATATATATATATATATATATATATATATATATATATATATATATATATATATATATATATATATATATATATATATACGTATAGGTGTATAGAATTATGTATATATGTACGTGTGTACATATGTATATAGAAGTGAATATATATACTTATACATATTAATTGCTAAAGGAATGAAATGAAAAAGGAAAAGAAAACAAATAAAATAAAACAGAGCCCAGCCCAGGCTTTTAACCCCAAGCCCAGTTCAATACATCCTAGCCTAACCCAGGCCCAGTCTAACCGAGCCGAGCTCATTGGTTTGAGAAAAACCATACAAATTAAATTTCCCCATCAGCAACCAAGCAGCCCAAGTAGTTCGTTCAGCCGAATAGAGGAGAGAATACTCGCGTGTGCGAGTATATATATATATTCACGCTCGACAACCAGGAAAACCCTAACCCTCGACTCAAACCGAAGAGCGCCGACCCCTAGCGACCCCCTCTGGGTGCGCGCGCCACCCTGGGCGCCGCCACGCACGGCTGAGGGCGCGCAGATGGCCGGCTGTAGTGCCCCGAAATTCGTGATACGTATTTTATACGTGATCGTATTTCTGACCAGTATTTTTCATTTTTTCTTGACCAGTTAAGTTGTGGTATATTTCATACTTAGCATTGTAGATTAATTGTCATTTATCATTCCTGGATTAATTCTGATTAATGGAGCTTGGTTTTATTTGGATAAGAATTGGATTGGTTTGGTTTATTATGCATTGGACCATCTTAGCTAACCTCCACCCTCAACACAACTTATCCTCCCCCATTAAAATCCCCACCTAACACTCTCTCTCCTCATTATTTTCCTCCATTAATTCTTCTTCTTCTTCCTCCACACAACTCTCCAACCCATTAGGCAAGTGCACCTTGCCAACAAATAAGTACCCAATTTTATTTGTCCATTTGATAGATTAGGACATGTAGATCAACATTAGAACTTGGAATTTTGTGATTTGGAGCTTTCATTCTTCTAGATCTAGGTTTTAACCATTTTCAGAAATTCTTGGTTTTGATCTATTAAATTTTGATTTTTGCTTATTTTGATGCTTCCATGTGGTAGAGAATTCAATTTTACTCAAGTTAGAACTTTGAAAATCTAGATTTGGCTTTGATTTGACAAAGATATGAAAATTTGAATTTTTGGTGTTCTTGGTGTTCTTCTCGGCCTGGAGTAGCAGCCTGCAGCTTGCGCTCTTTAGCGCAGTGCTGGATTACGCATCCCCCTCGGCCAGCGCTCTTTAGCGCAGCGCCGACCGCGCAGCTTGTCCCTTGGCGAACTGCGCTCAACCCGACTGCACATGGATTCATGCGCAGTCTGCCCATGCACAGTCTGCCCATGCGCAGTCTGCTCATGCGCAATCTGCTCCTGCGCAGTCCACTTCTGCACAATCCATCTCATGCACAATCTGACCCTGCGCCATCCATTCCTGCGCAACCTGATCTTGCGCAGTGTATACTCTGCGCAGTCTACCCTTGCGCAATCCTCCCTTGCGCAATCCAATCAATGCACAAGGCAGCCCCTGTACCCTTGGTCCATGCGCAATGACCCATTGTACAGTACATCCCCTGTGCCCCTTTAACCCTGTGCCCTTTGACCCCATGCGCAGTCTACCCTTGCGCAAGGTAACCCTTGCGCAAGGCAACTCTTGCGCAGCTCTTCCATGCGCAGTGCATACCCTGCGCAGCCCAACCCCTGACCCTCTTGCACAACCCACTTGTCTATGATGAATTTGTTTATTTCTTGAGCTTGGCTCTTCTATAGCCCTGTATATTGATATTTTATTAGATATTTTACGCCCATTTTATATCCTTACGCCTTTTGTCATGAACTTGATTTTACTTAATATGTTGGAATGACTATTGTACATGGTACGGTATGACAAGGAACTAGCATAACATGACAGTGACCCGTAATGGTGCACTCCTTACATGACCAACCTGACTTGATAAGTGGCCCGTCGTGGCGCACTCCTGACAAGTACCCTGACATGAATTATCTTGATAACTTGATAGTGGCCCGTGGCGGCGCACTCCTGACTTGACATGACTTGATAACTTAGCTTGACTTGTCTTGACACCGTGGGTGTTCCTGCTTGCTTGTGCAATCCACTCATATTGTCTTGCATCATGTCTAGGACGTGACTCCCTGGTTCCCACGGTCAGGGATTCATACTGAATCTGGCTAGGTTAATGACTAGATTGATCAATTAGTTCATGGAGAATTTCCCAGTTACCTGTTGCCCCTTTGGTTCCGGCCTTATATATATATACATGGGATTTGTTGCTATCCGTCGAGATGAGCGCACTTCCAGCCCGCCGTCGAGCGTGGTACCTTAGGACACATGTATCTTACTACAGTGTGTCTGCTATATCATGCTATCTTTTCCTTTTCTTGCTGGGAGCATTCAGGTAGTAACAAACATGTAACCGGACTTGGAATTCTCATTGCATCTTGTTAGTAATCAGGTCTGTGATAACCCTAGTTAGTTAAAGTAGTAAGCCGTAGTACTTGCTTGGCCGTGATTGATTGGATGGAGTCTAGTCCCTCTTGTCCTGTCCTGATCCTGTGCAAGGTCATGACATGACATGATTACTTGTGCTTTACCTTAATCATGTTTAATTGCAAGTCTTGAATTTGCGTATTTTATCTTGCCGATAAATGGTGGGAGAAACCAAGTTCCGTTCAGACGAAGGGTTACAACCCCGGTCCTTGTTTGGTTTACGGGTTATAACCTGGCTATCTGAATAGTCCCATGGTCATCTCATCGTATATCATCCTGTCATGCCTTTCCATATGTTCTGTCTTTTATCGATTCTGTACAATATTTGTCTTTTATATCTAACTATCATGCCTTTTTCTAAATTACTGCCTCTTATTATGTAATTATATTATTGTGTTGATTGCTGGCTTTTGTTCTTATTTCGTGGCCTCCTTTGTGGCACTTGCTCTTTCTGGGGTTTGACCCAGCTGGTTTTGTATGGCCAGATACCGGAGCAGCAGCAAAGGATCTACCTGCTTCCCAGCCCGATGGTGAACACTAGACGGAACCCGGGCAACGAGTGGGTTTTCTCTTTTTGTTTCTCCTACTGTATTGTTAACTGATATTCTTTTGAGGCGTTTAGCCGACAAGCACTTGTTAGCTCGATGCACTTTACTTTCTGTCTGTCTACGGGCTGTAATCATGATTGGCAACTCGAGGTTGATCATGTATGACTTAACTCTTGCTAGTCCTTACATTTTGTACGACTAGCTTCATGATCATCTGGATATGTAATGTTTGGGACGCCTTACAATTGTATATTTGGTGGTCTGATATCTTGTTACTATCATTACTTATTGAGATTGAGACAATAGCTTGATTTGACCCTAAGAGACTGATGGTTTGTAGCGTACCCTCACATAGCTAGACAGCCGTGACCGTATAGCGGGATGGTTGCCGTTCCGTTATACGTAGCTGGCTGTGCACGTCTCCGTTCTTCAGTATTCTGGTTCTGGGGCGTGACATGGTTTAAGTGGTGGCCCATGCAGGTCTTGGCATTCAAGAAATGTGAGGGTTTACCGAATAGATGTCTCAATCTGTACTCGCCTTTGATCTCCACTCGTAATTCTTATCTCCTTGGATTCCTGACTTGATAACATGCTTGCATCATTGTTCCATCCTGGTCCTTCCTTAATATCCCTGATGTCATTTGCTTCAGTGGCATCATTCCTGTTGATCAGCCAGAAGGAGCTCAGCCAGCAGCCCAGCAACAGCAAGAAGATCAAGATCAGTCCTCAGCAGCCGCCTCCCGAGCCATACCTCCTGGAGAACCAGTACCCCCAGTCCAGCCAGTTCAGCCAGCAGGATCAGAGGATAGGGCCTTGATAGGGCTCATCCGTGAGTTGATTGCGTCTCAGGATCGTCGAGGTGATGCCTTGCAGCAAGCAGTACAAGAAGCTCTGAACAGAAGTGGTCCTCGAGGGAACAGTGCGGTCAACAATTTCAAGCGCCTGAACCCTCCCTTCTTCGATGGCAGCGAGGATGCTATTGCTGCAGATGCCTGGCTACAGGACGTTGAAGTGATCTTAGAGGCAGCCAGGACCCCTGAAGCAGAGAAGGTGGCGGTGGTGCGCCTGCAGTTACTGGATCTAGCCCGCAGCTGGTGGGCTATGCAAGCAGCGAGTTTGGGTACGCCTGTCATGTGGGCGGTATTCAGTGATATGTTCCAGACCAAGTACTTCGACGCAGTGGCTAGATATGACCTGCAGACCAGGTTTAGTAATCTCAGGCAGATGAGCAGGACGGTCGACGGATATGCGGCCGAGTTTTCAAGGTTGAGTCGGTTTGCTCCCACCTTGGTGGCAACCGAGCTAGACAGAGCACAGCGATTCCAGCAGGGGCTCCATTTGGAAATTATATTGGCAGTCGAGCAGTTCGAGCACACAACTTTTGATGCCGTCTTGCGAGCAGCGAGGAGGCATGAGTACACTTCCCGAAGGATAACGGACTGGACCGGAGATCGGAAGCGGTCTCACGACCAGATGAACCAATCGTCAGCACCGGCCCCAGCAGCTAGGGCCTTGACCATTGGAGCTACGAGGACAGATTCGGTCACCTCTTTACAGCATTCTGCCCCGATCTATCCCCAGCAACGGAAGCAGAAGCAGTCTTCCGTAATGGGCTGCACTCATTGCGGAAAGCCAGGGCACGTTGTTTCTGAATGTCGTAGAGCACAGGGGTTGTGCTTGGCTTGTGGAGCACCGGACCACATGATAGGATCTTGTCCGTTCAGAAATAGATCATCGTCGACAGTAACTAGTCCCTCGGTTATGGGACCAGCACCAGCACCAGAACCAGCTCCAGTTCACCAACCACAGCAGCTTCCGTTCCCGGGTCCATTGCCGACTCAGGCCCAGGCCTTCCAGCAGCAGAGGCCTCAGCAGTTCGTCCTGGCCCAGGCCCAGATCCAGAATCGGCCGAGAGGTATATGTGTCCTCTTATCTTGCTTTTCTACCGTCGTTATGAGGGCACATGTCATGTTCCATGTGTCCTAACTAAAACGGTATATCCCGGACCCGAGCCATGTCCTAGATCATTCGAAAACGGTTATTGGTACCAACCTTTTTCGTATGAGGAGAGGCCCGTGTCCCTGTTTGACCAAAGAGAGAGACCTCAAGCGCAAGACTACCAGTTAAGTCCATGTTGCTTAAGTTCGTCGCTCTTTGAAGAGTCAAACGTGGGAGTGTGAGGATGATATCCGATCACATTAGCCCAATCGGTTTAGCTCGTGAGGTGTAACGTCTTCCTTATGCCTTGTACTTCGATTCCTTGCTTGCATGTATGATTGTATGGTTGATTGGTAGCATAGATTGCTTGCGATAGTATAGCTGTCCCGACGTCTCTAGCCTCTTGATTAAATTCCGAGGACGGAATTATTTTAAGGTGGGTAGGATGTAGTGCCCCAAAATTCGTGATACGTATTTTATACGTGATCGTATTTCTGACCAGTATTTTTCATTTTTTCTTGACCAGTTAAGTTGTGGTATATTTCATACTTAGCATTGTAGATTAATTGTCATTTATCATTCCTGGATTAATTCTGATTAATGGAGCTTGGTTTTATTTGGATAGGAATTGGATTGGTTTGGTTTATTATGCATTGGACCATCTTAGCTAACCTCCACCCTCAACACAACTTATCCTCCCCCATTAAAATCCCCACCTAACACTCTCTCTCCTCATTATTTTCCTCTATTAATTCTTCTTCTTCCTCCACACAACTCTCCAACCCATTAGGCAAGTGCACCTTGCCAACAAATAAGCACCCAATTTTATTTGTCCATTTGATAGATTAGGACATGTAGATCAACATTAGAACTTGGAATTTTGTGATTTGGAGCTTTCATTCTTCTAGATCTAGGTTTTAACCATTTTCGGAAATCCTTGGTTTTGATCTATTAAACTTTGATTTTTGCTTGTTTTGATGCTTCCATGTGGTAGAGAATTCAATTTTACTCAAGTTAGAACTTTGAAAATCTAGATTTGGCTTTGATTTAACAAAGATATGAAAATTTGAATTTTTGGGGTTCTTGGTGTTCTTCTCGGCCTGGAGTAGCAGCCTGCAGCCTGCGCTCTTTAGTGCAGTGCTGGATTACGCATCCCCCTCGGCCAGCGCTCTTTAGCGCAGCGCCGACCGCGCAGCTTGTCCCTTGGCGAACTGCGCTCAACCCGACTGCGCATGGATTCATGCGCAGTCTGCCCATGCACAGTCTGCCCATGCGCAGTCTGCTCATACGCAATCTGCTCATGCGCAGTCCACTTCTGCGCAATCCATCTCATGCGCAATCTGACCCTACGCCATCCATTCCTGTGCAACCTGATCTTGCGCAGTGTATACTCTGCGCAGTCTACCCTTGCGCAATCCTCCCTTGCGCAATCTAATCAATGCACAAGGCAGCCCCTGTACCCTTGGTCCATGTACAATGACCCATTGTGCAGTACATCCCCTGTGCCCCTTTAACCCTGTGCCCTTTGACCCCATGCGTAGTCTACCCTTGCGCAAGGTAACCCTTGCGCAAGGCAACTCTTGCGCAGCTCTTCCATGCGCAGTGCATACCCTGCGCAGCCCAACCCCTGACCCTCTTGCACAACCCACTTGTCTATGATGAATTTGTTTATTTCTTGAGCTTGGCTCTTCTATAGCCCTGTATATTGATATTTTATTAGATATTTTACGCCCATTTTATATCCTTACGCCTTTTGTCATGAACTTGATTTTACTTAATATGTTGGAATGACTATTGTACATGGTACGGTATGACAAGGAACTAGCATAACATGACAGTGACCCGTAATGGTGCACTCCTGACATGACCAACCTGACTTGATAAGTGGCCCGTCGTGGCGCACTCCTGACAAGTACCCTGACATGAATTATCTTGATAACTTGATAGTGGCCCGTGGCGGCGCACTCCTGACTTGACATGACTTGATAACTTAGCCTGACTTGTCTTGACACCGTGGGTGTTCCTGCTTGCTTGTGCAATCCACTCATATTGTCTTGCATCATGTCTAGGACGTGACTCCCTGGTTCCCACGGTCAGGGATTCATACTGAATCTGGCTAGGTTAATGACTAGATTGATCAATTAGTTCATAGAGAATTTCCCAGTTATCTGTTGCCCCTTTGGTCCCGGCCTTATATATATATACATGGGATTTGTTGCTATCCGTCGAGATGAGCGCACTTCCAGCCCGCCGTCGAGCGTGGTACCTTAGGACACATGTATCTTACTACAGTGTGTCTGCTATATCATGCTATCTTTTCCTTTTCTTGCTGGGAGCATTCAGGTAGTAACAAACAGGTAACCGGACTTGGAATTCTCATTGCATCTTGTTAGTAATCAGGTCTGTGATAACCCTAGTTAGTTAAAGTAGTAAGCCGTAGTACTTGCTTGGCCGTAATTGATTGGATGGAGTCTAGTCCCTCTTGTCCTGTCCTGTCCTGATCCTGTGCAAGGTCATGACATGACATGATTACTCGTGCTTTACCTTAATCATGTTTAATTGTAAGTCTTGAATTCGCGTATTTTATCTTGCCGATAAATGGTGGGAGAAACCAAGTTCCGTTCAGACGAAGGGTTACAACCCCGGTCCTTGTTTGGTTTACGGGTTGTAACCTGGCTATCTGAATAGTCCCATGGTCATCTCATCGTATATCATCCTGTCATGCCTTTCCATATGTTCTGTCTTTTATCGATTCTGTACAAGATTTGTCTTTTATATCTAACTATCATGCCTTTTTCTAAATTACTGCCTCTTATTATGTAATTATATTATTGTGTTGATTGCTGGCTTTTGTTCTTATTTCGTGGCCTCCTTTGTGGCACTTGCTCTTTCTGGGGTCTGACCCAGCTGGTTTTGTATGGCCAGATACCGGAGCAGCAGCAAAGGATCTACATGCTTCCCAGCCCGATGGTGAATACTAGACGGAACCCGGGCAACGAGTGGGTTTTCTCTTTTTGTTTCTCCCACTGTATTGTTAACTGATATTCTTTTGAGGCGTTTAGCCGACAAGCACTTGTTAGCTCGATGCACTTTACTTTCTGTCTGCCTACGGGCTGTAATCATGATTGGCAACTCGAGGTTGATCATGTATGACTTAACTCTTGCTAGTCCTTATATTTTGTACGACTAGCTTCATGATCATCTGGATATGTAATGTTTGGGACGCCTTACAATTGTATATTTGGTGGTCTGATATCTTGTTACTATCATTACTTGTTAAGATTGAGACAATAGCTTGATTTGACCCTAAGAGACTGATGGTTTGTAGCGTACCCTCACATAGCTAGACAGCCGTGACCGTATAGAGGGATGGTTGCCGTTCCGTTATACGTAGCTGGCTGTGCACGTCCCCGTTCTTCAGTATTCTGGTTCTGGGGCGTGACACCGGCCAAGCCGCCGACAGCGCTCGCACGTGCTGGAACAACAACAGCAGCGTTCCCCAAAGCCCCGACTTCGTGGTGAGTGTTCTCTCTCGTCGTAGCATATTTTCCTGCACCATTTCTTCGTACACGTCGATAATGTAACCATCTTTGAAACCCTTCAAAGGGAATTCATCGTAAACCCTCCGATCGACCAGGAACTCGACGCGAAGTCGATCCAATAACTGTTCGAAAACAGAACAGTTTCATTGACCAACTACCTTACTTTACGGTCAGTTCTCTTCCAAACCATGAACGATTTTGAAAATGTATTTGAAGGAAGTTGGGGACAACCTATAGGACAGAAAAACTCTTCTTTTACTTTTAATTAATTCATTGTATTCGTCAAATAAATCTGTTTAAAGTTTGCTAAAAATCATGTTTTCAGAAACTAAAAATCCTCGATACGACGTGCGTCCCGCCATTCCGGGCGACGTGGTCGCGCACCGTAAGCATCGAAAGCTGCATAACGGCTTCGTGGTCGTGTGGGCTTTGATGGAATTCAAATTGGTCGCGTGTGCGCGACGAATTTGATACGTATCCGTCGAAATTCACCGTATCGGTCTCTGTGCAAGTTTTTCAATTACTTTGTGCACGCTCATCGGATCGAGACAAAAATTGCGCCATCAGGACCGTACCATTTTTCTGGTCCTGTATGCCAAGTTTGGTCCGATTCTGAGACCGTTGATAAAATCGCCGTTTTGCGGGCCCCACGGTCCGACTCGACGGACGATTTTGTGCACGGCCCGCCGGAATCCAACTTTGGACATACGGTTGGATTCGTATCAGAAAACCGAATCCGTAGACATTTAGTTTGACGACTTTAGAGACCGTTGACTCTGGCACGATTTTTGGTGCAAAGCGGGTCCAACGGCGGACACCGTTTTTGCCCAAAATTATCGTTTTGCCCCTGAGTCCAGAATTGGACTTAAGGACAGGCAATCCTAGCTAATTTGACTATTCTGAGACTGTTGGTAACATTTATTTCAGCTTTCGGAGACAGTTGTGATGACTTGGACTTTCTGATTTGTGATTGGCGATACATTGTTGATTCTCCGTGCAACCCCCAGGCAAGTATACCTTGCCAACTTGTACAGTATCATCTATATGCATGTTCATTCTTGCTGCGGTTCTTTTCTTACATTCGTGATTGCTTTATTTCATGTATAGTGCACTTTTTCTATTATAGTTTCACTTTACATGATTCTAGTTTCTTGTTCCTTTCTGTTGTGATACTCCTGTCTGTTACACTGTGTTAGTTTCATACGTATTCTTTGATAGAGTCGTCTAGTCCTACACCACGATTTCCCTCGACTTGATTATAACTTGACTTGACATGACTTGAGTGGGACTTGACTTTGACATTCTATAGATTATGAGTACTTACCTTGACTATGGTCTATAGGATTTTATACTAGGATTGACTACCGTCTTGGTTGTGTGTACTTGCCTTAACAGCGATTGAGATACTATAGATTGTGAGTACTTGCCTTGACTGCAGTTTATAGACAGCCATTTCTAGTATGGCATGCCAGTGTCTTAGGATCCTCGTGTTTAGATCTTGTGTCTTGGGTCATTTTGTCTCGTTGGATATCCTTGATTGTTTCTTGCTTCTTTTTACTGTTACATGTTGGCTTGTATATTATGTATCTTGCTAGTCCCCTGAGGACCTGATGATCTCTTCAGGTTTAGCGATTGCATGGAGTTAGTTAGCAGAGCAGGATGGTAGAGGATTGCGATCTATGATACAGGTATTTGCTTGTGATACTTCTTTATTACCCTCTCGTACTTTATATTCAGTACCAAGATATATTCTGCTTACTTTATGGACTCATATCATTCTTGGAGTTCGATTTCTTGGAGTCTAATCGAACAATATACTAATGGGCTGCAGACCATGACCCATACTTGTTCATTCTTGTTTTACATTATTCTTGTGGATTGAGATATAGTTAGATTAGACATGATACCCATGACCTTGACAGCTTATGCGTACTCGAGTCGGGCTGGAGTCCGCTCGATACGTAGCTGGCTTGCTCACGAGCTCGCGTCCGAAAACCGGGTGCGGGTCGTGACAAGTTTTTTTGGTGGCCCATGCAGGTCAGAGCATATCGTACCAGTTACGTAACTATACTGGTACGAGCCTACGCAATTGACTAAACCCTTAGGAATCTCAATCCACTCTGCCTTGAAAATTCTCCTAAAAATTCTCTACGTCCTTGAAAACTCTATATTTGCTCTCAATTATACTTCCTTGCTTCCTGTACCATTGATTCTCGTCCCCTCCTATTCCGAGGTGACGAATGATCGTGCTGACTAGGATTTACCAGAAACTCTTAAATTATAGTATAATATTGCATGATTATTGAGTTTTGGTTGTTTATAGATATTAGGGAGTATAGATGCCACACGCCCTAGATATCTGTTGGTAGAATCATTAGCAGCTAGTTAGAAGGTTATAAAAATTTTAGTGACCGTATTTTGAGGAGTAGTACGACCAAAGGTGGGTAGAAGTCCTCAAATGTTCGTTGTTGTAAAATGAATAAGAATGTCGTAAAATAATTTTGAGAGATTAAATTTGAGGAGGTTAAGGACTTTGAATTTTAAGAAATAATCATGAACTGGAATTTCGAGGACGAAATTATTTTTTAGGTGGGTAGATTTGTAGCCTCCCTTCCCGGAAATTGTTGAAATATTTTTTTTATTATTAATTTAAATGGTGGTTTTTTATATAATTATTTAGTTAATTATTACGGTAGGTGACTTTAGCCATGGTGGAGTTTTGAACTACAAGACGACTAGGAATCATAGCGCGGCTAGTGCAGTGGCGTGCTTTGACTAGTGTATTAGTCTTGGTAGGGAAGGTCGAGCCATAGTGATGTCCTAACTAGGAAAACCAGGCCAAGTTATAGCATTGCCATTATAAATAGTTTAATTATTTTATTATTAAATTTATTGACTTTATAGCGACCCGGTTGTACCGAACCAGCCCGGACTGGACCCGTACCAAGCTCAAGCCCGTGTAGGCAGGAAGTGTGACCAAGATGTTAGTGACGATATATTTTGTGTATATGTATTTTCTTAAATGCTCTATTACACATATTTTGTAAGTAATTATTATTAATATTATTACGGTTATTATATATATATAGGTATTGATATTCATAAGATACCTAAAAGTATGTTAAATGATTTTTTTATTTATCCTGGTGTATTTTTGGAATATTTAAGCTACAACCCATATTTGTATATATATATATTTGTGTAAAGAATATATATAATGAATATATATATATATATATATATATATATATATATATATATATATATATATATATATATATATATATATATATATATATATATATATAATATATGTATATTTGTGTATATATATATAAAGTTTATATATAAGTATATGTATGTATGTGTATATATATATATAAAATATATATAGGTATTTATGTGCATGTGTATATATATAAATATATATATAAGTATATATTTGAGTATAGATGTATATGTGTATATGTGTAGTGATATATATATTATATAAATATGTATATGCGAGTATATATAAATAAATGTATAAACGTATATGTGAGTATATATAAATAAATGTATATATATAACTGTATATTTATATATATAGATATATACGTATAGGTGTATAGAATTATGTATATATGTACGTGTGTACATATATATATAGAAGTGAATATATATACTTATACATATTAATTGCTAAAGGAATGAAATGAAAAAGGAAAAAGAAAACAAATAAATAAATAAAATAAAACAGAGCCCATCCCAGGCTTTTAACCCCAAGCCCATGCCCAGTTCAATACATCCTAGCCTAACCCAGGCCCAGTCTAACCGAGCCGAGCTCATTGGTTTGAGCAAAACCATACAAATTAAATTTCCCCATCAGCAACCAAGCAGCCCAAGTAGTTCGTTCAGCCGAACAGAGGAGAGAATACTCGCGTGTGCGAGTATATATATTCACGCTCGACAACCAGGAAAACCCTAACCCTCGACTCAAACCGAAGAGCGCCGACCCCTGGCGACCCCCTCTGGGTGCGCGCGCCACCCTGGGCGCCGCCACGCACGGCTGAGGGCGCGCAGATGGCCGGCCAAGCTGCCGACAGCGCTCGCACGTGCTGGAACAACAACAGCAGCGTTCCCCAAAGCCCCGACTTCGCGGTGAGTGTTCTCTCTCGTCGTAGCATATTTTCCTGCACCGTTTCTTCGTACACGTCGACAATGTAACCATCTTTGAAACCCTTCAAAGGGAATTCATCGTAAACCCTCCGATCGACCAGGAACTCGACGTGAAGTCGATCCAATAACTGTTCGAAAACAGAACAGTTTCATTGACCAACTACCTTACTTTACGGTCAGTTCTCTTCCAAAACATGAACTATTTTGAAAATGTATTTGAAGGAAGTTGGGGACAACCTATAGGACAGAAAAACTCTTCTTTTACTTTTAATTAATTCATTGTATTCGTCAAATAAAATCTGTTTAAAGTTTGCTAAAAATCATGTTTTCAGAAACTAAAAATCCTCGATACGACGTGCGTCCCGCCATTTCGGGCGACGTGGTCGCGCACCGTAAGCATCGAAAGCTGCATAACGGCTTCGTGGTCGTGTGGGCTTTGACGGAATTCAAATTGGTCGCGTGTGCGCGACGAATTTGATGCGTATCCGTCGAAATTTACCGTATCGGCCTTTGTGCAAGTTTTCCAATTACTTTGTGCACGCTCATCGGATCGAGACGAAACTTGCGCCATCAGGACCGTACCATTTTTTTGGTCCTGTATGCCAAGTTTGGTCCGATTCTGAGACCGTTGATAAAATTGCCGTTTTGCGGGCCCCACGGTCCGACTCGACGGACGATTTTGTGTACGACCGCCAGAATCCAACTTTGGACATACGGTTGGGTTCGTATCGAAAAACCGGATCCGTAGACATGTAGTTTGATGACTTTAGAGACCGTTGACTCTGGCACAATTTTCGGTGCAAAGCGGGTCCAACGACGGACACCGTTTTTGTCCAAAATTACCGTTTTGCCCCTGAGTCCAGAATTGGACTTAAGGACAGGCAATCCTAGCTAATTTGACTATTCTGAGACTGTTGGTAACATTTATTTCAGCTTTCGGAGACAGTTGTGATGACTTGGACTTTCTGATTTGTGATTGGCGATACATTGTTGATTCTCCGTGCAACCTCCAGGCAAGTATACCTTGCCAACTTGTACAGTATCATCTATATGCATGTTCATTCTTGCTGCGGTTCTTTTCTTACATTCGTGATTGCTTTATTTCATGTCTAGTGCACTTTTCCTATTATAGTTTCACTTTACATGATTCTAGTTTCTTGTTCCTTTCTGTTGTGATACTCCTGTCTGTTACACTGTGTTAGTTTTATACGTATTCTTTGATAGAGTCATCTAGTCCTACACCACAATTTCCTTCGACTTGATTATAACTTGACTTGACATGACTTGAGTGGGACTTGACTTTGACATTCTATAGATTATGAGTACTTACCTTGACTATGGTCTATAGGATTTTATACTAGGATTGACTACCGTCTTGGTTGTGTGTACTTGCCTTGACAGCGATTGAGATACTATAGATTGTGAGTACTTGCCTTGACTGCAGTTTATAGACAGCTATTTCTAGTATGGCATGCCAGTGTCTTAGGATCCTCGTGTTTAGATCTTGTGTCTTGGGTCATTTTGTCTCGTTGGATATCCTTGATTGTTTCTTGCTTCTTTTTACTGTTACATGTTGGCTTGTATATTATGTATCTTGCTAGTCCCCTGAGGACCTGATGATCTCTTCAGGTTTAGCGATTGCATGGAGTTAGTTAGCAGAGCAGGATGGTAGAGGATTGCGATCTATGATACAGGTATTTGCTTGTGATACTTCTTTATTAGCCTCTCGTACTTTATATTCAGTACCATGATATATTCTGCTTACTTTATGGACTCATATCATTCTTGGAGTCTAATCGAACAATATGCTAATGGACTGCAGACCATGACCCATACTTGTTCATTCTTGTTTTACATTATTCTTGTGGATTGAGATATAGTTAGATTAGACATGATACCCATGACCTTGACAGCTTATGCGTACTCGAGTCGGGCTGGAGTCCGCTCGATACGTAGCTGGCTTGCTCACGAGCTCGCGTCCGAAAATCGGGTGCGGGTCGTGACAGTTCCAGACCCCCGTCATGTGCTAGATCATTCAGAGTTGGAGGTCGGACCGAGCCTTACAGTTTCTGAGCAGCCAGTGGAGATATTAGACAGAAGAGAGAAGAGGCTGAGGAACAAGGTTATACCCTTAGTACGAGTAGCTTGGAGCCGTCACTCTCCGGGTGAATCTACTTGAGAGAGGGAGTCGGACATGAGGGAGAGATACCCTTACTTGTTCGATCCAACCGCTGCGAGGGAACCACCCGTTCCCGCTTGATACCCTAGAGGTTAGTTTCGATCATAGCCTTAGTCATTGTGTTGCATTGCTTGCTATGTTAGAATATTGTAGGGTCTTCAATCCTTGTGAATTTCGAGGACGAAATCTTTCAAGGAGGGAAGACTTGTAAGCCCCTGTTTTTCAAATATTATTTAATTAGTATTAATTAATTATTAATGTCATTTTTAGCCTTAAAATAATTTATTATAATTATTAGGAATTTTTTACAATTTTTTAAACAATTTTTAAATGATTTTTAAAGCTTAGAATATCAATTTGCAATTTTCTAAAATGTTTTACTTGACTTTTGCAATTAATTAGATTGTTTAAACATCGTTTTGCAAATTCCCAATTGTTATGTGCAAATTTTATTTGCACATAAACTGTGCGGGATGGGTTATGCAAATTACTAATTGTATTTAGTCTCAGGAGGGACCTATGTGTAAATAGTTAATTACCTAGGGGCCTTAGTGCTAATTTCCCTTTCACCCACCCCGACTGCCCGACGGCTGACCGGCGACTGCCCCCGCCATTTTCGGCCAGCACGACGTCCCGACCGACTTCCTTTCCCTATAAAACGAACCCTAGACTAAACCCTAACCCTAGAACAACCCCCCCGACCACCATCGACGCCCCCAGCCCCATTTCTTCCCCAAACCCCTAGCCGTAACCCTAACTTCGGCGAGCCCCCATCCAGCCCCAAACGACGGTCGCCACCCCCATCCACCACCGTCGACGTGTTCGCCGCAGCAAGGCGAGTCGATCGCCACCGGAGCGCCACCGCCCCGACCGCTCCTCCGCCGTCCAGCGCTCGACAAACCCCCCTTCGACGTCGGACACGTGAGTAACAGGACTCAAATCGTGTCGTACGTGTCTCGAATCCACGTATGTGGTTCGCCAGGACACGGGAACCCTAGTCCAGTACTTGGACACGTAAATTGATGCTCGTGCGTGTCGTGCATAGCACGGACACTGAAATTCCTGTGTCCCTAACTGTCCGGACACAGGATTGATTTTATTATTTTTTTATATTAACTCGCCTAAAACTAAATAAAACTAACAAAACCCTAATCCTAACACAACCAGCGGGCTGACCCCCTGGCCAGCCCGACCCGACTCGAGAACCCGACCCAGAGGGCCGAGTTCAAGCCCCCCCTTGCTGCGTTATGTTATTTCTTTTTATTTCTGTTTTTCTTTTGTTTTTTTATATTATTATATATATATTTATATATATATATGTATTTGTATATATATATATATATATATATATATATATATATATTTATATTTAGTAAATTTTTTATATATATATATTTGTATTTATATACATATATGTATATATGTATATATTTTCATGTGTATATATATTATTATATATATACTATTATATATATGTATACAATATTTGTATATATATATATATATATATATATATATATATATATATATATATATATATATATATATATATATATATATATATATATATATACTTTATAATTAAGTATTTTCTTATATATATATATATATATGTACTTTTAACATATGTATGTATATATCCATTATGTATAATTTTACCTTATTAAAATATTAATATTTATTTTGCACTTTTACCACTTTGTATTTTTTTGGTGTATTTAAATTACTGCAACCATTTGGTGTCCAAGCCTAGCATGGGTTTTTGGGCCCAAATGTGTTTTCACACATTCAAGACCTGTACAAGTCATATTGGACTTGATTCATGGCCTTGGGTCCTGTATTTGAACTTTGGTTCAAATTATATACATGGACAAAATACGCAGATAATTTATTATTTTAATTTTAATTGTGTGCAATGCTGTTTTTGAATTTCTAAAAATACTTAAGGTACTGTTAAAATTCTGAAAAAATAGTATTTAGATACTATGTTAATTTAGCTAATTTAGTATAATTTTTATAGTATTTAATTTACAGTTTTGCCACTAGTTTGGCATATGAAACCAAAACTCATTTTCTGTATACTTAGGAAAACTGATTTTTATAAAATACTTGTACTGGTTAATAAATTCCATAAAAATTATAATAAATTTCTATAATTAACAAGGATCATTTTGGTACTTTATTTTATGTAAAAATAAGCTTTTTTCTATCTCAAAAATTGCTGGAACACAATGTTCATTTGATTTATTTATTGAATAAATACGACTTGCAACTTTTTGTGCTATTTTGAGTTTTAGCCGTATTGAACCTCACCCCTCACTAGTGTAAAGACCCTAGAAAGTTAGTTAAAGTAGTGTGTCACCCCACATTGGTCTCCTATGCCAAAGTCATCATTTTGGCTAGGTGTCCAGTCACAAGTCGTGTTGTACCAATTAGTGTCCTAGTGTTTTAGCTTAGTGTAAAAACTAAGTTTATGTATTTATTTCTACAGTGACGAGTTACCAGACATCTATAGCACTTTTATTGCAGCTTGCTTTGCTTTGCTAGAGGCAAGTACTTTCTACAAACTTTACATACTGTTACATAAATGAACTGCTAATCCAACCATGTTAAATGCTGATCCTTGGGATAGCAAGTTAAAATGTCACATGTTGTACTTTCCATTACTACCATGCCTAGAATAGTCTTTATGTATCTCTCACATGATTAGAACCTGGGTTATGGAGAAACTGATAGTAGCGTACATGATCATGCCCCCTTACTCGTACGTACGTACCGAGCAAGGTTGACATTCTATGTATACCTTGTCGTAGGCGCACCAGCTGTATTTGTACGTATGTGTATATATCGCTTGTTTTACTTGTACGGAAGTACATTTTATATACTTGTACCACAGTACATTTTACACCTATTGACGATCACGTACCTGCTACAGTTTTAAACATTACATATACATCTGTCTCTATGACATATGTGTCCTTGCCATGATAGACTATGTGATGCCATGTTTCCAGTTATTTTCTCTTATGTTCATTTTCATGTTTCATATGCTAGTTTGTTAGATTCAGTACTTGCTCCCGTCCTGACAGGATAACGTTGTAGGTGTCCTTACTGAGGAGGAGTTACTCTGCGACTCATATTATGGAGATACTACCGAGGACCCGGCTTTGCCATACGAGGATGTTCCTGCGGGGAGACTCGTCTAGTTTGCATACTGTTTGGGATATTTAGTGTAGTCATGTATTAGGCTACGTATTTTGTAACTGGACATGTATCCAGTTTTACATTTCAGATCACTTGTACTTTGGACTTATTTCTATATGAGACGACTTTTGTGTTTAGAGCATTTATGACTTTTATTCACTTATAGAACTGTTAGCACATTTAGTCTTATCCTGTTGTCTTTAGAACAGCTTACTACGTTTTATCTCAAGCGTAGGCTGGACATGACTCGGCCCGGCCCAACAATTTGGGTAGCGGGTCGTGACAAGGGGACGGAACTTTGGTATGGCTCCGCAGGCGTGTATTTTGATCGGCGCTCATATATATATGACTTTATAGACAGACCCGTCTGCGGAGTCCCGCCAAAGATGACATGTTCTATGGGCGGGAAGGATATTTTTGTCATTTTCTAGTTCGTTTGACACCGTTCGAAGAGAGGGTATCAAGTTGATGCCTATCAAAATTGAGGATATCAAATTAAACATTTGAAATAGTTGAGGGAAACAAAGTTGGAAGGTTTCTAAATTGTATAGTGTTTGGACTTGTAAATTGAAAATACAAATTTATGTGCATCATCAAAGTAAGGTGTGCATAGTGAAGGGATACATACCATTCTCTTTATATGATATTGAAACAAGATGGACTATGACAACAATTTTTTCCATTGATTGTTTTTCTTGGCAAGTCTATTTGATGGGATGTTGGTATCTATATAGAAGGTTTTTGACAGTGTCGTGTCTAAGCATATGCAAATTATACAATTGCACATGATCCCCAAAACTAAGGTTTTAAATTTTGTAACATTTTATATATTACTAATATAAAAGTTTAATTTTTTGGATTTACGTCTCTTTATTTTTTACAAACTGTTTTTACATCGTAATGTCAAAATTAACCATTTTTTAGGGTGGTGAAAAAAGATTATTTTTTTAGTATTTATAAAAGATCCTTAGAATGACATAAGTAGCCATGATTCTTGACGATGGTCCTTAAAAGTCGAATTGTTACCCTGAAATCTTCTTCGAGTCTAAAGGCCGATCAGAGAGAAAGAGCTATGTTCTTCTCTTCTCAAATGGAGAATCTAATTCGAATTTGGATTTGGACTCTTTATCTATTGTTAGGACTAATGTATATCTTATAAAATATTAAAAAAAAGTAAACTTTTGTTAACCTTATTGTTAGAGCATCATTCGTAGTTGGGACTCTCCAATGCAATTTGGAGCCCAAAATTTCAAAAAAAAGATAAATGTAGAATGGGTTGGGTTTGTATGAGAATAGTAGGAAATGATAAAGTGAGCTCCGGTCCCAAAAAATTTGTGGTCAAAAATTAATGTAGGAAAAAAATAATATAAAGTTTATAATCTAGAAAGTTGGGCTCCAAATTGAAACTTACTATTCTACAAAACGAGTTTCTACAATCTAGAATCTAGAAATTTGGAGGCCCAACCCTTAGCACCCATGGATGGGTTGGGACCGAAATTGTAGAAATTGGAACTAGGGATGAGACTTATTATTCTACAAAATGAGCTCCTACGTTCTAAATCTGGAATCTAGAAAATGGGATGGGCCTTACTAATGATGCTCTTAGGAAGAATCTAATTTGGATTTTTGTTACAAAAGTTTCCTAAATTTTCTAAACTTCCCAAAATTTTCACGCCCCCGTTTTCAAAATCAGTTAGGGTCGTATTTTTGCTATAGTCAGCCTTGTACCTTGTTGGTTATTTGGTTATATATAGCCAATACCTTGTTGGTTATTTGGTATCATAAAATTGACACAATACTTACCTATGGTGGGTGTGTCTTAGACTTAGGGGTGAGCATTCGATTATTTCGGTTCAAATCGACATGAATAACCGAAAATTGAATAAGCAAAACCGAACCAAATTGGACTGCTTTTTAAGACGGTCCATTTCTAAAAAGTTCTTGAAACCAAATATTTGGATTCCCTATACATTTGGCACCAAAGGAAGAAGAGTAGAGGAAACATAAATGCAATCCAAATTAGCTTCGGGACACATTTATTTAACATCAAAATATGGGTCAAACAAGTTCATCTTAACCAATTATGAAGTTCTATATTCTACACCTGACGGTTTTTTAGTTTTATACATGGCATTAGCGACGATTTTGTTGCATATATAATTATATATCATATATATCAATGCATAGCTTTGGTTTAACTTCATCATCCAAACCAACTCAAAAATGACATTTGTTGCACCATTCCTATAAGAGTCCGAAAATCTCCTTCTCTTAGCAGCTGTAAAGAGTAGCTTCATTTTCTTCCTCCAAAGAGAATTATAGCACCCCTCTCTCTCCCAAACTCTTTGGACATTGTCAAGATCAACTCCACCACTGCTATATAACCTAGACTCAATCTACAATTTGGTTCTCTCTCTCTCTCTCTCTCTCTCTCTCTCTCTTGAAATGGGGTTCTTGAGATGCAATAGCTCGTACTCGAGGCTCAACAACGTCGTCGACGAGGAGGAGAAGATGCACCGGCTAGCGCAGTTCCTGATCTACAAGACGTTGGAAGACAACGATTGGCGCAAGAAGCAGCAGAAGCGCAAGAAGAAGACGAAGAAGATCAAGACGAACAAGGGGCTGAAAGTCAGTGCCATTAGCGACAGAAGCTGTGGATGTGGCAACAGAGTTATGCAGCAACTAAGGCGCTGGAAGCGCGCGATCCTTGCAGTGATAGGTTCTTTGCCATCGGTTTAGCTAGAAGTATGGACACTCAAAAAAATATATACATATATACCATGTTACCGTGTCCATACCATGTCGTAGTGTCGTGTAAGAGTATTTTGTATTCGCGCAAACGTAAAAGATGATTGTGAGGTTGATGAGATTTTAGACACTTCACTGTTGTTTATCTTACAATTGTTATTAATTCTTTGATTTATGAATAATATGATCTTTGACTCTGTGAGAAGAGCTTATGTAAAATAAAACAACAATGGAAACAAAACTAGGAGAGAGGAAAAAATTATTAATTTGTGGGAAAGAAATATATATTATCATGTTTGGGAATATATAAATGTATCAAGAATGTATATTACATATAAAAAATATAAAATTTTTAATTAATAATTAAATATAATTAATAGTTGTTTTTTTTTTTTTTTTTTTGCAATTTTTTTATAGTTCAGTTGGTTAAGATGATAGACTCTTATTCAAGAGCACAATGTTCAAATCCTATTGACATTATATTTTTTACGAGCTAAACCTTATATGATCCGACAAAAAAAAGGAAAAAAAAAAAAATAGTAATCTGGACTCGACCAAACTAGGACCGAACATGAACTATATCCAACTTATTTTCATAAAAATAATAATACACCCAAATAGTTTTTGGGGAATAGTTTTTTCACTTTCGAATAAATTTTATAACTCAAACTAAACATGGTAGTAAGTTTTTCATCCTAAGTTTTTCTTAGAATTAAAAAATAAACAAGTACCAAATCCACCTTTACTATCAAATTTGATAATTGTGGATTTACCTTTGAAACATACGAGCCAAAATTTGATGTCTCGTGGATAAATTCTACAGTGGATCGATCACGTAGCATTCCATCCTCAATGTTTTCTTGTTAGTGACAACAATATAAATTGGAGAACTCTTAGCTACGCCCTCTAGTTTGAATTTTAGTTAGTTTTTATTTTCTATTTCAAACCCACGCGATAACAAAACCAAACAATTTGCATTCTAGATATGCGCTTACTCAAATGCATCATTCATTTCGTGATTAAATGAGCGTTTATGAAATGCTAGCCTAAGGCACCGATTCGCAAATAGATCTCTCTCTCTCTCATACTACACTCCAAACTAGACCTTTAGCCATTTTGGTTTGAGTTTGGGATATCTTGTTCGCTTGCTCATTTACAAAATACTAGTCGAATAACGCGTTGGGTTGGGATGGAAATGGAGGGACTAGCCAAACGGCTACTTTATTAGGTTTGAACTAAGATTTGTATGCTTGCGTTAAACACATAAAACAAAATGCGACCTAACAAAAAAAAAACAATGCCCTCATTATTCATTTCTCCTTGCATATATATTATGTGCAAATTACAAGATTATTCGGCTTGTCCCATTAATTTTATCACATATTTTGTACTTATACAGAAAATTAACTCGTGGAGGCTATGGACAACATAAATAGTCCGAAGCTGTTGTACTATTGTTATGTCGAATCTGTATTTTTTTTGTTATCAAAATATTGTGTTGTCGCCTTTTTATATATAATTAAATACATTGTGCTGCCAAATGTCATATTTGTCCATGTAAAGTGTACAGTTCTATTTTTATTTTATTTTATTTACTTTTTTTCTTTCTTTCGTGCAAATTCAGATTATGTCACGTTTATTATGCCATTTTTTCCGTACAATTCTAAGATATTCTGAGGGATTGCTTGGATAGATGTAACTCTTTAAAAATGTAAAAGTGGCACTTGCAGCAAGTTGAGTTTCAGGGCACTTGCAGCAAGTGGCACTTTCCAAAATGTGTTTGGATATAGTACTTTTTGTCTGCTGCAAGTGGAAGAAAAATGGATTTGGTGTTTGGATGGTTGTTGTAAGTGGAAAGTGAAAGTTTTTTTGGAGATGTGGTAAACATAGGTATAGTTACCCCAAATTTTGTTTTATTTATAAATCTCTCTCCTCTCTCTCTCTCTCTCCTCTCTCTCTCTCTCTCACTTTACTCTTCTTCCTCA
The DNA here is from genome assembly GCA_029216955.1 of Iris pallida. Classification (NCBI taxonomy): domain Eukaryota; kingdom Viridiplantae; phylum Streptophyta; class Magnoliopsida; order Asparagales; family Iridaceae; genus Iris; species Iris pallida. The sequence continues at coordinate 3,452,406 of JANAVB010035420.1, read as the reverse complement.
TCTTCTCCAGTCCCTCCAGTCCACCGCCCCACGCCACAGCCAACGCCACCGCCACTGCTGCCACGACCTCCTTCTCCCCCTTCTCCTCCAGGCCACCACCCCCGCCCCACGCCACCGCCGTCGCCGCCACGACCTCCGGCCCCTCCTCCCACGACCTCCTCCTCCCCCTCCTCCTCCAGGCCACCGCCCCCGCCCCACGCCCCGCCCCACGCCACCAGCACCGCCACCCTCAGCACCACCAGCACTGTCCCGCGCCACCGCCCAACGCCACCGCCTCTAGGCCACCAGCACCGCCACCCTCCCACCACCGCCACCGCCCCACTCAAACCCCGCTCCACCACCACTTCCATCTCACCTCCCTCACTTTTGTGAGGGAAGTAAAAATTACCCAAAACGAGGGGACAACAACAGTGCAGCAAGCCAGCAAGTGAGATTCCTCACATGCTACCTCCAGTTGTTGCGAACCAAACGTCGCGAGTCCCGCAAAACCCAGCCACTTTCTGCAAATCCCTCCACTTCCCGCACACTTTGTGCGAACCAAAGAGCCCCTGATTGTACGCTATTTTTACATCAACATAGACAATTTTATCACATTTTTTGCCGTGTCCCTGAATACCTAGGGAAGGAATGTTTCATTCTCAACTGAAATGATATAATTGTTTATTGTCCCCCATCTTATTTCTATTTATGTTTTAGTTGTTAGTTAAATCATTATGACCCAGAAAGGTGAGTAAAACTTTGATATCGAAGGGGATATCAAAATTTTGATACCCCCTATGTATGACACGTGGGTCCCCTCTCAAAATTTATGTATATATATATGTTTACACGTTTTACGAAGAGGGAGGTGGCCCACGTGTCATACATGGGGGATACCAAAACTTTGATACCCCCTTCGGTATCAAAGTATCAAAACTTTGATACCCCCTTCGGTATCAAAGTTTTTTCCCAGAAAGGTTGTCATCTAGTTGGCCACATTATTATATATGAGCATGCCAAACCAACATATAATAATGGAAAACTAGGATTTCTGTTACATAGGGTAAAACAAGAAAACTACCTAGTAAAAAAAAGTAAAATATAATAATGTTCCAATAATATCCTTACCTTTTAAAATAAAAATAATATTATAAAAAATAACATTAATGATAAAATAAATAATGACACATGGTTACTTTTGTCATAACTTTTATAATAAATGTTGGGAAAGGAGGAGGGAAAATCAATCACATGGGTCCTGAGTGGAACCATATTCCCACCAATTTTCTTCGTTGTCAAAAAAAAATGATTCTCAAGTTTGTGGCTACCAAACAAAGGAAAGGAATAAATTTTCTTTCTTGATTCCTTAAATCCGTGAACCAAACGAGGCCTTGAGGTTTCAACCCATGGCCTCTAGGAACTTGATAATAGGTGTCTTGTGGTTTGACCACTTTGACCATGAGTAGCGGGCCGACAATGTATATATATATATATATATATTTTAAAACCAAAGCCGGTGGACGACTCCACCCGACCTTGGCCCAGAGTAGGGGTGAGCATTATTCGGTTTTGGATCGAAAATCGAACCGAACCGAATCTCGAATAAGAGATTCGGTTCGGTTTTAAAAAAAAAATCGGTTCGGTTTTGGTTTCGGTCAAAAACCGAAAACCGAATAAAAAAATTTAGTTTATATATATATATAAAAAAAAAAAAAAAATATATATATATATATATATATATATATATATATATATATATATATATATATATATATATATATATATATAGAGAGAGAGAGAGAGAGAGAGAGAGAGAGGTATATTTAGTTTTATATATATCAAAAACCTACTAAACTGAATAAATCGAAAACCGAACCGATTTAATTCGGTTTGGCTCGATTCGGTTATTGACCGATTCGGTTCGGTTTCGGTTTTGCTTATTCGGTTTCGGTCCAATTCAATTTTCGGTTATTCGATTCGGTTGTAACCGAATAAACCGAATGCTCACCCCTAGCCCGGAGGCCGTGGCCACCGTCACCCAGCCACCTCCGCGGGAGGGAGGGCTCGAACCCGGCCCTCTCTCCGAGTGCACGGTGGTGTTACCAGTACACCACGACTCGATGTGCTCCGACAATGTATATAATACTTACTAAACCAAAGCACCTTTATCTTGTTGTAGTGTCCTACTCCAAGACATTGCATATATCTCCAACTTTAGTAATATTTTTATTATCAATCATTTCATCACAATATTTGGTACTCAGGTTTGACACAACATGTTACACATGCCCTCAGCTGTACTAATGTTTACATTTCAAAATTATTGAACTTCTGCAGCGTCACTATATGGTTTCTAGGTTGTAATTCCGGGTTGTATTAAGCAAAGTATCAAAGAAGCAACTAGAGTGCTACAATGCTGGAGCTTTTTACATTTCTATCTACTGTTTTTCTCATAAGAAGCTGGTGCTTCTAGAAATGGTCTGACTATGTATACCAAAACTAATTTAACAATTATCAGCGATCGCTGTTAGTGCGTTATAATGTCATAAGCCAAGGGGTTTGGGCAACCCTCCTATGCTAGGACGAGCCCTCAAGTCTTAGCATAATTCCACTAAAGGTCAGGATTATCGATGATCACCATGACTAACTGATAATAAGAATCAAAAACCAACCAAAATTAGTTTAGGATAGTATTGGGAACGAAGGATGGAAACCGTTCCCCTAAACCAGAAAGTTCTGCGAGAGAACCGAGCAAAAACACACAAACCAAAAAACGCCAAACACAATCGCAGACACAAAGATTTTTGACGTGGAAAACCCTTGCGGAAAAAACCACGGGACGATCGGAGTCCAACCCTGAAGAACCTCCACTAATGGAATAAAGAGAATACACCCTCTACAAGCTCCTCCCGATCCAACACGTATCACCACAACTCACTTGAAAGAAGAAATTTTTTTATTGCGGACTCCGAAGAACAAGAGATGCCGAAAAATTATTCGAAGCAATCTCTTATTCACAATAGTCCTTAATCATCTCTCTCTCTCAAAGATTGTAAAGCACTCTTTGTTTTGAGATGATTTTACAACTAGCATGCTTCACCCTTTTATAAGCCCTTGGTAACCCATACATGGAAGGCCAATATATATGGAAACTTCCAATATAAATCAATCATATATTTAATGGAAATCCAATCATAATTAGCTTACCATAACGAGAAACCCAATAATATGGAAAGCTACTATATGAAAGGTCCAATCATAAATATATAATCAAAGTAAATATGGAAATTCAATCATATATTTCCTTGCCAGATATGTACCAAAACAAAATTCATGCACTCCCCAAGCTTCTCCGACACACGGATGACGCTCGTCGCTCTCCGGGGTATTCTCCATATAGGTGGGAACCCCACCTACTCCAACAAATCTCCTCCTTCACAACTATGTGGAGGAGGTCGTCATCCCGACGATCTGCCTGCAGTACTCAAACTTTTTCCTCGGAAGAACCTTCATGAGCATGTCCGCTCCATTGTCATCAGTATGAACCTTCTCAAGCGTCGCATCCTTCTTCTCAACCACATCCCGTATCCAATGATACCGAGTCTCGATGTGCTTGGACCGACTATGAAATGTCTGGTTCTTCACAAGGTGAATAGCACTTTGACTGTCGCAAAGCAAAGTATACTGTTCTTGCTTCAGTCCTATTTCCTGCAGCAGCTTCTTCATCCACAGCAACTCCTTGCAAGCCTCCGTCGCCGCAATGTACTCTGCCTCTGTCGTCGATAAGGCAACACACTTCTGCAACCACGACTGCCACGATACCGCTCCTCCAGCAAACATCATCACATAGTCCGAAGTCGATCGCCTCGTGTCTACATCTCCAGCCATATCAGCGTCAGTATACCCAACCAGCTTCGGCTCGTCACCACCAAAAGAAAGTCTCCAATCGGCAGTGCCCTGAAGGTATCGTAGAATCCACTTGACAGCACTCCAATGTGCCCTTCCAGGATTTGAAAGGTACCTGCTAACTGTGCCAACTGCATGAGCGATGTCTGGCCTTGTACACACCATAACAAACATAAGACTTCCCACAGCTGAGGCATATGGAACCCGCTCCATATCTTCCTTTTCGTCCTCGGTAGATGGATACTGCTCCTCAGTGAGCTTAAAGTAAGCCACAAGGGGGCAACTCACTTTCTTCGACCCGTCCATACCGAAACGCTGAAGTACCCGGTGAATGTACTTCTTTTGGGACAAATGTAGCAGCTTGGACTCTCTCTCTCGGCTGATCTCCATCCCAAGAATAGTCTTCGCTGTGCCCAAATCCTTCATAGAGAAGGCCGCGCCCAGTTGGCGCTTCAACTCCGCTATCCTAGTGGCATTCCGACCCACTAATAGCATATCATCTACATAGAACAATAAATAATAAAATCATCATCGGCAAAATACCTCACAAATGCACAATGGTCCGACATCGTCCGTGCATAACCATGCTCCCCCATAAACGACTCGAACTTCCTGTACCACTGCCTCGGAGCCTGCTTCAGACCATACAAGCTCTTTCTCAACCGGCAGACCAAATGTGACTTGCCCTTCTCACAGAATCCCTCTGGCTGCTCCATGTACAACTCCTCCTCAAGATTACCGTGGAGGAATGTCATCTTCACGTCCATCTGCTCGACCTCCAAGTCGAGACTGGCTGCTAATGCTAGCACCATCCGAATAGATGAATGCTTGACGACAGGCGAAAAAGATCTCATCATAATCCACGCCTTTTCGCTGACCGTAGCCTTTGACTACCAGCCTCGCTTTGTATCGAGGGCGAGTAGCATCATCCGTCTGCTTCACTCTAAACACCCATCGATTCTTCAAAGCCTTTTTTCCCTTTGGCAACCGCACCAGCTCATAAGTGGAATTAGTGTGCAAGGAACTCATCTGAGTGTTGGTCATGGTCTGATCCTCGACGAACACCACGTCCCTGCTTTGTAGAGCTTTCTTCCCACCGGATCATAGAGTCTATAGCCAAACTCATCCCGACCGTAGCCGACAAAGACGCATCGCCTCGTCTTCGGCTCAAGTTTGGTCCTCTCCTCCTTCGGTACATGCACGAAGGCCTTACAGCCAAACACTCGCAGATGATTGTATGACGGCTCTTTGCCGTACTATACTTTGTCAGGTACATCACCCTGCAAAGGAGCACTAGAAGACAAATTAATAACATAAGCGACTGTGAGAAGAGCCTCACCCCAATAACTGCCCGACAAATTTGCTTCTGACAGCAAACACCGCACCCTCTCCATTAGTATCCTGTTCATGCGCTCCGCTACACCAGTGAGTTGAGGTGTCTTTGGCGGAGTCTTCTGGTGTCGTATCTCCTGCTCTCTGCAATAAGCATCAAAGGGACCGATGTATTCGCCGCCATTGTCGGACCGAACACACAATAACTTCTTGCCCGTGTCTCTTTCAACAAAGGCCTGAAACTCTTTGAAAGTAGGCAACACCTGATCCTTGGTCTTTAAGGCATAGACCCAAACCTTCTTGGAACAGTCATCAATAAAAGTTACAAAGTAAGAAGTACCACCAATATATTTTACCTTCATAGGACCGCAGACATCCGAGTGAATCAACTCGAGCAACACCGGCTTCCTTGAACTTGGGTGACTTTGGAAAGACACCCTATTTTGCTTTCCAGCTAAGCAGTGCGTGCACTTCTCCAACTGTAAACCCCCTAAATTTTTACTTTTTTTTTATTAATTATTATTATTAATTTATTTTGGTATTGATTTTTATTTTTGTATCGTACCTCGAGTGCGAATGCGTAAAGACGTAAATACGAGATATTTGTTCATTCATATACAAATATTTTATTATTGTTTTTCTTATGAATATAGAATAAATATGTTGTTTCAATACATAGTATAAACAAATATTTTCATATCAGAAGAACATTTCACGATATTTGCCAAAATCTTTATCTTTTACTTTTATAAAAGATTTTTATTTCTAGTTCAAATTAATTTAGAAAACTATATTTTATGTAAATACCTTATTTGCATGGATGTACAAATTTTTATTCATATATTTTTTTGGATTTTTGAAATTATTTATTATTATTATTTTTAGAAAAGATATTTTGAACTTATTGTGGTAATTTAAACTTTGATTAGATTTTATTGATTTAATTTAAATAAGTTTGATTTAAATATGGGAATCATCTATATTTAATTTGGATTTGAAATTATCTAGATTTAATTGAGTTGGATTTGGATTGGATTTGGATTGAATCGGTTTTAAAATAATTTAAATTAAAATGAAGATTAATTAAAGGGGGTTTTAAATAAATACTAATCCTACTTCTACTAGGAAAACATCTCTATCTATATCCTATCCTAATAAAGCAAACTCCAATTTATTTAAATCAAATCCTATCTAATTTAGGAGATAAATCTGAAATAAATACCTATATAAACCCAATACATCCCCCTTCTATCAGCCATAATTTGAAATTATTTTAGTCTAATAAAAACTCTAAAATTCGTCATTAGAATTCAGCCCCGCTTTTTAGCAGCAAGAGCAACTTGGAACGACGATATCTCCTAGCTCCGAACTCCGTTTCGCCTCCAGTTTTTTTAAAAAAAGAAGTGTATCGAGGTAAGGTTTCCAAAAACATATTTTAATAGACAAAATTCTTTCTATAGATTTCTACAAAATTGTTTGAGTATCTAGTGTTCCAAAAATAAACGGGTTTTAGTATATTTGCGATTTCGGGAGTTTTCGGAAACGAAAATAGGATCCGTTTAGTGTTTCGGAAAGCTAATACGAAAACCTATGCCATATACTAACTTTAGAATTTATTAAATAAATGTAATAGGTACAGTATTATTTTCAGCATCCGAAGTTGTACCTATACCTTCCTCTTGTGCGCTGCTGTTGATTCGTCGCCAGGACATCATCTTACCTCACTCGGACATCAGGCAAGACACCTTGCCTTTACTGTTTAAATTCTTGCTCAATATCATGCATGTTTTTTTTATGTTGTTCTTTCAAAATTATATATATATGCAAATTATTATATTTTATGCAATTGGCTTAGAGTTAAGGGACTACCGTAAGTTTAGTGCATCTCATAAACTGTCACGTTGTGCCACGGATTGTGTGTGAGTTGTGAGTCGCATATAGATGCGGACTTGCGTGCTGACTGATCATTGGTGCGTACAGGCCGTGCGTTAGGATATAACTGCCAATAGATTTTTTTTAGAAGACTTGGCAGTTATTAAGGATTAAAACAGTGTCGTGGAGTCGATACATGTATAGTATCATTGGAGGGAGGGGACAGTTATTAGCGTAGGGGCTACATTTATTTTTACACACATTTTGGGCCGAGGGTGACTCTTATGAGCACTACCTTCTGCCCAGGGCCGATAGCGTCTCGGATGAGCGCTACTTGACGGCCACTCTCTATTACTTGCTTGCGTGAATCCGTTACAGCCCCTGCGTAGAACGTTGTCCTCTAAAATGCATTCCACATAGGATGGTTAGGAACCTTTACTCATGCATACTTTTCTGTTGAGCTTTATTATTCAGTTTATTGGCATGATATTATGTATCTTGTTACGTCCCTCTGATGACCTGGTTATCTCTCCAGGTGTGTCTTGTAATTTTCTGCAGGTGCTATAGCTAAGGCCATGTCTTGCGCTCTATTCTTCGAGATGTTGCTTTTGGATCGCCATCTCCTTCGCGTGACCAAATTATTTTCTTGTATAATTCTTTCTTATTTAAATTAGTTGGTAGTGGATTTGTCTCCGCCCAACTATTGTGTACATGACAAACTCAAAGTTGTTTTATATCATTATTTATCTTTGTGGATGAGATTTAGTGTCTTGGCTTTCTACATTTACAGCTTATGTATATATACGAGTCGTATATTTACTCGTATGTATACAGCTGGCATGATACGTTTCTAGTCCTACTATTTTGGGACTGGGACGTTACATGTTTTTGTAGTGGCCCATGCAGGTCAAGTTTGCCGTTTCGGTTACATGACTGTACCGAACGGGCCTGCAATATAGGACTAGAGTCTAGAATCTCATCCACCTACTTGATCTCCTCCCTTGACTCCATTTCGATCTCTCAGGTAACTTCCTTGATTCGTCTCTTGCTAGAACTCCTCCTACCGTAATCTTATCCTTTAATGTCGGTTAGGAAGATGACTACACTGGTATATGCTCATAGGTCAAACACATGGATTACATGGACAATTGATATGCATTGAGGTCTTATTTGAGTTATAAAGGCATTTTTAACCTTAAGGAATAGTTAATTTCAAGTTGGGTAGTAGCAATATTACCATCTTCAAAATATTGTTAAATTTTTTACTACTAAGTGGTATACCCAAGAGGATAGTAGAATTGAGAAAACAAATTGAATTGATTTTTGAGTTCTGAAATTGAAGATGTCACGCCCCAGAACCAGAATACTAGAGAGCGGGGGCAGACATAGCCAGCTACGTATAACGGAATGGAATCCACACCGCTATACGGTCACGGCTATCTAGATATGTGAGGGTTTCACTACAATCCATCAGTCTCTTAAGGTCATAAAATAGCCTATTGTCTCAATCACAAGTAAGCAGATAAATGTTACAAGATGTAAGATCACCAAATATACAATAGTAAGGCGTCCCAAACATTACATATTCAGCTGATCATGAAGCTAGTCATTACAAAATATGAGGACTAGCCAGAGTTTTAGTCATACATGATCAACCCTAGGTTGCCAATCATGTTACAGCCCGTAGGCAGACAGTAAGTAAAATGTACACGAGCTAACACTTGCTCGGCGGCTAAACGCCTCAAAAAGAATAATTTTACAATAGAGTGGGAGAGCAAAAATAAACCCACTCGTTGCCCTGGTTACGCCTGGTGTTCACCATCGGGCTGGAAAATCGGTAGATCCTCTGGAGCTGCTCTGGTATCTGGCCTTACAAAACCAGCTGGGTCAGACCCCAGAAAGAGCAAGTGCCACAAAGGAAGCTTCACTTAAGAACTAAAACCAACAATCAGCACAAGAGTATAATTACATAATAAAAGACAGTAATTTTAAGAAAAGCATGGCAGGATGATATACGATGAGATAACCATGGGACTATTCAGATAACCAGGTTACAACCCGTAAACCAAACAAGGACCGGGGTTGTAACCCTTCGTCTGAGCAGAACTTGGAATTCTCACCATTTATCGACAAGATAAAAGAAGGATTCTGGACATGTAACAATCTTGATATTGAATTAAGTAAAGCACGAGTAATCATGTCATGCCATAACCTTATACAGGATCGGGACGAGACAAGCTGGACTAGACTCCATCCAATCAATCACGGCCAAGTAAAGAGTACGGCTTGATAGTTAACTAACTAGGGTTATCACAGGCCTAATTACTAGCAAGATGCAGTGAGATTATTCTACAGCCACAAGCCCTGCAGACCATCCAGGCTATCCGGACGCAATCAGGGATTGAATTCAAGTGGGTACATCGTCCAGAAAACGTATGTACCCTTTGGTGACTTAGAGGGTGCAACACATGACAGTGTGCTGGAAATGTGCCATACTCGACGGCAGGCAACAGATCCCAAGTGGGGCGCCCAGATAACGGGATTGCCTGTAGCTGGAAAATCTTGTCATGACTAATGTATTAGTCTAGTTATTAGCCTTAGTCCATTTTAGTAGGTACTCCTGACCGTGGTACTCAGGAGTCCCATCCTAGGCATGATGCAAGACAGGACTGGTTTATTTATACAAGCACAATCGCCCACGGTGTCCAGATTATTATACAGGTCATGTCATGTCAAGTAGCCGTCGCAACAGCTATTCGAGATAATCATGTCAGGTTATCATGCCAAGTGTACTTGTCAAGAGTGTGCCACGACGGGCCACTATCAGGTCATGTCAGGTTACTCATGTCAGGAGTGCACCACTACGGGTCACTATCGTGTCAGGCTCAGTTATCCTTTCCAAACATATCAAGTAAATTCGTGATTATCAAGTTCAGGACAAAAAGGCGTAAGGATATAAAATAGACGTAAAATATCTAATAAAATATCAATATACAGGGCTATAGAAGAGCCAAGCTTAAGAAAAATAAAACCAAATCTGACACGCTGACATAAGACCAAGTCAGCCAAAGGCCATACGCTCAGTGCAAGTCATACGCTCAGGCCAACCTACGCTCAGGCCAACCTACGCTCAGGTCAAGCCACGCTCAAGTCAAGCCACGCTCAGGTCAAGCCACGCTCAGGTCAAGACACGCTCAGGTCAAGCGTATGCAAGTCATACGCTTCCAAAAGGCAGCGTATGGGGTCCATACGACTCCTTGTCAAGCAAGCGAGCGTATGCGAGACATACGCTCCCAAAAGACAGCGTATGGACTCCATACGACTACTTGTCAAGCAAGCGAGCGTATGCGAGACATACGCTCCCAAAAGATAGCGTATGGACTCCATACGACTACTTGTCAAGCAAGCTAGCGTATGCGAGACATACGCTCCCAAAAGACAGCGTATGGGGACTACGCTCCCAAAAGACAACGTATGGACTATGCTGCGCTAAAGAGCGCGCGCAACTCAGTGGCACAAGCTAAAAAGCTCGTGCACTGCTCAATGTCTTCTCCAAACAGCAAGAACTCCATGACTGAACCTAAAGCTTCAAAAATCTATAACTTGGTCAAAATAAGTCCAAATCCGACTTTGCAAAGTTCTATCTTGGGTGAAATTCAATCCTCTCCAACATAAGAACATCAAAACCCATAAAAATACAACTTAAATAGATCAAAACCATACAAAACCGAAAATAGAAGAAACTTAGATCTAGAACAATGGAGACTCCAAATCACAAAATGTCAAGTTCAAATGTTGATCACCATGGCCTAATCTAGCTAATGGACAAATAAAAAGTAGTTCTCAAGTGGTGGCAAGGTGCACTTGCCTAGACCTCTCTCTCCCTCTCTTTGGTAGGTAAGGATGTAAATGAGGAAGAAGAAGATGAATAATGAAGAGAGAGAAAGAAGAAATGACAATAAATATCAAAGGTGGTAGTAGGTAGGGGGTTTATCCATGGTTCATGATGAACCAAAATAATTCCAAACCGAACCAAGCCAATCCAAACCAAGAATAAACCAAGCCTAGGGAGGAAATTAAGCAAGAAAATCATGCAATACAAGAATAAATACGTACACGTATTCCAGAAATACGTAATACGAACCGCAGACATTACAGAAGATCTTTTGAAAATATTTATGATTTAAATTGAGTTATAGCTACACATCTTTGGAGGGATATAAATTTGAATTGAAAGGGGTCTTAAATATGTTTATGTTGCAGTATACTTTACGATTGACCAAACTTTGAGGACGAGTGATAAAATTTGGTAAATTTTTAGATTTTAACTTGTGTCGTATGACTGAGGATTATAAATTTATTTAGATTTTGAGTTGAAGGTTTCGATATTGGATATCAAAAAAAAATATCGTGGTAAAAAAGAAGGAAAAAATAAATTTTGATTTTTTGAAGTATGTATGATTTATGAAATCAATTTGATAAAAATCATACGTAGGATTATGGTTGATAAGTGTATTAAATTTTTTTTTTTGTTGAGTTTAGATTTGGACTTGTATGCTAAGAGTTATCTCGAGGATTATTTGAATTTTTTTTAAAAGTTATGATATGCTATGAAATTTAGTTAAAAAAAAGGGATTTGATGACTGATAGGATTATTCGAATATTGAGTTTTATTACAACTTTTGGAAAAAGTTACTAATGATGTGATGAAAAAATTATTGATTAAAGGAATTTACATTTTAAGTTATGATTATGATTGGACGAGGTAGAATGAATAGAAATTTGGTAGATTATTTTTCGAGAAATTCTTATTAAGAAACTTTGTGAAAGCTCGAAGTCAAGAAGTTAGACTTATAATGGTAGACAACCAAGATAGCCCTAATGAGATAGAGTAGTCCACATTAATTGCCATATCACTCATGACCATGATAGTTGTATATACTCAAGTGTAGTTGGCCATCTACCAAACCATGTGACTTTATCTCAATCTTGACTTACCTATCCTTCCCTCAATCTAGACCTTTTACCGTGACCGTCTAATCGTTTGAGAATTTCAAAAATAATTAGAACTGTATCTTGATCATACCCCATCTAGGAGACTATCTTCTCTCTAGAAACCTTGTCCCTAACTTATTTTACTTTGATCTACTAGATTTCTTAATTATCTTTATTTCGTGCTTTAACTTGATCCTTTTTATTTTGTTTGCATTAATTAGCACCTCATGAACAGCCACTTTCTATTTTTGATCATTTGGTGTCCCCTATCGTGACATTGATATTCGGAGCACGAGACCAGCTGTTACCTTCCAATAAATTTTATATGTAAGACCTAGACGAGCTCACCTTCATGTAGGTATATTATGTTCCACTCAAACACGTCCATTGGTACTCTATTTTTATGATATGACTTTCGGGTCATAAAGACTAGACTATAACCTTTACCATGATACCGATATATTTTTCGACCAAGGATAGGGACTCAACCTCGACTCAATTCTTTCGATCCGATACGTGATTTTGTTCTACTTAATTCCTTAAATGCTTAACTTTGTGCTTTATCTTGATTGCTTGACCCATTGTCCCATCACACTATTAGTTTAACTCTTGTAAGTTGGGTAGAATGCCTTACGACCTAACTATCCTTATGACCTTAACCAAGTCTTAGACAAGTAGACCGTAGGATGACTACATAGGTACCTAGATCCTTAAGAAGTTCGAAATAATTCTACTCTCTTTCAATAATAATCTCATGTGCCTATATTTTTACCATCTTGACTAATGCTGCTACTATAAACTAGTTTTGCAAGCTTATCCATCTATTGAGCTTGTTCATGACTTATGCTATTGAGCGCGCGCTCACTAACATATTGTCTAATTAGAACCGGTGCATGATGGTCTGATCAACCGAGTGCACTTTGGTTCGCTTTTTACATATCATTCTAACATGGATGGAGAAATAGTTAAACTTGGCCTCTAGAGTCTCATCCACGATTGTCTTGGCAATTCTCTTTTGAACTATTCATGTCGCCTTTGGACCACATATTCGTATTCGATAATAGCTTCTTCACGCTCTTAATAGTCTTTGTCTTTCACTTATTTTGGAATGACAAAACGCTCGTACTTGATATCCCCTTAGTTGTCCCACCATCTATTACCAAGATAGTTAGCCACCAACCAACCAATGGAACTATATCCCCATCTCGAGTTACTCGTCCTTTCCCTTGACCCTAGATTCATTATCGTGACCATCATTCACTCCCTAAATTAAATTCGCAATTTATTTCCATAGTTATCGAGATCAAGATTTTCTAATGCATGTTTGTGTTGAACGTCGTGATTTGATCGATATAACTTTGTACCTTCTCGAACCCCCTACTTATTTTTAATTTCGAGGACGAAATTCTTGTAAGTTGGGTAGGATGTAAACCCCCTAAATTTTTACCTTTTTTTATTAATTATTATTATTAATTTATTTTGGTATTGATTTTTATTTTTTTATCGTACCTCGAGTGCGAATGCGTAAAGACGTAAATACGAGATATTTGTTCATTCATATACAAATATTTTATTATTGTTTTTCTTATGAATATATAATAAATATGTTGTTTCAATACATAGTATAAACAAATATTTTCATATCAGAAGAACATTTCACGATATTTGCCAAAACCTTTATCTTTTACTTTTATAAAAGATTATTTTATTTATAGTTCAAATTAATTTAGAAAACTATATTTTATGCAAATACCTTATTTGCATGGATGTACAAATTTTTATTCATATATTTTTTTGGATTTTCGAAATTATTTATTATTATTATTTTTAGAAAAGATATTTTGAACTTATTGTGGTAATTTAAACTTTGATTAGATTTTATTGATTTAATTTAAATAAGTTTGATTTAAATATGGGAATCATCTATATTTAATTTGAATTTGAAATTATCTAGATTTAATTGAGTTGGATTTGGATTGGATTTGGATTGAATCGGTTTTAAAATAATTTAAATTAAAAGGAAGATTAATTAAAGGGGGTTTTAAATAAATACTAATCCTACTTCTACTAGGAAAACATCTTTATCTATATCCTATCCTAACAAAGCAAACTCCAATTTATTTAAATCAAATCCTATCTAATTTAGGAGATAAATCTGAAATAAATACCTATATAAACCCAATACATCCCCCTTCTATCAGCCATAATTCGAAATTATTTGTAGTCCAATAAAAACTCTAAAATTCGTCATTAGAATTCAGCCCTGCTTTTTAGCAGCAAGAGCAACTTGGAACGACGATATCTCCTGGCTCCGAACTCCGTTTCGCCTCAAGTTTTTTTTTTATAAAAGAAGCGTATCGAGGTAAGGTTTCCAAAAACATATTTTAATAGACAAAAATTCTTTCTATAGATTTCTACAAAATTGTTTGAGTATCTAGTGTTCCAAAAATAAACGGGTTTCAGTATTTTTGCGATTTCGGGAGTTTCCGGAAACGAAAATAGGATTCGTTTAGTGTTTCGGAAAGCTAATACGAAAACCTATGCCATATCCTAACTTTAGAATTTATTAAATAAATGTAATAGGTGCAGTATTATTTTCAGCATCCGAAGTTGTACCTATACCTTTGTCACACCCCAGAACCAGAATACTGGAGAGCGGGGGAATGACTCAGCCAGCTACGTATTACGGGTAGATGAATACCGTATAATACGATCAATGCTGTCTAACCAGACGAGGGGGTGCATACTACATGAAAGTCTTACTATGGTCACTCCACATCTATTGTCTCAATCATTCAAAAAAAAAGCAAAAATAGAGAACATGTAAGATAAAGCAGTAAGGCGTCCCAAACGCTTAGTCAAAATGTTCTTGAGATCTGGCTTTACAAAACATAGCCAGATGGTATAGTAACATATACACAATTATTATCAGCTGCAGTCTGACTTAATTACAATTATGTAAAAGTAAGTGCAAGACAATCCGACTAACATGTCGGTGCCAAACGGCTAAGTATGAAGTAAATAACAAAACGAGCGGTGAAGTAAGGAACCCACTCGAGTTCTCATGCGATCATTCCCCTAGTATTGACCATATTGGAGGTGGAAGTAAGCTGAGTCCTCGGGAACCGGCTCTAAATCTGGCCATGCAAAACCAGAGAGGTTAGACCTCTAATAGCAAGTACCACAAGGAAGCACGATATGAAGGATTAAACCAGTAAGTAAGAAAATATAATAATAGATCTCTGCTTTCCACTAGGATTCACATAACATCACGACACTTCGAACCAACCTCCCAACCAAACAAGGACAGAAGTTGGCCCGTCATGTCCTGACATTCTGATCATCTCAGTTAGGCAACAAAGTAGGTACAGTACACAAACAAATCATCTTGAACGGCCAATCAACTCCTACGGCTTGCTATTGTGAGTCCCAAGTTATCCTGGAATTATGCAAATAGGGATTCCTCAGTTCTTACTATATGCGAGCAAGGCTAGTCTATCCAGTCAATCAATTACGCCAATCATGAATTAGACGAGTCCCAGCGGGACGCCCGTCATCAATATACAATATACAATAATAATATAAGCAGATACCGCTCCCTGCCCGTGTGGCAGGTTTACAGTATCTGTGGGAACCAGCCGGCCTGTCGGGCACTACTAGTCCCAAGAGGGCTGCCATGTAAGAACTCGGGGATCCATTCTCTCAATGCAATCATTATTTTATTTAACTTCATAGTCTCTACGTTGAGTGAAATCCCATGCCGTGGATCATGGTCATTCAAATGAGTACTTTCGTACGGGGTACGATATGCGCAACTCTACAACGATACCCGTGCGGCTAGGTTGTAGGTCTTACATAGCGTAATGCAACAATCAAATCTAACCACGGAGTAATCATGCCTTGACCATAAAGTACACATGCTGCTTTGTAGAAAAATAAATAAATTGAAGCCTGCACATGTCTGTATGTCAATATTCGGGATCGGCTAATCGATTACAATAGTTCATTACATGAACGTGTCTTATTCATTTAATTCAATAAGACGACTAGCCAGTCTCTTAGTTCCAACTAGGAACGCATGATCAATTTTAGTCAAGATAACCATTATTATCAATGGTGACAAGGCATGAAAGTCAATTAGTATTAAATGGGGTCGAGTCTATAACTCCTCAGGGTTAAGTTCCAGTCTTACTGGGTATCCATAAACCAATCAAGACACAGGGCACGTTCTACACAACCATATATATTAAAAATATTAACATGCTAAGATTATCGAGTTCATGCAAAAAGTATAAGGATATAATAGGAGAATTATCATGCCACCATTAAATGAATAAATTATAGAACAAATAGAAACACCCAGGTCAGGAAGTCACGCCAACAAGTCTATGCTAAGGCCAACAAGTCACGCCAACAAGTCTATGCTAAGGCCAACAAGTCACGCAAGAATCGTACGCGTAAAAAGGGTACGCCAAGTTTAGTAGGTAGGAGTGAGCGTATAAACAGCGTGAGCGTGAAAAGTGGTTCACGCTGGCACGCACAGCGTGAGCGTGAAGGGAAATTCACGCACGTACAGCGTGAGCGTGAAAAGCGTGATAAAAAATTCACGCACGCACAGCGTGAGCGTGATAAGTAACTCACGCACGCACAGCGTGAGCGTGATAAGAAATCCACGCACGCACGCAAAGACGTGAGCGTGACTCAAAATTCACGCTAACACGTAAAGACGTGTGCGTGACTCAAAATTCACGCACGCACGTAAGAACGTGAGCGTGACTCAAAATTCACGCTAACACGTAAAGACGTGTGCGTGACTCAAAATTCACGCTGGCACGTAAGAACGTGAGCGTGACTCAAAATTCACGCTAACACGTAAAAACGTGTGCGTGACTCAAAATTCACGCTGGCACGTAAGAACGTGAGCGTGACTCAAAATTCACGCTGGCACATAAGAACGTGAGCGTGACTCAAAATTCACGCTAACACGTAAAAACGTGTGCGTGACTCAAAATTCACGCTGGCACGTAAGAACGTGAGCGTGACTAAATCTCCCGAACTCCATTCTTATGGAACCTTCGTTCCAAGCCAGAAATGAAGTTCCCATGGCTCAGAATAGTGTGGAATGAGAAGCTCTGCCACATGAAACTATCTATTTCGAAAGCACGCCAGGTTGGAAGATCAAAACCCATGGACAACCGAAAACACAACAACTTAGATCTGTAAGAAACGAGCCAAGGAAATCAAAAATGCTAAGTAGTAAACTCTCTTAGAATCACAAGAGAAAGACAAATGAACCATAAAAATGGGTGAAGGAGAAGCAAGATGTACTTGCCTTCTCCTGGTAGGTGGAAGAGAGTGGTGAGGAAGAAGAAGTAATAGTGAAGGAGAGTTATGAGGAGAGAGAAGGGGATGGGGGCTTTAAATGGAAGGGTGGTGATAGGTGGGGGTTTATTGGGTCGGGTTTATTCGGATCCATCCAAGGCCAACCCGAAAGCAAAGCAGAGAGGTTAAAAGCAGAAAATAAAATACAGAAATAAAATACAGGAATAAAATTGCAAAAAATAAAATACAGATAATTAATTAACATGAAATTAAAGGAATTTAAACACAGGATGATACATGATAAATATTAAATAAATATATATGAGTTGCACATGTATAAAAATACGCATTCTGGGAACGGGGAGTGACAACCTTCCTCTTGTGCGCTGCTGTTGATTCGTCGCCAGGACATCATCTTACCTCACTCGGACATCAAGCAAGACACCTTGCCTTTACTGTTTAAATTCTTGCTCAATATCATGCATGTTTTTTTTATGTTGTTCTTTCAAAATTATATATATATGCAAATTATTATATTTTATGCAATTGGCTTAGAGTTAAGGGACTACCGTAGGTTTAGTGCATCTCAGAAACTGTCACGTTGTGTCACGGATTGTGTGTGAGTTGTGAGTCGCATATAGATGCGGACTTGCGTGCTGACTGATCATTGGTGCGTACAGGCCGTGCGTTGGGATATAACTGCCAATAGATTTTTTTTAGAAGACTTGGCAGTTATTAAGGATTAAAACAGTGTCGTGGAGTCGATACATGTATAGTATCATTGAGGGGAGGGGACAGTTATTAGCGTAGGGGCTACATTTATTTTTACACACATTTTGGGTCGAGGATGACTCTTATGAGCACTACCTTCTGCCCAGGGCCGATAGCGTCTCGGATGAGCGCTACTTGACGGCCACTCTCTATTACTTGCTTGCGTGAATCCGTTACAGTCCCTGCGTAGAACGTTGTCCTCTAAAATGCATTCCACATAGGATGGTTAGGAACCTTTACTCATGCATACTTTTCTGTTGAGCTTTATTATTCAGTTTATTGGCATGATATTATGTGTCTTGTTACGTTCCTCTGACGACCTAGTTATCTCTCCAGGTGTGTCTTGTGATTTTTTGCATGTGCTCCAGCTAAGGCCATGTCTTGCGCTCTATTCTTCGAGATGTTGCTTTTGGATCGCCATCTCCTTCGCGTGACCAAATTATTTTCTTGTATAATTCTTTCTTATTTAAATTAGTTGGTAGTGGATTTGTCTCCGCCCAACTATTGTGTACATGACAAACTCAAAGTTGTTTTATATCATTATTTATCTTTGTGGATGAGATTTAGTGTCTTGGCTTTCTACATTTACAGCTTATGTATATATACGAATCGTATATTTACTCGTATGTATACAGCTGACATGATACGTTTCTAGTCCTACTATTTTGGGACTGGGACGTTACACCAACTTTGTAGACTTGAGCCCTGGAATCACTTTCCTGTTCCCCAAGTAGCTCATCCCCTTCTCGCTGATATGGCCGAGCTGCCTGTGCCACAACTCGGTAGATGCATCACTGACTGCGTTTACCTCCTGTGCCCCATGTGCGCTCCCCTCCATATAGTAGAGAACGGACTTCTTGCTTCCTCTGGCAATCACCATCGAACCTCTGGAAAGTTTCCACTGACTATTTCCGAAGAGACTAAAGAATCCCTCATTATCCAACCTTCCAACCGACACCAGGTTAAAACGGATATCAGAGACATGACGAACATCTTTGAGAACAAGAACTGCACCCGTCTTCGTCCTCAAATGCACATCTCCAACGGCAACCGCCTTTGACACATCTCCATTGCCCATCTTCAACACTCCACAGTCGTCTGTCGTATAAGTGGCAAATAGTGCCCTGTTGTGAGATACATGCGCTGAATCTCCTGAGTCCACCAGCCAAGAATTGTCATCGCAGGCGAGGTTTGTGATAACCTCATCACCTACGACGATCACATCACCTCCATGTATCGAAGCCGTCGCTGTAGTGTTCTCATCTTGCTTCCCCTTGTCGTCCTTCTTCTCTCTCTTCCAAGCAAAACAGTTCCGCTTGATGTGGCCCTTCTTGCCATAATGGTAACACTCCGAGTCCTCGTACCGACCCTTGGACTTCCCCCTCCTCTTGTCTCTGCCACCATCTGGACCCCTGCTTTTGCCCCTTCCGCGGCTCTCCGAAACTAGTGCCTCTGAGTGATGGGATGTGGATGAAGTGCCCTGAGAACGTCTCCGCATCTCTTCATTCAGTACCCCGCTCTTGGTAAACTCCAGACTGATCACGCCTTCCGGAGCAGAAGCGATCATAGATACTCGTACGGTCTCCCACGAGTCTGGCAATGTACATAGCAACCAAAGTCCTTGAACCTCGTCGTCGAACTTGACTCCCATCGAGGATAGCTGGTCCACCACGCCCTGGAACTCACTCAAGTGATCCGTAATGGATGCACCATCTTTGTACCGCAGACCCATCATCGTCCGGATCAGGAACAATTTGTTTACCCTGGTCTTTTTCGCGTACAAAGCTTCCAGCTTCTCCCACAACGTCTTCGCATGCTCAATATTGGCAACATGGTTGTACACGTTCTCGTCAACGAACTGCCACATGTACCCACACACCTGTATATGCTCGAAGTTCCAGTCCTCATCGAATTTGTCACTGGGCTTCTCAGATGCAAATACTGGAAGATGCAGCTTCTTGACGAACAACAAATCCTTCATCTTGCTCCGCCAATAATAGTAGTTGGTACCGTTCAGGTTCACCATGTGCACCGGCTTCGCGTCCATCTCTGCTTCCTGGTTTGACTGTCAACTCCTGACACTCCTTTGAACCCAAAGCTCTGATACCACTCTGTTGGGAACGAAGCGCGAAAACCGTTCCCCCAAACTAGAAAGTCCTGCGAGAGAACCGAGCAAAATCACACAAACCAAAAAACGCCAAACACAATCGCAGACACAAAGATTTTTGACGTGGAAAATCCTTGCGGAAAAAACCACGGGACGATCGGAGTCCAACCCTGAAGAACCTCCACTAATGGAATAAAGAGAATACACCCTCTACAAGCTCCTCCTGATCCAACACGGATCACCACAACTCACTTGAAAGAAGAATTTTTTTGATTGCGGACTCCGAAGAACAAGAGATGCCGAAAAATTATTCGAAGCAATCTCTCCTTCACAATAGTCCTTAATCCTCTCTCTCTCTCAAAGATTGTAAAGCACTCTTTGTTTTGTGATAATTTTACAACTAGCATGCTTCACCCCTTTTATAAGCCCTTGGTAACCCATACATGGAAGGCCAATATATATGGAAACTTCCAATATAAATCAATCATATATTTAATGGAAATCCTATCATAATTAGCTTACCATAACGAGAAACCCAATAATATGAAAATCTACTATATGAAGGGTCCAATCATAAATATATAATCAAAGTAATATGGAAATACAATCATATATTTCCTTACCATATATGTACCAAAATAAAATCCATGTACTCCCCAAGCTTCTCCGACACACGGATGACACTCGTCGCTCTCCGGAATATTCTCCACATAGGTGGGAACCCCACCTACTCCAACAGATAGAACAACCGAACCCTCCGGGCCGGTCTTGGACATACTGAAAGGAAAAGATGAATAACTATTTCAGCATTCTTATATGCACATTGAAACAACAATGTATATCACTGTGGTGGTTAAATATTGCTCTACTGACACTAATCAGTATCACAAAGCAATGCCCCTGTACGTAAGTTCATGAGTTCCAAAAGATTCATGAACAGTTACTTGAGTTTGACTACGTTCACAAAGAACCATCGAAATGCAGGGTTTAGTGAGTAATTAGGTGAGCAAGCACAAAGGAGAAGAAGCATGAAATAGTAATAATCATTGGAAAAAAAAAGAAAAAATTTGAGTGACATCCTACTTGGATGGTCTATTTATACGGTACATTTCACATTGTTTGCTATATGTTTAAGTAGTCCCACATTTGGCGAAAAACTTCACTTTTGACGGTCAACGATGTTATGTTTGACCATTAAAAAAGACGAAAATGTCCATCTTCCTCTTTGTCTTCTTCTCTGAATCCAATTTTTTCCCTCCCCCTCATCTTCGGCGAGCGCCCCCCTCCTCTCCGGCGAGCGCACCCCCCTCCTCCTTACCCCCGCTGCCCGTCGTCGCTGCTGCTGGTTGCCACCACCGCTGCTGCTGGCTGCCGCCGCCGCCGCTGCTGCTGGTGGCTGCTGGGGGAGGGGGGCGGAGGGGGGCAGAGCGGAGCGGGGGAGGGGGCGGAGGGGGGCGGAGCGGGACGGTGGAGGGGGCGGAGGGGTGCGGAACAGGACGGGGGCGCAGGGCCAGTGGTGGTGGTGGTGGCTAGTGGTGGTGGTGGTGGTGGTGGTGGTGGTAGTGGTGGTAGTGGTGGTGGTGATAGTGAAGGTGGTGGTAGTGATGGTGGTGGTGTTGAACGCGACAGCGGCGGGGCGGAGGTGGGGGCGCGACATCGGCGGAACGGGTTTGGGTTTGGAAGAAGACGAGGGTATTTTCGTCATAAATTATCGGTCAAACACTGTTGATCGTCAAAAGTGACATTTTTCGTCAGATGTGAGACTACTTATACATATAGCAAACAATGTGGGATGCACCGCATAAATAGGCCATCCAAGTGGGGTGCCACTCAAATTTTTTCAAAAAGAAAAGAAAAGCCCAACGTGAACATATCAAGAATCAACCCGTCAGTAAGAGCATCATTAGTAAGGCCCATCCCATTTTCTAGATTCTAGATTTAGAATGTAGGAGCTCATTTTGTAGAATAATAAGTCTCATCCCTAGTCCCAATTTTTACAATTTCGGTCCCAATCCATCCATGGGTGCTAAGGGTTGGGCCTCCCAATTTCTAGATTCTAGATTGTAGAAACTCGTTTTGTAGAATAGTAAGTTCCAAGTTGGAGCCCAACTTTCTAGATTCTAAACTTTATATTACTTTTTTTCTACATTAATTTTTGACCACATAATTTTTGGGACCGGAGCTCACTTTATCATTTCCTACTATTCTCATACAAACCAAACCCATTCTACATTTACCTTTTTTTTTTAAAATTTTGGGCTCCAAATTGCATTGGAGAGTCCCAACTACTAATGATGCTCTAAAACAGCAGTGGTATCTCCGTAATTTGGGGAAATTCCAGCACCAATTCGACAAGAGGCTCTTTAAAACCCCCCAAAACCCTTTTGTTTGTTGTTATAAATTAGTTTCCTATCTCCCTCTCTATCATCTCCCGACCACCACAACCACCACCAGAGTCCCGCTTCGGTTGGATTGAAAAGTTCTAGATAGAGAGAGAAAGCTAGGGTTTCGAGCTCCGACTCTCTCTCTCTCTCTCTCCTTTTTCTAGCGTTTCGATCAGCGCCATGGCGGAGAAGCTCAGGGATCTGAGCCAGCCGATCGACGTTCCGCTGCTCGACGCCACCGTCGCCGCGTTCTACGGCACCGGATCGAAGGAGGAGGTGACGTTCCTGTCTCTCTCGGCGCTCCTCGAAATTTGTGGTCCAGTGTCGGAGAATTTACTTGATTTTCTAGGGTTCGGAATTGGTGCTCCAGTTTGATGATTTGACGTTTTAGGGAAGAAGAGGGGATTTGATTCTTTTAGGTCTCTCGTGTGTGATTTTTTTTGTCATAGTTTTTCTTATTTTAGTTGGCATTGTTGTTTGAAATAAAATGACATAATTTTAGCTGCTATTATTGCGTCTTTTGGTGATTTAGGGAAGTTGATGGAGGGGCATTTTGCCTCGTTAGGGCTTTTTTTAACTTGATTTTCTAGGGTTTTGGTGCTTTCTACTCGATCATCGTCCTCGGCAGTGTTGGAATTTGACGATTATTGGAAGCCGAGACTGGTTTCGTTGGTGTTTCCTACTTGATTTCGTAAGTTTTGGTGCTATATAATCGATCATCATCTATGTCCACGTCTCCAAATCGGGGTCCCAGTGCGAAAATTTGATGATTGGTTTTGTTATTGCTTCATACTTTGATTTTGTAGGTTTTTATTTTATCAAAATATTTCTTATCTTAGTGGACTTTGTTGTTTGAAATAAATGACATAAGTTTAGTTGCTATTATTGTTTATTTTGGTTATTTAGGGAAGTGGATTGATGGCATTTTGCTTCGTTAGTGCTTTCTACTTGATTTGATGTTATTTTTTGGTGTTTTCTACTCGATCTTCATCTCTATTCTTGTTTTGTTAGTTCTTTCTACTTGATTTGATAGGGTTAATGTTACTTTGTTTTTTTGTCATATTTATTTTAGCGCACATTGTTGTTTGAAATAAATAGCCTCATTTTAGTTGCTAGTTTCATGATTATTACATGGTCTTAGTTTCTTCAGTGTTTGAAGTTCTTGTTGATTTTGATAATTTAAAGCTAACTCTTGTATATTATATGAAGCCTTTCTCTCGATCAAATTTTCTCATCTCTTTGTTTGCGTTTGCATGCCTATGTTACTCGTACACTTTTGTTTAAATCTAATGTTCAGTTTTTTATAATCCAGTAAAGAACTTCATCTTTTTTACATAAGAGCCCAACTTTCTCTATCACTTGTCTCGAGTGGATTACTTTGGAATGAGCGGTTTCATTATTAGTTTTGCTTATGCAAAAATCCTCCATTTTGGAGTATTGCATGTTAGCTTATATGAAGATTTTCTTTATAAATTATTTAGTGAAATAATCTCGTCAACTTGAAAATATGGCTTGTTATGTTTAAGAATTTAATCCTTATCTGGGTTTCAGTGAAAGACCTGATTTGATTTGACTATTCTGTAGCAAAATGTTAATTGCTTAAATATTTTTTTTTGAAATCAACCATTTTTCATATCAGAACTTTCTTTGTTTGAAGTCATGCGTGCATTACGTTCTTGCTCTTTAATGACTTTAGTTTACTTTTTATTGATGGTCACAGAGGGCAGCAGCAGATCAGATACTCAGGGATTTGCAAAGTAACCCGGATACATGGCTGCAAGTGGTTCATATTTTACAGAACTCACATAATTTGAATACTAAGTTCTTTGCACTCCAGGTTAGTGTGGGACTTGTATGCATTTACTAATTTATTATACAACTTATAACCACATGATGACTCGATTAAATGCATTTACCATTTTATTGCCCAACTCCTACTGCATGTTTCAAATTGCATGTCGCATTGTAAGTGTTACCTATAAAAACATTCCACGCATAGTGATTGCGCCGAGATCCACAAATTGGATTCATTAGACTTACTATTTTATTCGTTTACAACTTAGATGGCACATTCTGAAGAAAATTCATATAGATTTTGTTGGGTTCTCGGTAATGTAAGGTCTGAGTAAGGTTAATACGTAAGATACTTTACTTCCTATTTTATCTTGAGGATGTCTCAGCTATTAGAACTTGCATCCTCTAGATTAGTAAAACCATAACATAGCATCATACAAAAAATGTTTTGTTATAGCTTAGGGCAATTTACGTTAACTATCCCTTTGTTTTACATTTATTACATAAACCACTGCTACTTTGAAACTAATTACACGGACCACCCCTATAGTTTATACTTTCTATAGAAACTTATAACAATAACCACCCCTGTGTTTTATTAAAATTATAAAGCAGAGGGTGGTCAGTGTAATTATTTCCGAAATAGGGTTAGTCCCTATAATACTCATGAAATATGGGGGGGGGGGGGGGTCAGTGTATTTATTTCTATAGCTTATGTTGAAATTGCATCTAATTAGAGAAAGTAGGCACGTGCTAATGCACGAGCATTGGAATAAGAAAAATAATATCACTGATTACACAACATGCATGCATTTACGAGTGTACCATGCATGCATTTACGAGTGTATCATGCATGCATAGGTTTAAAATTTTTCGGAACTTTTTAGCTTACTTGTTTGGTGACGGTAGACGAGCCCACCAAGATGACAACGCCTTCAAAGCTGTTGCATTTAAATAGTAGTATAGATGTAGTAGAAAATTAGCTATTTGTTTTGTGTTCTACATCCAGATTGTTGATGATCGTCTAAGTCTTGGCTTTGTTCTAGACGATTATGATGTACCATGTTGGGCAGGAATATTCTAGTTTATAGTAAGGTCACCCATTGGTATTGCCATGAAGATTTAGTTATGGTTGGGAGGTAAAGGATTGATGCAGCTAAGTAACTTAATCAATCAAATTCTAAAGACTAGAAATCAAATTGTAAAATCCAATGAGTGTAATATTTTCGAGGCATATTTATACGGGATATACAAAGTAAAGTAGTATTGGCTATAGTGGAATCAACCTCACAAGTCAAGTAATGATAATGTAACGTTGGGAGACTAAAGCACAAAATATTAAGAGAAAAACAAGTATTTAAGAGAATAAATTTGATTTTATGCGAGGAAGGTCCACTATGGAAGCCATTTACTTCTAATAAAATTAATGAAAAGTATTCAAAGAGTGAAGAGCGACGAGATGTATCCTCACTAGATGTATCCTCAGTTGTTTACAAAAGGCTTATGATAGGAATCTTGGAGAAATTATGTGATTGGTTTAGAAAAGAAACATGTTTTCAGTAGCTACATAGACATTATTAACGATACATGGGGGTTATTAAGAATACTGCAATAGAACCCCAACTGTTGTAAGGACAACTAGAGAAGGTACATATTTTTATGATTATATGCTTACATCAATTACACTTAGCCTACATGAATTATACTAAGTCCTTACCTATTTAGGCACTAGCCATGAATCATGATTGAACTTACTAGGGATAGTCAAGATGAGCACTCACTATACTATTGTGAGGACAATTGGAGAGAAGGAACATATCTATTTCTCACCATTTTATGCTTACATCAATTACACCAAGTTCTTGCTTCCTTTCATTAAAGCCACAGTTTTCTCATGACTTGAAGAAAAGGTCGGCCGGCCTGTCCGTCTTTATATGGTGACAAAGAGGTTCTATTGATGGGCATCTTGTTCCTTGGTGAAAGCCTGAACAACCTACCGATCCGGCCCTGTTTCTTCGCAAAGAAGTTTCTTTTGAATGGCCATCTGGTTCCTTTTCGAAAGCCCTAACAACGATGTGATTGAGGAAGGAAGTTCCAATGAAATCCTTAGCTGCTATATACCGATCCATCCTATTGTTTCAAGGGTTTTGTAGTTGAAAGTTGAACCCATCCATATGATGGGAGTTGCTGCATTATTAGGCGTCACTTTGCTAAGTGATTTTGTGGTGTTATTGTAGATAAGACTTTATTCGAAGTTGATGACGGTGCAAATACATCCTGCGTTTTTCACCACAAAATGCCGAAGATACTCATTCAATGGTCACTGCAGATCGCCTTCAGTTCTAAAGATTTGGTGCTGCTATATCCAAGATTTGTTCCTGACCCAACTGATTGAACCATGAATTTGTTTCATGTTGTTTGACGGTGAGATTATAGAAGGGTGAGCTTCTAAAATAGAAATGTAGCATGTAGATTTTGAATCTAAAGGTTTAAAATTTAGCAGGGAAAGAATAAAAGTATGCCAAATGTAGCTTTGACAAAAAATCAATAAGTGAAGAAATAAAATAATCCATGTGGATTTTTGGAGTCTAAAGGTTTAAATAGTAGGGTAAGCACAAAGTATATCAAATATAGCGTTAAAAAAAAATCAAGAAGTGAATAAATAATCCATATCTATTGCAAGTAATATCAAAAGAGAGAGCTTTTGCTAACTGGAGTGAACATATACGGAGTGCTTGAGTTTTTACTGCAGGATACCTTAAAACTGAAAGGAACTCACAACAAGAATGGTCAGTTTTATAGGTTGAATTATTGGGCAATGAAGAGATGTTCAAAATGAGTGTAGCTGGATGATAATGCTATATGGATGCGTGGCAACAATAACGATGACGTGCTTTCTTAACTACTTGGTTATGTTTAGGATTTCCTCTCCCCTTATCATTCCCATCATGACATAGAGTTCCAAAATATGGGTTAATTTGGTCTAAGAGAGAGGCTATATTTGCTGTATAATTGGACAGACTGTTCAGGTTTATGGCAAGAGGGGTTTTAGTTTGTCCTGTTTCAATACAAGTGTTGCTACTGTTATGGCAATATACGGGCTAATATAGGTAGGCTTATCATCGTATGTGCTATATCAGCCTGTAAATCGGCAGATGTTGGCCTTCATATTGCTGATGGTTAGGGATATCATGAAACAAATATGACATGGTATGGCCACGACAAGGGAAACAACATTGAATTTGTCCCCCCCCCCCCCCCCCCCCCCCCCCCCCCCCAAAAAAAAAAAAAAAAAAAAAAAAAAAAGTGTGTTAATTTTTTGATTGTCTGTGTCGTGTCTCGTACATTTCCTACATGACACGACTCAACATGGACACAATGATTTTGGAGTGTCCATGTTTCCTAGGAAATATCTGGTGGTTGATGCATTAGACCAAATAGCAGGCTATATTTGGATACTTTAGAAGGCCATCAATCATCTCGCAGCAAGTTTTATTGATTGGTAATCTTTATATTTGTTATCATTCTTCTTACTTTAGGTTTCTCCTTTTGATTCTTTAACAGTTGCTACGTGTTTATCTTTCCATGCCCCATGCTTCTGTTTTCAATTAAGAGGCAGTGAGTAATAATTTGATCTTCCATTTCAGAATTTGAGAATTTGAGAATTCGAGAACAATTCTTTTGTTTTAATGATGAAAAACTTGTTTTATGTCGAGGTAAATGTTCTTTTGGAAATTGGAATAATAGTTGAAGTCAACCGGATAGATCAAATGAAAAAGTTAGAAACTGTTTTTGTGAAAAATTTCAATTCTAGCTTGATTTTTAGTTA
The DNA here is from genome assembly GCA_029216955.1 of Iris pallida. Lineage (NCBI taxonomy): Eukaryota > Viridiplantae > Streptophyta > Magnoliopsida > Asparagales > Iridaceae > Iris > Iris pallida. Next base: position 3,424,115 of record JANAVB010035420.1, on the reverse strand, counting down.
GATTAACACCAGGCCTTAGATGGATTCAACTAGACTTTGCCAAGTTTGCTGCCTTAGGTCTTGGACATTTTAAGAACAACATTGTACTCTTTCAAGAGGAAGTACTCGCTTTCCGGTCTTTTCACTTAATGCTCGACAGCTCGAGATAGTACCTTGACCAACAGTGCCTCTCAATTTGTCAAAACATCTGGAGAGATGGTTTTATCGTCCCATACAACCAATTCTTCAGGATAAAAAAATTGGAAAGAGAGTTATTTCAATGTGGATTAGTATGAATGCCAACTTTGAAGTTTGAATCAAGCAAACTGCTTTAAGCATTGAAAACTACACCCCTTGATTTTCAGTTTGATGACAACTTACACTCGTTGAGTTACTTCCATTAATTGGCCTAGGCCGTAGGCAACTATTACGAGAGAATATTACGTAATACTTGATATTGTTTTAGAAAATCGGATATACTTATATGATACTCTTGCACTTAAACCACTAATAAGACCTTGCATGATATAGTCATGGTTTCCATCCAAATTAACATTATTTTTCATGAACCTTGGTGTTTTCCATATCTTTTCTCTCTGCCTAAAGCCAATTTATGTCGAAAGATTGTGAAGAGAGATCGTATACTGAAGAGCCTGCTATCGAAGACGCTACTGCTTCTCTTTATATCTCCCTTTCTTGAGCTATATTTATAGTGTTACATAACTAACGACAGTGGTTTTTCCGTTTTTGGAAAGAGGCTATAGGGAAATCAGTCGATTGTGATGTATTCTAGTCATGGTTAGGGTGCCCCCTCACGACCACCTGTCCATGTGACAAGATCTTCATCGATTGCTTCCTATTCTGTAGAGTTCATCTACCAGCTAGATTTTTTCTGCCTTCAATTGCTTGAATTTTGATTTTTATGGCTGTATTTTGTTTATAGACACCTTCCTAATTAGGATAGATTTCTTATGTGTGGAATTTAATTTTCCTAAATAAACTGATAGATAATGTTGTTTTCCATGTGCTTCTAGTGCAAAAGGATCAGCAAATAGTTTGGAATTAATTTTCACTTTCTTCTTTCTAGCAAATTTCTTTATCCATTCTCCCTTGCTGTTATTTCAATGATATTTGATGAATGATACAGCTCTAATGAAGGCTTAAAAAGTCGCTCGAAACTATATCATGGATATTATTTATGAGATTTTTTCTTTTCAAAATAGCTTTTTTTGGTAGGTATGATGACAAGTAGAATTTTATAGTAGCAATTTTTTTGTCTTCATCCGTGTCCCTTCCTGACCTTAGGTTCTTTTTGCTTATCTTATGTTTGGTATCAGGAATGTAAAATGAAAGTAGGAAACTAAACCTACTTTCCTTCCGCAGTACTGTTTGGTAACTGGGCACTCATTTTAGAAAGTCCATGCCATACCTAACTGATTTGGAAACTACTACCCTAATTAGTTTCCTCTCCAAACCAAGGAAAGTCACAGAAACTCCTCATACCCTATTTAATATTATTATTTTATTTGAATATTGGTTCTTCATGCACACTACACTTTAATGGTCTTTAATGTTGTTCTTTTTAATATTATTTTAACTAGTATATATGCACGTGCATTGCACGTATTTTAACCGTTTATTAATTATTATTTTTTCTGTACTTGGGAAGAGCAAAAGGCACCAGAGAAGAACAAACTACATTTCCGTTATTTGTTTTCCTATACGTAATTACCTAGCTGCCCTTATTAAATTTAATGGACAATTTAAATAGTAAAGTTAGGTAAGGACATATTTGGAAGAAAAAAAAATTCACGGTGAAGCCAACTTTTCTTATCATGTGGTAGTATAGATGAACAATTTAATTAGTAAAGTTAGGTAAGGACATATTTGGAAGAAAAAAAATTTTCACGGTGAAGCCAATTTTTGTCATTATATAGTAGTATAGATAGTGGTATTATCTGCTTTCTTTGTTCTAGTTTCAAGGAAATTAACAACCTCTTTTTGTTTGGAAACATACTTTCACTATTTTGTAGAAACTCTACGGAAGTTTCCAATTTTCTTCTACTTTCTGTTGCAAACAGGCCCTAGTATATACCAGTGGGGAAGCATTGAATGGAAACTAAACCTACTTTCCTCTGCAGTGCTGGGAACTCATTTTAGAAAGTCCATGTCATACCAGAGAATTTGGAAACTACTACCCTATTTAGTTTCCTCTCCAAACCAAGGAAAGTCATAGAAACTCCTCGTACCCTCTTTAGTATTACTTTTTATTTGAATCTTGGTTTTTCATGCACACTACAGTTTTATCATTTATGGTCTTTAATGTTGTTCTTTTTTATATTATTTTAATAGTGTTATTCTCTACTTTCTTTGTTATTAGTTTCAAGGAAATTAACCACCTCTTTTTGTTTGGGAACATACTTTCACTAATTTATAGAAACTCTACAGAAAGTACTAACTTTCCAACTTCTACTTTCCTGTTGCCAAACATGCCGCTAGTATATACCAGCGGGGAAGCAATAAATTTGAAACATTATCTTTGCTCATCTTTACTTTGAAGCTATATGATGACAAAACCTATGCTTTTGACCATTGATTAGGTACTGGAAGGTGTCATCAAGTATAGGTGGAATGCTTTGCCAGTTGAACAGCGGGATGGAATGAAAAATTATATATCTGATGTTATTGTACAGGTAGACTTATTCCTTCCACGATATACTCTTTGTTTTGTGTTCAATGTAATAATGTGCTACCTATTTCTTGTTCATATGACTACTTGTCCATCCTATCAGCTTTCGAGTAATGAAGCCTCTTTTCGGCCGGAAAGGCTGTATGTCAACAAACTCAATGTCATATTGGTCCAGGTAAATTTTGTTTGAGATTTTTGGTTATGCTTTCCCATTGCTTCTTAATCTTGTTTTTTTTAACAAACTCCATCGTTGTTGGTACTATCTTGAGCTTTTACTATGCCTATCTTGTACTTTGGAGATTTTTTTATGGCTTGTGTAGAATGGCGATAATAGTATATTTTATTAATAGAGGGATTACATATATATATATAGGAGAGGACTAGCCTTCTCCTTATTCTCTACCCGATGTGGCACTAAAACCAATACTCAACACCCTCCTTCAAGTTGGAGCATAGATGTCAATCATGTCCAGCTTGTTACAAAGAAACTGAACCCGAGGACCTAAAAGAGACTTCATAAAGATATCAGCTATCTGATCGCCGGTCCTCACGTGGTGAAATTTTATCATCCCCTTTTGTTACTCATCACCGACAAAGTGGATGTCGATCTCAATGTGCTTTGTCCTTTCATGGAATTAAAACCAATACTCAACAACTTGCTTCTCCAACTTATGGTGTATTAGGTCTATGTCCTACCTGCCTTTTTTCAAGTTGCCTTTTCTACCTTCTGGATTACTTTCTTCAACTTCTGTATTTAACTAGACATTTTTTAATATGCCTTTATGTTTTCTTCCCGTTGTTTGTTCACTTTTGGTACTTTTTACCCATGGCCCTTTTGCTTACCATGTCCTTTATTCAATAGGTTCATGTTCTATGTTTCATTATGTCTAATCTTGCTACCATTCCATCCTCCTCCTGCTATGTAGTCTTGTTCCATTGTGTTAATTTCTTGTTCAATTTTCTTTTTTCAAACTTCTCAATCTTTTGCCCTATTCCCCTTTCCTTATTAGTTTTGACATTCAGTATGTCTTGTCACATCCCAGTTCAGCACAGACGAAAAGTTGCAACTGGACGTGATGTCGTACAAGCCTAAATTGTATTTGTATAAGGCAAGAACGGACATAATTAATAATTGATCTCAAAATAAGGTTATTGCAACGAAAATAAGCATACAAAATTGAAGTCACTGCAAGATATATAAAAGGTATCTTTTCATTGATGTGTGCAGCTGAATACAAATGCTCTCAACTGAAACTTGGCAATTTGGCTTACAATTCACTAATACAAAAGATTTACATTGTTCCATTCCTTGTATCCTTTATAACAAAATATAACACCTTTCACAGGAAAATCTTCATCGTCTAACAAATTCTCCGATGTCTCAAAACTGACCAAGCGATTTTCCATACCCGTAGAAGAGGGGGTCAACACATTGGAAAATGCATTGGTAAGCGGCATTAATTCGACTCACCCAAAATCAACACGATAATCATATGACAACATACACCATTATTAGTGATCTTTCTATTCTTTCCTTAGAGTCGATTAACAATTCATATATGATATGAACGTAAAAACATATTAAGTTAACTATCACCATACGGTGATTCTTACCCACGACCGATTGTTCTACCCTGCAAAGAAGGACGAACTTACTCTTTCTTGCATAAGACATAGCGATGCAGTCTGTTTATATGAAGGTCACTCATGACACACCATCTTGGACTATTCCTTGGAAAATACGACGATCCTTCCAATACAAGTAGCGAGCCCCATTGAAGGTTCCGTAGTTTGTGTGCTTGTACTTCAGCACTATTTATTCATGTTCCTCCTAGTCCGAATCGGTTCCAAAGCCGCGGATACTGTTCGAGAAAACCAATCCTTGTGCAGAAGTTGTTTATGACCATGCATGCATATGAAAATTAGCTATAAAACATAACATGCATGCATATGAAAATTAGCTATAAAAATAACATGCATGATAATAGAAAACTTTGAATAAATATAGCCATCTTTTCTCATCCTTATTACCACATTTCCTCGAGCCATCGCTCGTAACTCTTACTGTCCAATTCGGGAACTTAGCATAAATGACGACTCATTGTTCCCAAACATTTTTCTACAGTTCTATTACTTTGTTACAACGGTACAACATTTTTATCATTCTTTTACAGCAAGATAACAACAATTTACTTAACTTTTCTTTATCTTTTGAAACTCTTGAAATAGTATCATTGATCAAAGTGCACAACGCAGAAAGAAAAATATTTTGTTTAAGCGTGAAGATAAATGAGCGAATGATCAACACCACCCACCTTTATACGAATTGACTTTCCGTCCCAATCACATAGTTTTTTGAATGATTCCACCTCATGAATCCAAGTTCAACTAGGCCCTACGAGCCAACATGCCAGCATAATGCACCGCACGGAACGGGGCATTAAATGTCTCCCTTTCAAATTGATCTTTTTTTGGGGAGAAAACAGGTTCTGAAGCATGAGTGGCCAGCTAGATGGAAAAGCTTCATTCCGGATCTTGTTTCAGCAGCTAAGACCAGTGAGACACTTTGTGAAAATTGCATGGCCATACTCAAGGTAGATATATCTTTATTTGGATTGTCCTATCATCAGGTTAAAGTAGATGTTTCATATTTATAATTATCTTGACGAATTTATTTGTTCAGCTTCTTAGTGAAGAAGTTTTTGATTTCTCAAGAGGCGAAATGACTCAACAGAAAATCAAAGAACTGAAACAATCTTTGAACAGGTAGCATTTGCCTACTAAATTATGCTTCCATCTATCGCAAGTGTATTTGACTTCTAGTGTTTTTGTGGTAGGACGGGGGCTTTCCGTGTATAACAGGCACTTGGTTTTAGATATGTAATATCTCTTGTTATCAGTTACATTTTGTTCATGTCGTGCTAATACAACTGGTTTATGTGGGAACATGGAAATAGTAGGAAATAAGTCGATTCTAATGCACGTGACTAGTTTGTAAAAGGCACAGATGAGGCATGTCTGAAGTTGAGTTTTTTTGGGAGAGAAGATGCCCTCTGGTGAATTAATGGGTTTTTTTGGCTCAAGATGCTTACTCTTCAGCCAGTGCCTATAACTTATTCATCATGTACCATCTTATTCATCATGTACCATATAAACTTGCACAGCCTCCAACTAAAAATATAGGTAGGTAACACTTGGTTAATCATCCAAGGGTCAATGTGTGGTTAATCATCCGTGGATAAATGTGTCTAATTAAGTAAGACTCAAATCCACCGGCTAGGAGGCATGAATACTTCAAAACTGACACACTGTAGTATGTGTCCATGTTGGATACACAGAACATGACATGTAGACTCCAAAATACTCTAAGACATGCCAAAATCAGTCATTTGTCTGTGCACCATGTCCATATAGAATAATGTCACTTTTCTATCTATGCAATATTGTCGTAAGTTATATGTAGACTTATGGATACTGGAGTTTAAGAGGGCAATTCGTACATAGTTTCAATTGTGACTTGTTGAGAGCCATGTCTATGTCGCATGCTTTGGGGAAGGAAAAAGCATCCGTTGTTTTTATCATGACCTTTAGGAAACCATATAGTGGTTTTGGTTGTATGAATATTTAATAGCTATGGTTGTTTTGTTTGGAGAGTGATAAACCATCCTTTGTTTTTGTTGTGATTATTTGGGAAACCATATGATGATTTTGGTTGTATGGCATTAAATAGGTTCACAATGTCAGCTGATAATATGTATCGGCAATATTGTATAGGTTTTGCATGTCTGATTTTCATCCCCACGGATACCGGCCCGTACCGAAATTGAGACTTTCTTTACCGGTCAATTCAGTGAAGAGCTCTTTTTTAAAAAGAGAGAGAGAGAGAGAGAATTATAGCAAAAATAGTATCGGTGAAATGAATCGATCGTGCCGAAGGTCAAGTCATCAACATGGTACAGAGTATCAATAATATTTCTTCCAACACACTAACAATTATCATTTTTTTGAAGTTGTATACTAATACTCGTGTTCTTAAAATTCGGCCTAAGCGGCACCACCGAAAACCCCTGTTCGACACTCCTGTTCGGCTGTTCGGACTGTGCGGGCCTGTGTGAATTTTGAGATTTTTTTGATGCTTTATTGTGTTGTGGATATGTTTGGATTTAGACTTAGAACATTGACATTTCAAATTTGTAATATGGATTACAAATTTCAAATTTCAAAGAAATTATGAATTGTGTTATGGATTTAGAACATGTTCGGATTTCAAAATTCAAAATTTGTATTATGGATTTCAAAATTTTAAAAAAAATCAGTTCGATGCCGAACCTAGGACTAGTGGCCCTCCGTCGCACCGAATCCGCCTAGCGAATTTTAGAACACTGCTAATACTATACCTTCACAATGTTCTGGTAGCTTAATATTGTTCCATTGAAACTGCCGAGGGGGTGGTGGTCCGGTAAGGGAGGAGACGAGTGGTCATGGGTTTGAATCCCAGCCCGGGAAAAAAATAATTAAGTGGGAGGAGGTCTTGTGCTAGTAGCCCATGACATGTAAAATCATTAATGTCTGATATCTCAAAAGAAGTTCCATTGAGAACTATATATTTTTGGTGTACTTTGTCTTCAAGTAAAATAAAGAACAACATCTATTGTGACTGAATAACTCAGTAAATATTATTCCATTCAAAACTATTGGGAAACAACTATTAATATATAAGATTATGCCTAAAGGCTTCAGATACTTGTCTAGTTCTAAAATAACTTATTATTTTTTGGCTGTGTCCAACCAAGATCTTTGATCCGAAACTGCTGTAACTGCCGAGAAACTCTGAAACAGCTACTCGGGTGGATTTATTAATGGTCCAAGGGGGGCCACGGGCCCCCAAATTTTTTAAAAATGTCGATTACTATGTAGAAAATTTCTGCAGTTTTAGAATATATATTAGTTTGGCCTCCTAATGTACAAAGAGTAAGCTGGCTCAAGTGATAACACTATGGGCTTTACAATGAGAGGCATGATCTTGAGGAGACTCATCTCTCCTAAATATTTTACATATTTTGAATATTTTTTATGCACAATTTTTTCCTTCCTCTTTTGTCACACTCTGGAAAAATTGACTTTCCTTTTTTGCTTATTCTTGTTTGAGTTTTAATATATTTTTTGCTATCGAAATTCAATTAATATGACAACTTTAAGAATTTCTATATGTAGTAACACATCCCCCTCATGATTTAAATCCTGGCTCCGCCCCTGCTGATACTCAAAGGAAGGGTCTGAAACTGATTTCAATATCCACACTGCGAACGTTCATCAGATGTCGACAATACGTGAGAACTTGTTAAATGTTATATGACATATTCTATTTCCTTATTTTTATTATTTCATATGTTTATAGTTTGCAAATTGAGCAAACAAAATTATGAAGGGGCTACAGTATAATCCCTTTGAGCTTATGTTGCCTCATAAGTGGTCAAATTACTTACTTTTAAATGGTTGCATCATGCAGAAAGAAGCTGACTCTAATGATTCCTGTACACTAATTCCCTCTTGTTATCAATTTTAGGATGTAATTAATTCTTGATGAGGTGCAATATGAAGTTTATTTTGCTGTAGTTCATTCCTACATTACACACTTTAGCAGTTTAATGTAGTTCTTCGGTCATTGAAGCTGCCCTGTGATTCTTTGGTCACCACTATCTCATCTATAAGTCAATACCATTTGCTTTCAAGGACACGGTCTCATCTATAGTAATTCTATTTGCTTTAAACACCATAGGGTTCTTTTTATGTGTGTTTAATGTACAATTATGAGTTCTCCACTTTACAACCTATTTACTCAACTTTTTTGTGTGCCTATGTTGTATGGATACGGATAAGCGATATGGATATAGGATACAGACAATTTTCAGATAGGTATTATGAGTAGTCACCTATGTTACACGAAGGCGGACACAAATACTGGTATAGACACCTTTCCCCCTTGTCCGTACAATGTAGGCTTGTGTAAATAAACGAATGATTTTTGCTGGATTCTAAGTTTGATTATTCTTTGGTGATGGTCATGTCATATCCTGCCTCTCAAACATTTCCATGTTTTATAATCTGTGGTGTATCTTTATCTATGTTCGTTGTTTCTGTCATGTGTTAACCAATCTTTTTTATGGTTATTCAACAGTGAGTTTCAACTCATCCATGAATTGTGCTTATATGTACTATCTGCATCTCAAAGAACAGAGCTTGTACGTGCTACACTGGCAACTCTCCATGCTTTCCTGTCATGGATTCCTCTGGGCTATATATTTGAATCACCCCTGGTTCGCTCTTTCTGCAGACCTAGGAAGCTTACATTCACAGCAATATGTTCTTATTTATTGACTCAAGTTTAATTGCCACTTACACAACTGTCTCTGCTTATTCTTTCTTTGGTAGCTGGAGACACTCCTGAAATATTTTCCCGTGACATCATATAGGAATCTTACGCTTCAGTGTTTAACAGAGGTATGTCTCTTTAGTTTCGTTGTGTAATGTTCTATATTTAACCTGCTGCAAGTGTGAGACTTTTCTTCACACCCAAAATGTTAGGAGATATGCAAGTAATGTTGCACTAATGTACACTATCCAAGTTTTGGTAGTGCTTCAAGATTATATTTTAGAACTGCAGGTTTTTGGTTCAGATGTTGACTTCTGCATCTTGTCCACAGTCTTAGCATTGTTTCAGCGCCTCTTATGATTTTCTTGCTATTGCAGGTTGCAGCTCTTCAATTTGGCGATTTCTATGACATGCAGTACGTTAATATGTATACAATTTTCATGGTGCAGTTACAGGTGGTGCATTTTACCGTCCTTTTTGTCTTCAAGTTTCCTTTATTTATTCATGACAACTGTTGTATTGGCTTGTCTCTTGATGTATAGACTATTCTTCCACCTGGAACAAATATCCCAGATGCTTATGCAAATGGATCTAGCGAAGAACAGGTGCACCTTTCTTACTAGATACATGTTTTATGCGATCTACGTAAACTTGTTAGTTGTTAACCATCTTTCTCTTTTCCCTGCTGTAGGCTTCCAGTTGATTTTTTTTCCTTCTGACCTTACGTTTCTGTTTTTCGGTTTTGTATCTTCTAATGTGCCATTACTGATGTGTTTCGTCTCTTGACAGTCATTTATTCAAAATCTTGCACTGTTTTTCACTTCATTCTACAAGGTAATTTTCCCTCTTTCTTAATCCATTCACAAAACAAGTCCATGTTAGGCTAGATCACTATATATATATATATATATATATATATATATATATATATATATATAGTGATCTAGCCTAACATGGACTTGTATATATATATATATATATATATATATATATATATATATATATATACAAGTCCATGTTAGGCTAGATCACTATATATATATATATATATATATATATATATATATATATATATATATATATAGTGATCTAGCCTAACATGGACTTGTATATATATATATATATATATATATATATATATATATATATATATATATACAAGTCCATGTTAGGCTAGATCACTATATATATATATATATATATATATATATATATATAGGTCCTTCTACAATACATGGGATGTATCAATACATCCCAAACAATTGCATTGAAAATGCATTGGAAATTGTGAAAGGTGTTTACTTTGACTTTGACTTTACCTGTTACTTTGACTTCGGCTTTAATCTGAGCCATTGGATCAACATCCAATGATTCAGATTTGGGATGTATCGATACAAATTTTTACATGGGATGTATTGAAGAATTTTCATATATATATATATATATTCATTTATTATTTTACTTGGGATATATTTTCTTCAAACACCTCGTTTTGGCTGCCTCTTTTATAACCCCTTTGATTTTGAAACCAGTCACAAGGTCAAGATTCTTTAGTTTTTCATGTGTAACTTAGCTCAAATTTTGTGGCTACATAATTGTCATGCAAAAGTGACATTTTTGACATAGACCCTTTCTACATGCATCTCTTCAACCCTGTTGGAATTTTTACCAGAATAATTGCAAGTAGATTGTAACTGCTATATCTGGGAGAAGATAGACAGATACACAGAGAGAACAAGGTTGCATTTTATGGTAAATTGGGTTAGATCAGTCCTAGGAACATCACTAGAATATTCGATCGAGGTCGAGGCTAAGAAAAATGATAATATTAGTGGTGTGCTTCATCAAGAGCCTTTCGATGTTTATATCAGGGTCAGGGATGAGGTTAACTATGAGGGTCGAAGGCATGGTACATCATTAAATATAGAATTTGTGTGTGGTGGTGTGGCGTGTGTGGGAAGGGTGGTGGTGGGTGTACACCAATTGATCATTTATTGTCAATGGGGATATCTCCTCTATCCACTGAAATATAGGACTATTTATGAAAGTGAGGCTCCACGGTTCAGGAGGGTAAGTGAAAATTTCTTGTCTGTTTATTTATTTTGTGAACTAAAATTTCTTTAGTTTTCCTACCAAAAATTTGAGATTTGTCATGAGGAGGGTCCACTGGCTTACATATTTCTTTTATGCAGGCCCATATTCGCGTGTTGGAGTCCACAACTGAGAACAAAACTGCACTACTTTTGGGTCTTGAGTATTTGATTGGTATCTCATATGTTGACGACACAGAGGTTTTTAAGGTACATCATTTGCTGTCTACTTTCCATGGACTACTCATTATGATAATTGGTAAATAACTTCCACTAGCCGCTAACTGTGTATTTTGATTGCCTGGAAGGTTTGTTTGGACTATTGGAATATAATGGTGCTGGAGCTGTTTGAGGCGCACCACAATTTGGATAACCTTCAGGTATTTTATGTGAAGGATATATAATTGCTCATTACGAAGTGCCACATTGTGCCATATTTTTCTTTTTTAGCTATTCTCGTCCAATTCTAAAAATATATCTGGATCATTCCTGGGATGTACTTCTGTAATCATGCTGCTTGGAGTTAATTGTTCCAATATGTAGTAATAATAATTATTTGTATTGTTCCCATTTCACCCAAACATACTTTCCCTTTGAGTAGCAAAATGAATATATTGGTGCTGGAGCTGTTTTGAGGCGCACCACAATTTGGATAAAACCCTCAGGTATTTTATGTGAAGGATATATGATTGCTATTACGAAGTGCTTCATTGTGCCGCATTTTTCTTTTTTATCTATTCTCATCCAATTTTAAAACTATATCTGGATGTTTCCTAGGATGTACTACTGTAATCATGCTGCTTCGAGTTGATTGTTCCATATGTAGTAATAATAATTATTTGTATTATTCCCATTTCACCCAAACATACTTTCCCTTTGAGTAGCAAAATAAATATTATGAAAATTTCTTCATTTAAGGTAATTGGTAGTTTGGTTGGTGACACAAGTCAATACTGATCATTTGATATAAGTGTCCAACTTGTGCTTACATGGACGTACTATACCATACCTCAATTTTCACATTAGAGGTTTTTACTACAATGTTTTATCCTTGGAGTCAAAGAGAAACAAAAAATCGACACTTGTATTCTGTTCGTGTCCTAAATTGTAGACCTCAAACTATGTAGAAAATGGCTTCAAGTTAGTGATTCTATTGATTGTTGCCAGTATGGAAGCCTTGAAAACCTTGCATGAAGCAGTTATAATGCTACTAAGAATCCAACTCTCACCCCTTTCCATTTACATATATTTTCAAACTTTTCCCTCTCAAAATGTCTTAGGAGTGTGCATGCATTTTGTGCATTTGGCAGGGAATTCAACATCTTGCATCCAGCCCTGCAATAGTCATTTATTGTAGTGTTATATATATAAAACAAAGATGTAAAAGTTGTTGTTCCTATATGATTTGAGATCTATGATTGAACTCTGGAATAATGCAGCATGAATGTACTACTTAGTACTTTTCAGTTTCGGTTTAAAGAAATGGGTCGCTGCAGGTGTTAATATATAGATGCACCAATTATGACTTCCCAAGAGGTAACTTGTATTTGTGTAATCTTTGCACGTGGTATAAACATGTCATTATGCCTCAAGAATCTTGGTAGTATCCATCATTGCGACAATTACGATGATTTAAAGTATTACTGATCATCCCTACATGATTTGGGGGTTATGATTGAACTGGAATAATGCTGCAGAAATATACTAGTCAGTAGATATCAATTTAAAGAATTTTATCCTGCTTGGTTTCATGAACTTAAACTGCATAGCCAAAAGGTATATATCAAGTTATCAACCTGCCTTCCAACTGGTCATCTAGGTTTTATGGCATAGCCCTCTCATGTCCATAGCTATTTTGGCTAGTAATTTGGCACCAAAGTAGAAGGTTGACATCAGGTTCACATCCAGCCGTAGATCCGTATCAATCAGGAGCTTTCTTATGCTCTATAGCGGACCCCATTTTTGATGGGAGAAGAATTGGATTAACGATGAACAGTACCAAGTTCCTCAGAGGTGGGACTTGAATGTGCACATTCTTTCTGTGCATGGTACAAACCTGCCAAGCTTCTCTTCAAGAATTTTAGTATTGTCGTTACCATCATCATGATCAGTAAACCAGTTGGAAGTACTACTGATCACCCCTATATGACTTGAAAGCTATGGTTGAATTGGAAATAATGCTGCAGAAAGGTACTAGTTAGTACGTTTCAATATCAATTTAAAGAAATGGAAGGTTCCCAGGAGGTGACTTGTGTTTGCGCTTTATTTCTGCGCATGATACAAACATGTCAAGCTTTATTTGTCAGGAAGCCATCGTCATGAGCTTTATAACAATGTATAAATTTTATAACCATTGTTACATATTTGATGATTCAAGTAAAAGGATGTAAGTGCATGCACAAAAAACGTCTACGGTTCAAGGTTGAAAACATTGAAGTGGTTACATCTTTATGCAATGATTTATGTTGTCTGGCATATTTTAGAGCTTGCCCTGTAGATCTCTCGCTTATATTTGTTTTGTGTGTAGCATTCTTATAGACGTGTTTGTTTTTTCGAATGAGATTTTGAAGTTATGCTATGTCTTGTAGTTACTAGTTGATTTTTTTATTAACTCGTGGAGTTTTTTTTTTTAATCTTTTCGCTCTTAGACTTCAGTTATCTCCAGTATTGTTGATGGCCTTGGTTCAACGATATATCAACGACGACATGTCTATTCTGGTCCAATGTCAAAGTTAAGAATGCTCATGATTAGTCGAATGGCAAAGCCTGAAGAGGTCCTAATTGTTGAAGATGAAAATGGCAATATTGTCCGTGAAACAATGAAGGACAATGATGTTCTTGTCCAGTATAAGGTTTGTGTAATACTATTTTAATGAAGACAGATACTTCTATTTATTCTGTGTTGTGCCACTTCTAAAAGAAGTTTTTTCAAAGTTTATTTCTTTTAATGAGTTTCTTTGTTGCTTTGTTTCCGATTATTTGCTTGTCACTTAATTAGTGATCATTTCCTAGGCTGTCACGTCGAGATACGTACCGTTATTTTTTCTTCTCATTTAGTTCCATGTGTTTCCTGATCACTGCAAACATTACGTCATGGAAACATACGAGCTGTTCCTGGAGATTCGTCTCTGGGATGGACGAGTGGGTTGTCTGACAGAATATATATATATATGTATATATATATGTGTGTGTGTGTGTGTGTGTGTGTGTGTGTGAAAATGAATAAATCAACTGGCTTGTCCAATAAAGTATCCAGTTTAAATTTTTGGAGAATCAGCTATATTGTTGACACTGATGCTTGAATAAAGGTTGATGATTATGGTTATAACTCTACTTTATGCATTCTGGTTATAAAATTTAAAGTTTCATACGTAAGGGGAAACCAAGGTGATTAAGATGCAACCCTTTAAATTTTAGTATATATTTTTTTTCCATCTTTGTAATTATTTGGACGAGATCATGTTTCATTTTGACACATTGTTGCAGATCATGAGGGAGACACTGATCTACTTGGCACACCTTGATCACGAGGATACTGAACAACAGGTAATGCTCACTAGCAGCCTTTAATGTTTGACTATAATTTTAAGACCTAAGTGGCTATAAACAATTAAAAATCATTTTGCCCGTGAACTCTGCAGTTCCAATGTTTTGATTACTGCTGTTATATGCCTTCCTACGATTACAAGTATTGCACATCTTGTTGGAATCATGATTAAATATTAGCGTTATTTGGAGAGATGACGACGATCTTAAGATTTTTGGAGAGAGAACCACTGTCTTAAGATTTGCTTAATGTGTTAATGGCATTATTACTTTTCCATTTAGATGTACACATAAGTTACAGTCTTTTCATTATCTTGCTGATTTGCCCATAAAATGAGACTAATCTCACATTTTAAGCATTCTGGCTGGCGTTATGAGAACTTGACTATCTGATATTAGAGAGTTTTGTGTATGTATACATTAAATGTGTTCTAGATTGCTTTCTTTAAACTGTAGCTTTCTCTAGTAATATGGCATTGCAATTTTTAAGTGGATTAAATGTAACGTTTCGTAATGTCAATTCTTTTCACTGCCTTAATGTGCCATAGAGATGAATGCAACTCCCTATAGAAAATTGTATCATCTTTTATCTTCATCTAGACTCTTTATAGTATAGAGGATCTTGGAGGTTACTCGGTTACATGAGCTTGAATATTAATCCTATGGTGGTTCTTTTCTTCCTTTTTAACATATTTTATGCTATGCAATTGGGTTAGCATTTAATTTAGATCCAGTATATAAATGTAAAGCTTCATTTCAATGCTATTTTTTTCTGGCTTCAGATGTTGAAGAAGTTGAGTAAGCAGTTGAATGGGGATGATTGGTCCTGGAACAGCTTAAACACCTTATGCTGGGCTATTGGATCTATATCTGGGTCTATGATGGAGGATCAGGTACATAATTTCTTGGCAGTGGTAGTGCCCACATATCTTTTTTTATCTGTGTTTACATCTTCCACATTTACGAGTTTTAGGTTGACGAATATTTAACATTTCTGTCATACTTAAGCTATTTGCTTGATAAACATAACCGTTTCCTTTCTTCTTTTTAAAGAAAACGGTCTGCCAAGTGCCAACGCAGTCTGTTTTCAAGTTTTTTTTTTTGCATGTGTACAGATATTAGATGTGAAAACAATTTCTTACTTGATAGTGTTGAGCTAGGAACTGAAGCTGATTCTCGTAAAATGTTTTTCTTTTTCTTTTCTAATGATGGTTATTTCAATTTTCAAGTTCTACCCATGGTAATCAGCATGTAGGCACCTTTAGGTGCTTGTTACTATCTACTAATAGTTGGCAACTTGGGTAGCAATGAACCTACTCTAATTTGCATGATTCGATGTAAGGGCTTTGACGAATAGCTGATTTGACCTGCTAATGCAATTTTGTTAATTACTATACTAGATCAGGTTCTTGAAACTGTATAATATCAGTTTGGAGGCAGATCGATTTCTACTTTTCCCTGTTTCGGTTTATTACTGCTTTTATCTTTGGAAGTAACTTACAATTGTACGATGACTGGAATTTTAAATTGATTTTGTCCTCTAATTCTTTGACAGGAGAACAGGTTTTTAGTAATGGTCATTCGTGACTTACTGAATCTCTGTGAAATTACCAAGGGAAAAGATAACAAAGCTGTTATTGCTAGTAACATCATGTACAAATAAAAATTCCGTAGTTAAATTATTTATTTGGTGATATACTAATCACTTTTTAACTTTGAATGCTATATGTTAGGTATGTTGTTGGGCAGTACCCTAGGTTTCTCAGGGCTCATTGGAAGTTTCTGAAAACTGTTGTGAATAAGTTGTTTGAGTTCATGCATGAAACACATCCAGGAGTTCAGGTGATTTTTTTTTTGTTCTATAAACTGTTATGAAACATGTTATGCATACATATTATTAATTTATCATCATGGGACACTTTTGAAACATTGGCCAGTCTTCAGATCTGAATCATTTTGGAAGAGTGCTCATGATATGTTTCTGCATCTGTATTTATCAAACTAAGTGATAAGTAGTAAAAGTTAACGCTATTCTACTTTGGATTCAAACGCCATATTATAGAAAATCATTAGGATTCATCGGACTACCTTGTTTTAATCATGTTCATATATTTATATTTCTTACTTCGTAGAGTATATCTGGAATCTTGCTGCACACTGTTATCTCTACAATTATTACTGGTTTTCTTTTGCAGTTTCAATTTTTTCTTAGATAATCTTTGTAGGGTGGTTAGGGTGATTTATGACTGATAATTATCGATAATTCAATTCTGAAGGGGGTGTCCATTGATGTACTTCTTCTAGGTTCAGGAAACTGTGTTTATCACTTTATTGATTCCCATCATCTTTTTAATCACCTCGATATTGCTTTCATTGTTTTGGCCACTCCTGGTCAATGTGGTTACTATGATAATCCCAATTTCTCATCTTGTATTCCACCTTCATATCATATAAGGTTCAAATCAGAAGAGCTCTGCATTAGAATATACCTTTTCTATATTATGCTATATTTGTATACAATATACAATGTGAATGTCTCAGTAATCTATTCCTGTTTTTGGATTTAGGAAGCTGTGTTGTTGTGTAGCGATTATGTATATTTTCTTAATATTAAGTGATGAATCAGTGCGATCTCTAGATTGTCATGTAAATTGACACTCGATTAGGCTTCAAGTACCTCTTTTGTAGGATGTGCTCAATTACTTTCTTCCAGCTAAATAATGTGCAGTCTTATACTTCATTTTTTATGCTATCGTTCCATCCGAGCAACCTCTCAGATGGTTATGAATTTACCAACAAGGTTTATTGTATTGCTTGGTTCACCATAAATGTCACCCAAGCTTGGAATTATTGGTTTCTGTTTCAAGTATAAGCATTGTGGCAAGTACTTGATTGTTGAATGTGCCTATTAGTTTTGTCATGGTTTGCTCATTACCTATCTCATCTGTTTTATTATTTCTTCCATGTCTTAGTACAAGTTTCTATGTTATTTTTTTTATACTTGAATGTTGATATTTGAATATCAAAAGCTTCTTTTTTGACAATTTTCTTTTCAACAGAGCTATAAACTTCGAGAGGTTTTGTTGGGATTATGAACAAAATGTTTGTATCTGAAAATTTCAATTTCTAACCTTTTTATATTGAACTTAACTTTATTTTGAATGTTTTGTATACTTTTCCTTGTAAATATTGACTTTTGCATGTTAATTATAGTAGTCACCGGGGGTGGCCTGGCGGGTGGGCCTGGTGAGGGTTATTGGGGGAGGTCCTAGGATCGAACCGAACCCTTGCCTCACAAAAATAAATAAATAGTTATAGTCCAAATCTTCTGTATGCATTATGTAGTATCTACTATTAACCTTATTTCAATAGCCTTTTTCTAGTGGGTGGTTTTTAACTTTTTATTACTGAAGTTCTTGTTTTGATCTCTTTTCTTTTCACAAGTTGCCTTCTCCTTGTTTTCTCCAACACTCAATTAGCATATTGGATCTTGCTCATCTTGTCTCACCCATGGGTGGGGCGAGACTGATGACCTGCTGAGTTAACTTACCATGATCTGAAGCGATGATTAGTTTTTTAATTATTTGGGCTATCCCTTGGCTTGACTGAAATTTTAAAATGTTAGTGTATGCTGTTGGCAGTCGATTTGCACAAACCTGTTTAGGGACTGCACAACTCAAGTCATTGTTTTTTCTATCCTAACACGTATGTAACAATATCATTAATGTACAGACTTATAAGAGTGCTACACATTTCAAATATATATTTTCATTAAATCGTAACCGTCTTCTAATGCATTTCAACGTTTCTATCGTTTTTGGGTGGTTTCCAATATGACTTCTTTATCTAAAATTAGATGCCGTTATTGGCACTCCTAAAATGTCTTCCTGCACTCCTCTTTAATTCTAACAGTCAAATTCCAAATTTGCCCCTGTATTAACGTTATTGGCACTCCTAAAATGTCGTCCTGCACTACTAAAATGTCGTCCTGCACCCCTCCCTCTATGCATGCTCAAATTAATGTCATATTTAATGCATTGGTATATTTGGAATTAAAATGATAGAAAATTAAAGAGTGCAGGATGACATTTTAAGAGTGTCAATAACAGCACCCTTAATATTTAGCTTGTAATTCCATGCTTCATTTATATCTGTTTAACATCCATCACCATCTCCAACAAAACATTTATCCTTTTTTGGATCAGCTATGTGGGTCCTCATATTTCATTCAGCTCTGCTAAGTGCCATCCAGTGTTGTAAATTTCGGTAGGCGGATTCGGTGGGGTAAAGGGGCGCCTAGCGCCTAGGCCGCCTAGGCGGCCGCACAGAATTTTTTTTTTTTTTTTTTTTAAGTTTTGGTTTTTAATTTTGAAAATTTTTGATATTTTTTTGAATTTTTTTTGAAATTTGAAATTTTATTTATTTATTATTAAATTTAATGATTTTTTATTATTATTTTTTAGAATCTGAATTTTTTTGAATTTTATAAACTGAAATTTCAAATTTCAGAAATTTCAAAATTCAAAATTCAAAATTTTGAATTTTCCGCTTTGTCGAACAGGCCGAACAGGGGCCGATTTGGCCGAACAGGCCCGCCTAGGGCCGAACTGGCGCCTAGGTGGCCGATTTGGGAGCTTTCGGTGCGGCAGGCGGCCGCCTAGGCCGATTTTTAGAACACTGGTGCCATCACCTCTCTAACATAAGTAGATGCCATCAGTTGTACTGTCTCTGTCTAATCCAACGTCATTTAGTTCTACCTTTAATTCCAGTAGCTTGCTTTTATATTCATTTGCGTCATCATTTTTTGCTGTTTTTTTGGGTCTTCATAGTTGTTCCTTCTTTTGGAGTGTCACCAATAGCTTTACAATTAGGGAACGAAGTACTACATAGGGGAAGGAGATACCGAAAAAACCCTCAGAGAGGGAGAAACAAAAACCCTACAAAAAAAGATCAAACTTCCTGAAAGGGAGAAGGAAACACTTTTTATGTGGTGGCTTTGTTATTAATCCCCATGCTATACTTACAGATCACAATGGGCCTCCACAAGATACACACCTCTGTGCATCATGGACCTTTATGTTTGCGTAGTCCTTTGGTTGGAATTCATCTAGCCTGCATTTGGGGAGTTCCGAATCCAACTGTTCTTATGCCTCCATGCATTAACTGTTTGAGTTATTGCACTTTGGCTTCATAGCTTTTTGATCGATTAACGATAACAAATTCACCAGACCATTTTTCTTCTTCTGAACGTACTAGTATAGAGCACCATTTGTCTTCCCTATTCATTATGTTGTTTTATGTGTTATTAATCACATGTTTTTATTTATAACTCCCTGCATTATGTCAAATTCATTTTTCTTGTTTCATCTGGTGCGGAACCCATGTATATCTGTTCTTAGGAGTGTTTTGATGTATCATTTTCAGGACATGGCATGTGACACTTTCTTGAAAATTGTTCAGAAATGCAAGCGCAAATTTGTTATTACACAGGTAGTATATATTTATATTTGTTGCTGAATCCATGTGTCTTATCTTATCTAACAATGTTTTTTGCAGTGTTGCTCCAGTTTTGTCATTCCTCGCTATTAATTTTTATTCTAGCGCAAGAATGCTTCTTAGTGTTCATCCCAAGAGTTATATGACACCAAAATAACATGTATTTGGCAAGATCATTACTTAAAGATGTATCCATGGTTACTGTTGTAGTTGAGATTGTTCAAAAGATATTTAGTCCTTCAATTTTACCAAGTGCAGTTAGCTAGATGGTCCTGTAGCTTTTGCAATTTACTCAGATGTTCATGTTCATCTGTCAAGTCACATTTTATCCTGATGATATAGATGGTAATGGATATATACTCATTCTGTTCCATTTGTCCCAGTGCAATTTGCACATACCACTTAAGTCTGTCAATGACATTCTAGTATTTCCATAAATACCTGTTAGAACTTTAGTCAAGTATTCAGTATTGAGCGATTATTTGAAGTGGTATTGGTATCAGATGAACAAATTTTTGCAGTGATGAGCATAGATTTCTGAAAAGTTGTTACCTTATGTTACAGGTAGGTGAAAATGAGCCATTTGTATCTGAACTTCTATCCAGCCTTCCAAATACAGTTGCAGATCTTGAGCCTCACCAGATTCATACATTCTATGAATCGGTATTATGGACCTAACTTCAACTTTTATCGGACTACCTGTTTGTTAGAACAAATTCTTACTACTAGCTATTTTGAAGGTTGGTAACATGATTCAAGCTGAATCCGAAGCTACAAAGAGGGATGATTATTTGAAAAAGTTAATGGAACTTCCAAATCAGGTAATGGGTTTTACTTGATTTGCTCTTTGATGAAGGGTTATTTTCTGCTCTACTCACTTTAAATAGGCATGTCTGTTCTCGTCATGGTGTACTCAGATTAAACTTTTCTGTTAGAGATTAGCAATTGTTTTTTTGTTGTTGATGTGAACATGCCACTGTCTGATTATCTTTGATTTCATAAAAAAGATTATACAATAACTTCGATTGGCTACAAAAATTTCTGTAGAGATGGGCAGAAATCATTGGACAAGCAAGCCAAAGTGTTGATATACTGAAGGATCAGGATGTCATAAGAACAGTCCTTAATATACTACAGGTATTCTCATCAGAAAGAGCGTGAGTTACTTTTATTTATTTATGTAGTTTGTTTCTTTTGGTTTCACATCAGTGTTTTAGTTGGGGATGTTGTCAGGTACCTGGCCAATGGCTTTTGTGTCTGATTCTATGTTTATTACTTTGAAGTTTATTCTTATGTTATTAGGTAGAACAATAGTTTAGTGTTTTATTTGTTTTCTTGTTAGTTTAGCTTTTTATATAAAATGTAAATTAATTTATGTTCATCCCATAGTTGACGGTACCGGTCAATGCTGAAACTGATACTGGAACACAGCCAAAACTGCTGAAACTACAGAAACCAACTGATTCAAAACTACAAAACACCCGAAACTGCCCCATGACATTAAGAAGGGTCTGATATCCGTGAACCATAAGTTGATCCATTAGTTACCCTTTTAGGAAATATCATTTCGAACCCGTTTTTTAGAACTGGCTCGGAATAGTCTAGTCTTAAGTGTCTTGTACTTTTATTTTCATAAAGTAGTTTATTGTCACTTCTAGGATTAGCTTCTTTCCTGGTTTACTCATGCCAAAGGTTTAGTTCTATCGAACTCCGGGAGCCTTTACTTATATAAGGAAATTTTGGGGAAATTCAAGATATATACAAATTACTTGCTTGTTGTATAAGACAGATTCAAGTTTTCTTCAATA
The DNA here is from genome assembly GCA_029216955.1 of Iris pallida. Taxonomy (NCBI): domain Eukaryota; kingdom Viridiplantae; phylum Streptophyta; class Magnoliopsida; order Asparagales; family Iridaceae; genus Iris; species Iris pallida. Next base: position 3,402,134 of record JANAVB010035420.1, on the reverse strand, counting down.
TCTTTAAATGGGAAAATTTATATATGTTAGTGCTGATGTGTTAATCTTCATTCAGGTACATCTCTATGGCATCACTAAGCAAGTGCCGTCCAATCAGTTGGTTTTACATTAGTTGGCCTTCAGGACTTCCTTATTATTGGGTTCAACTACAACCAACTTCATAGGTTTTCACTTAGTATATGGTTTTCAGCCAATTTGGATTTCTCCTCATTTTAGGCTGGTTCAGAATGACAGCAGAGCCTTCATCTCAAACATGTGAGGGTGGCTACATAATACTTTGGTGGGTCCTGTCAGATTTCTAGGAGGGAGGCTATCAATATAATTCTTATTCAATGAAATGTTAACGATTACTTTGAAATCACTCAAGACTAAGAGTAAGATCGAAACCTTTGAAGTTCCCATACTTTCTTAGGTAAAACTGAACAACTCTAGGGATGTTTGGTTGCCTTTGAGTAGTAATGCTGCAACATTTCTTGCAGCATTTCCAGCTTTTTTTGTCTTCTGCTGTAAGTAGTGTCGACAAGCACTCTTTTTCCATATGACTTCATTGGAGGAAATACCAAGAGAGAGCATAGGATTGAAGCACAGTTTTTGTTTGATGCTTCGGTTGTTCCATCGCAAGGGAAGATATTCCTGTTTATTCTCATCAATAATTACTAGCAATTTGGTGCTTTAAAAAAAACTTTCCAGGAGAGAATGGTCTAGTCCCTGCTCTACTTTCAGAGTTCAGCTTGAACAGGCTCCCCATCGTCACTCATGACGGAGCACACTTTGGAAAATCTTCACTGCATTGTCTATCCTACTTTATGTGAGACAAGGTGTTGGGAACTTGGTCTTTGTGTCTGGAGAAGATGGAGTTGATGCCTGTCTTAGATGGTTCCGTGATCAACTTTGGAAAATCTTCACTGCACTGTCTATCCTACTTTATGTGAAACAAGGTGTTGGGAACTTGGTCTTTGTGTCTGGAGAAGGTGGAGTTGATGCCTTTGTCTTAGATGGTTCCGTGATCACCTACCTAGGATTTGTTAGGGTCTTATTTTCTTCTAAATCTGCCAGGAAATCTGGTGTGCCCTGTGCTCTGTATACACCTGGGAACCAGCCTTGTCATTTTGGTTCTTAGGCTTCGATTAACATGGTATCTGTTGGCTATTGATGTTTCTGATTAGTGTGCATCCTTGCATTGAAATAAATTAGTCATTATACGTCCTGTGACTCCTGTCCCATGTACAAGCCGTCATAATTTCCATATTATTACCTTTATTAGGGGGTAGAAACCTTTGATATTGGTGACAGTGCGTCTCGACCCATCTTGACATGTACACATAGAAGCCCCTTCTCTAGTAGATCTTGTCAAATCCTATTTAACTTGCCAACCTCATAATCCAATTTGTGTCCTTCTCTCAGGCAGTAGAAAGCACTGCGAACCTTGATTCCTAGTTACCAAAGCATTTGGAATTAATTACAAAATCTGAAGACACCAAACAGAACAGCATGTCCTTTGTTCCTGTGCTCATCAAATATAGATGATATAGACATTGACCATCATCGGGGTCTTTGTTGTGTGTCAAAGCCAAAGGTGGATTTGAGTAGGGAGGTACTTGATAAAAGTTGTAGTCAAGGAGTAAATAGAGGGGGAAATGGGAAAGGCTAGAGGATGCCTGTGAGTGAAGCTAACAGAAACTAGTAGGCTAGTCAGCTGGTTTTTGGTGATTACTTGTGCAGTCCTTTTTTTTGGTGAGACTAAACTGGGTAAGCATTAGTCAGATCTCCGACCAATGCCCAACCATCATTTGATTATTACTTAGGCAGTCATTTAGCTATCTGACGGCCTGGGAAGGGGCAGTACCTGGACAATGCCAACCTGGTGCTGTGTTGGCAATTGCAGGAATTGTATAGCTGGAACCTGTAAGTAGGCACATATCGAATGCATGATTCTCTCATCAAGTCCAGTTGCTCACATGTTCTTGCTGTTATTATGATTTGTGACAGAAAATTTGTAACAGATGGAACCTGTAGACTTGTATTGTTGCTTATTATATGTGGAATGCTTGAATTACTATACTCTGTTGTCGTTCTTATGTCTTACAGTGCGGTATCATTCAACCTTAAACTATACAATGGGATACAGCCTATAAGCTATACAATATGAGAGGCATAGTTTATCCTTACAATACACTTGTCACTTTCTGTAATGTACAATATGATACAAAAATTATCAACCCGAATTTGAACAAGTTAAACCTAAGTTTTAAGTGGTTTAGAATTTAATGTTCTTATAACATGTTGGCAAAATTCTAAACTTCATCCAAATGCCCATAGGTCTCTTTAAAACCAATTATCACTTTTTGTTAAAAACTTATGGACAACTTCCTTCCAAGTGAACTTTTGGACATGTTTTCATTTTGTCATCCTTTATTGAGTTCTAACATCTCCAACAATGAGATCTAACATCTTTGCCTCCTCTAGCATCTTTGCCTGCAGGAGTCTTCAGCACCAGACAAACTGATTTTCTCTAGAAAATAAAACATTTTTTTACTGTTGTTCCTTGATATCTGTTTTTAAGATTTTTTTAACGTCTATGTTCTTTTTCCAATAGAGGGTTCTCTTCCTGTGTTTCCTATGGTTTTATTTGTTTAGAAACTGGACAGCACAACAGAGTTTAAGAATCAAGGTCTTGGTTGATGCTATGACGCTGAACTTATAAATAATACCATTGTGTAATGTTAAAAATATTATTGCTCATAATTATACTCTTGATAAACTTGTAACTTAATGCTCGACAATGTTCTTTACTATTGCTGATGTGTTATATATATATATATATATATATATATATATATATATATATATAGGAAGCGGATCAAAAGTTCCCCTTAGAAAACCCCCTAAAAAACTCCCTCACTCTAATCCGTAATTTAATGTTAATATTAATGTTAATATTAACATTAAATACTAAAATTAACATTAAACTTAACATTAAAATTAATATTAACATTAACATTAATATTAACATTAACATTAATATAAAAAAATATTAACATTAACATTAATATTAACATTAACAGTAATTTTAACATTAATATTAACATTAATATTACGAATTAGAGTGAGGAAAGTTTTTAGGGGTTTTTGTAAGGGTGGCATTTGATCCGCTCCCATATATATATATATATATATATATATATATATATATATATATATATATATAAAGCACGATATGATAATCTTGTGAATCACTCGATGTGAGTTTTGACACTTGGAAATAATAACTATAACTACCAGACAACCCTTCACCCAGTTCGCACACCGCAAGGCTCCTGCAACTTCCAAGGGGTAGAAAGGTCATCCAGACCCCAATGGACATGTGCAAGGCGAACAAAGGTCAAGGTTGTAAAAGACGCTAGTCGGACGGGTACTCGGAGCCTAACCCGTCTAGGTGGTTAAAAAATCTCCCAAAAAATTCTACTGAAAATTGCAGAAGAAGTATATAAAACCCAAAACATGCATACACGGGCGTGTGTGTGTGTTGGGGGGGGGGTGGAATCCTAGGCGGGCGCCTAGGCTGATTTTTAGAACAATGACCAAGGTAAAGAGTGCTTGAAATGAGCAAACCATGCCGCGTGAGCAAATTAGCTTAAAGCCTAAAAAAACTGGCAACTATGGAAAAACAGCCCCGCGAAACATTGCGGAACAATTAGGAGGTAGTGACTCCTTTCTAGCTATCTACCCCACAATTGTAGTGGATAGTTTTGGCCATTAGTGGGAGATGACTACAAGTAGCCCATCCTTCGGCTGAAAGAGGATCTTCTTCTTCCTCTTCCAAAAAAAAATCGTGCTGCGCATACAAAAGGGAGATCCTCATGGCCAATACTTGGGTCAACCATCTACGCCTTCGGTTCTTAGCCATTCAGCCGCAACAAGAGATCGGTCCTAATTGATCTCGATCTCTCTCAATCCACGTTGGCTATCCCGTAGCTTGTATGCAATTGACGTCTCCGAATTACAAAGCATCCGACAAGAATGCATCGTCATCAAGAAGAAGCTTGTCTTGGTTTCAGATCGTCAACAGAGAAATATGATCTCGCATTGATCAAGTCTCCATCGACACACTTCCCCAGACCTTTTAATTTGTAGACATTTTGAAATTTTCGTTGTAAAGTTGTAACTTTTCAACAATTCAATACAAGTTTTCGTTCGCATTTCAATAGCTATGTTGTATTAAGTGTGAGGCGACGAGACTGTCGTCTCGTTTAGTGGCGCTTAGCGCCTCACTTTTTTTTGCTCCTACATGTAAAATACTCTATATATTATATACACATAAATTTTAATATTTTTTCATACAATTCTACCAATATATGCATGAATAACAATACCAATTATCAATCAAGCAAAGTAACAATATAAATATTAGAATCGAAATGCAAACTACAAGCCACACAATGCATACATACTACATAGTCACCAAAATACCATCAAACATAAAAGTTGTCTCTAAAGTTCATACTTAAAGTTTTTCAACTATCCAACTATGTAAATAACAAAAGTTTCGGTTCAATTTACTAAAAAAATAAAAATTAAAAAATTAAAAAATTTAAAAATAAAAAAAAAATTCCGTTAAGCGAGGCACCTAAGGCGAGGCGAGGCGCTACTAAGCAACGTCTAAGCGCTGATCGATTTTCTGGGTCGAAAATTCATTAAGCGAGACGTCCTAATTCTAAATCTCGCTTAAGCGGTGCTTAAGCGCGCTTTTCACAACATAGTTCAATAGCAATTTCCATGCGAAAACAGTGACAACCTAGTTACCTTACATGGTGCCATATACATACATATATATATATATTTATATATCATTTTTTGCAGACCAATACCAGTGCTGCTGGTTCGCTTGGGACATATTTCTTTCCACAAATATCGTTGATTTTCTTGGATATGCTGACAGTATACAGGTATGCTTAGTACTAATTCCAGTATTTAAATTTGGCAACTCTGAATTTCATCTCTTGATAACTAGTAGAGTGAAGATATACTGGTAATAATAATTAAATTAATGTTTTGTAACAGAATGTACAGCGAGCTCATATCTAGTAGCATATCAGATGGGGGTCCTTTTGCTTCAAGATCTTCTTTTGTGAAACTTCTCCGGTATTGCAAAATGAAGCCAATCCTGTCTGATTTGTTTGCACTCTACATGTTTGGGTTAAGAGCATGAAGAAAAGTTTAATGTGGGTTGATTGTTATTATATGTGCAGATCTGTGAAGAGGGAGACTCTCAAGCTAATTGAAACATTTCTGGACAAGGCTGAGAATCAACCACACATAGGAAAGCAGTTTGTGCCGCCGATGATGGATCCTGTACTTGGTGACTATGCTAGGAATTTGCCTGACGCCAGGGAATCTGAAGTTCTATCACTCTTTGCCACAATTATAAACAAGTATATTAGCGTTTCTTGAATAAAGTCTCCTCATATTGTCTTTTTACTTTCGAATTTGTGCTCCTTTCAACTAGGACCTTTATGTTCCTGTTTCTATTAAAACATCCCTAAAATTATTTCCTGTTGCAACCCCCACCCACACACAAACCATATACATTTACTGTTGGTCACAACTTTCTAAATGTCTAAATAATGTATTGAATTGTAAAATTACCTGTTGACTTGTACCTGTGCTTGCCCTCAAATGATAGTTCACATTTAAACATCAATGTCTATATGATAAAAGACTAGCTTCTAAATCTACCTGCCAAGTGGGGTCTAGGTTTTATGTCAAGTCTCTCTTGCTTATAGCTTCTACCTTTGCTTGGGGTTGGGTATCCGCATCAAGGGTTGAACTCTGGTTACAGCTGGTCATAAAAGCTGTCTGTTCTTCTATGGAGCTTTCTCGTAGTCCATATCTAAACAATCTAATGGTTGAAGGCTTGACCTATTCTTGAAATTTACTTACAGTTGTAACCATATAAACATTGGAAATTGGCATTGCTGTGAAATGACGAGTATTTTACATGGGAACAGGCACCCCAACCGATAACCTGACCCGAAAAGAATTGAAACCCAAATAAAGTTCAGGTTGGGGTTGGGTACAACGTGTGAGACCTGAAAACAATTCGGGTCTGGTTTGGGTTCTAATAAATGTATAAAATTATTGTTGCTTGTACAAAAGTTGGTCTATGGCCTGTTGGTGAAGGGTTTAATGTTTGTTTGAGGAGGTACATGATTCGATTCCCACCATCTACATTATGGTGGATTTCTTTAGTTTTATATATCAACCCGACCGCCGGACCCACTCGCGGAGGGGAGGAGGAAGCCGGGGAGGAAGGGAGGGGGCGGACGGCCCCCTCTGGCAGGCCGCGGCGGCCCCCCAGGCGGGGGGGGGGGGGGGGTGGAGGCGGAAGCCGGGGGTCGGGCGGACCCCCATCTGCGCAGGCGGCGACTCGGGAGGGATTGGCGACGGCCGGGGGGGCGGCCGACCCCTCCCAGGCGGTGGCGGAGGGCAAGGTGGCCCGGCGGGCTGCGGCTACTCCGGCGGGCAACGGGTTGGATGCTCCTATGTTCGAATTCGGATCGGGATCCTGGGCTCGAGATGGCCGGATAGATGATGATGGTTGGACGACGGTGGTGCGATGGCGTCCGGGAGGGGGAAGAGGGGCTCAAAATCAAGCGATGAGTCGGGCGGGCCCTGGGAGGAACGGGGATAGGTCTACCATCGGCCTAGGTAGCACACGACGACAGGGAGGAGGACCGGGGCGCACTGCGTCTGGATGGCGGCCAAAGGCGACGGCGGCGGAGAAAGGAAAGGGTATTGCTGGAGATGTCGGGACTCAGAGGCCTCCGTCTGCCACTCCCCGGGCGGTCACAGACGGGCCTCGTCCCAAATCTTGGAAGGATGTTTGTATGCCTGGTGGGAACAAGAGCCCGGTGTCGATGGAGTATGTGCCACCGATGCAGGTAGGAGGAGGCATCCGAGCATATTTCCCGGCAGAGGAGATAGCGGAGGTCACGGACTTCTGGAAGAACACGCTGGTGATGTATGTGTTGGAAAGTAATCCGTTCTATGGGCAAATACGGGGATATGCAGAGAGGGTATGACGTCCCAAGGGGAGCATGAAGATCTTCTCCTGTGAGAATGGGTTTTACTTTGTGAAATTCGGCTTGGAGGAGGACGTGTCTAGGATTATTCGAGGAGGGCCCTGGTCCTTTGACGGGCGGCTCATTGTCCTGAAGGAGTGGACACCGGAGTTGAGATTTGAGAAGGAGGTGCTGAATGCGATTCCCGTCTGGATTCGCTTTCCTGAGTTCCCGGTGAAATACTAGAGCATCCCTATGCTGATGAGATTAGCTAGCTTGGTCGGTAAGCCGATCAAGACGGATGAGGCTACGGCTTTCCGTACCAGGCTGATGTACGCTAGGGTATTTGTGGAGATAAAGGCTGGGATGGAGCTCCCGAGTATTCTCGAGTATCAGGTGGCGTCCTGGGAGGTTCTGACTCAGGCCGTGGAGTATGATTGAGTCCCCCAATGTGTTCCCTCTGTGAGTGCTTTGGTCACTCATCTAGTGCTTGCCTGACTAGAGGGACGGAGACAGTTAGGTCCTTGATAGCGCAGATGGAGGTAGTTGAGCCAGAGGTGGCGTCCAGTCCCATCACCGGAGTGGCGGCGACAGTCAGGCCGACGGAGGACTCCCTGATGGAGGGGGCCAGGAGGTCAGAGATTGACACCCCGCCGAGACAGGAGGGTTCTCAGGGCGCGATAGTCCCGTTCAGGCCCCAAAGGAGTATGGTGACCAGGGGTACGAGTTTCCTGGATAGCAGACAGGATGGGATGGAGACTTCTATGGTGGAAAAGGTCTATAGCAGGAAAAGGCATGTCCTGTCCCCACGGGAAGATGAGCTCCAGCCAGGGGGGCTTGATGATCAGACCGTGGCCAACCCAGATTGGACCTTGACACTTTTCAGGATTCAGGCCCATCTTGTACCCTCCTCGGGGACGGGGATGGGGGAGGATATAGATCTGACGGACGGGACACTTCCCTCGGACGTCAGTCCAGATGGAGTACAGGGGGATCCCACATAATTAATTAATGTCGGTCCTTGCCTGGAACATTCGTGGAGGGTGTTCCATTGGGAGATGGAGGGAGATTAGTGGCGTTCTGAAGAGGGAGAAGTGTGACATTTCTATTCTTCTTGAGACGAAGATTAGAGGGGCGACTATGCTATCTCGCAGGACGCCTGCAAACTGGGCCTAGGCGCCCGCCTACGCTGTATGACCTCCGCCTATGCCGCCAACCTCCGTTGGCCGTCTACTCCACCGCCTACAGAAAAGCGGTGCGGAGAGGGACCGCCTACCGCCTAGGCGGCTAGGCGGGCGCCATTTAGAACACTGTGCGATATGGTTAGGATCTGGGTTCGGTGGAACAAAGATAGTTGGGAGGGGGAACAGGTTCTGATGACAGAGCAGCTTATTGGCATATCCTTTATGAACAAGGGAGGATTCCACTTCATTCTTGGAACAGTTTATGGGCACAATGATAGGCGACTTCGGGAGACCTTGTGGGAGGACATTGTGCGCGTAGGACGTATGGCAGAGCACCTGCATCTCCCCTGCTGCTTATGGGAGACTTCAATGCCATGCTGCATCGACAAGAGAAGGTGGGAGGTCGTCCGGTGCCGGATCCGATCTTATACGACTTCCAGAGGTGTCTCCTCTTGTCTGGACTGAAGGGTCTGGAGAGAGCAGGACACATTTGGACCTGGCACAATAAGGCGGTTCACAACAGGATTGTCTGTCAGTTTGATAGGGCTTTGGAAAATAGCAAATGGTTTCTCTATTTCCCGAATTCCATGGCGGAAGGGCTAGCGGCAGGGACCAACAATCACTCCCCTATCCGGGTTGGTCTCTCTGAGAGGCCCACTTGGAAGATTCGACCATTCCGGTACAACAACGACTGGTACCTTTCTGCTGGATATGAGGAGGTTGTTATGGGAGGGCTGCAGTATACTTGGGAGGGCACGACTCAGTTTCGCATGGTTCACAAACTCAAACAGGTCAAGAGAACTATTCGGAATTGGGTGAAGAAGATGCCGCGGTCTTCCCTGAAGGATAAGGAGGCCGAGCTTCGAGAGGTACAGGAAGTTTTGCAGACTGACATGCTGAGCGGGGAGTTGGCGGCTAGGGAGAGGGACCTGATTGCGGAGGTCAACATCATGAGGCTTCAGCAGGAGATTAGTGCGGCCCAGAGGGCCAAGTGTTCATGGCTCAAGGATGGGGATCGTTGCACCAAGTTCTTCTACGATGTGATCCGTGCCAGACAGCACCGGAATAGCATCCCCAGGCTGCTTAACGGCGAGGGCAGACTTGTTGGAGACCCAGTAGAGATTCAGGAGGAGGCAGTCAGGTTCTATTCTGACTTGTATTAGCAGACTGATTATCCCATCACGTTTTCAGGTCTTGTCACGAAGAGGCTGATGACGCACCATGGGAATAGCTTGCTGTTGGCCCCTGTGAGATTGGAGGAGGTGGAGGCTATTGTGACGAAGGCAGATCCTAATAAGGCTCCGGGGCCTGACGGCTTCTCTTGTGGGTTCTTTAGACGACACTGGGGTGAGCTAAAGTTCTCAGTATTGGAGGCAGTGCAGGAGTTTTTCTTGGAAGGGAAGTATTTGAAGGAGCTGAATCACACATTCTTGACCTTGGTTCCGAAAAAGGAGGGCGCGACATCCCCCGCCGACTTCAGGCCTATTTCGTGTTGTAATTATCTATACAAGATAATTATTCACCTCATGTGTCGTCGTATGGAGGGGATTATGTAGGGCTTGGTGTCTCGGAATCAAACGGCTTTCATCAAGGGGTGCTCGATTGCTGAGCACAGTCTTCTTGCACATGAGATGGTGAGAGATTTCAACAAGCCGGGGGGGATGGAGGCCTGTGTGAAGCTAGATTTGCGGAAAGCTTATGACACGGTCAACATGGACTTCCTTTGCTACCTTATGCTTGCTACGGGGTTTGATGAGAGATGAGTGGCGAGGGTGAGGGAGTGCATATGCTCCCCCACATTTTCGGTCCTCATACAGGGTACTCCATATGGATGCTTCATGAGCAACATGAGACTACGTCAGGGGGATCCTCTTTCCCCGTACCTGTTCACTCTGGTGATAGAGTACTTCACTTGCATGATGGACCTGGCTGTGCATAGTAGGAAGATTGTCCCTCTCTTCAGGCTGGTCAAGCCGGTGGTGTCACACTTGATCTATGTTGACGACCTCTTGGTATTCTTGCATCCATTTATGAGGGGGATGAGGGCGCTTTCAGATATTATGGAGGAGTTTGGGAGGTTGTTCGGTCTTCAGCTGAATAGAGAGGAGCAGGGTTTATTTCAGCTTTCAGTGGACCCTCAAGGAGGAAATGGCCCTTGCTCTGGGAGTGGAGAAAGGAGAGTTACCGGTGAAGTATTTAGGGGTTCCGTTGACGGTCAATTATGCTAGGGATCAGGATTGTCACAGTCTGGTGAATTTTGCCCAAAGGAAAGTGGAAGGCTAGCAGGCAGCTGGACTGTCTTTTGGTGGCCGTATTGAGCTGGTGAGTTTTGTTATTTCTGGCATCGCTATGTTCTGGTTGCAGTCAATCCAGATTCCGGTAGCTACCATAAGGAAGGTGGAGACCATATGTGCTAATTTCATCTGGAGGAAGTATGCATGCGATTGCTTGGGAACAACTCTGCCGGACTCGGGAGGAAGGAGTGGGGTTGCGACCTCTTTGGGCGGTTAGGGAGGCATCTGGGGTGAGGATGGCGTGACAGTTCATCAAGGGAGGTTCGCTTTGGACAGAGTGGCTGGCTAGCAGATGTTTGCGGCGGACGAACTTCTGGACATGCAGGATTGATCACAATTTTTCGGTCTCTTTTAAGGTTATCCTTTGGTGCAGACCGGTTCTACAGTCCGCTATTTGCATGATTATAAAAGATGGAGCGAACACTGATCTCTGGCTCGACCCGTGGATGGGTAATTGTTCCCTTATGGAGATCTTGGGTGCACAGATGGATAGAGAGGCGAGCAGGGGTGAAATGTAGTCGGATCATCAGGGATGGGATCTGGAGGCATGAGGAGTATCCATTCACTGTTCAGTTTGGAGAGGCGATTCGTCAGATCACTATTGATACTAGCCAGCATGCTGACTCCTGGAGATGGGTTGACCCTGGTTCGGATGGAGGGTCAGGGATATTCAGTTTTAAAAGTTGCTACAATCTGGTTCGGACTCCACATGACAGGATTGCGGAGTATGACTTTATGTGGACAAAGGGGATTGCTCGCAAAATGCAGCTTTGCTCATACAGACTCCTTCTAGGCAGGTTGATGACGAGGGACAGACTTCTCAGGTTTGGGTTGCAGATTCCAGACCCGAAGTGCGTACTCTGTTCAGGTGAGGCCGAATCTTTGGGCCACCTATTCTTTGAGTATCCGATGACTTGGCACATATGGTCTGAGCAGTGCATGCGATCGATGGGTGAAGTTGGCAGTGCTAGAGATATACGGGGGATTCTCAGTTGGATCAGAGATCGCCGAGGCATGGACTTTCGCCGAGGCATGGACTCTGGTTGGGCCAAGATTGCTAGAGTTCGACTTGCAGCATCTGTTTGGCATGTCTGGAGGGAGCGTAACAGGCGTATCTTTGAGGGGCTGGTTACTCCGCCTGTAGGAATTCTTCATAATATAGAATTCGATGTATCTGTAATGGCCCTTTAACTGGGGAGGGAGAGATGTGAGAACAGTGTATTGTAATACCTTTACCGCGATTTGCGTGGAATAAAATTTACCCTTATTCTAAAAAAAAATCTTTAAATAGAATCGGGTTCGGATTCTAAGACCAGAACCCAAATGGAATTTGATTCGGTTACAGATTTGGAACTCGAGAAGAATCTGGTCTGGTTTGTATTTTTTATAATAAATCCTGCTCGACGGCCCGATGACAACCCTAATTTCATATGGCAACCTGTCAAAAACAAGACCCTAGGACAACTCTTTGTTTGTAAGTTTGTAACATGTATATCATATGGATATTTATATGCTATCTTGTGCTTTGATTGTTATGGAACTCCAGTACAAAAATGGGAAAAATATTGAAATCAGCATTTGCTAATAGTAACGTATCCTACTCTTCCATGAAAATTAAATTCATGGAGGGCAAGTGCCAAACAAGAACATGAAGAGTGATATCCTACATATAATAGATGTAGCTGATAATCTTAGCATCTTTAATCTTGCAGGTCAATACAAAGCACTCGGCAGAACTTACATAGATCAGCAATAGAAGTTAATATTTTAGTTGATAAGGCTCATAAGGGTATGATTTTCATGTTAGGCATTGTGTTAGCAGAACAAATACAGAAGGTAGTTCTTGTATAGTTGTATTCCAGAAGTTGTTAATCACTTAATTGTGGAAATTTGAAATTGATTCTGAAATATTTCTTAATTGACTCATGAAATCAAATTGGAACCTGTTTTGTTTTTGTAATTTCTAAACTTCATACTTTTTCTGTGACATAATGAGTTGTTTGATTGTTGGGAGTGTTCTCAGTCTATTTTGGAAAAAGAAGAAGTATGAGTTGATAAACATTTAATGCTAGTCTTCTTAGGCTTGCTTTAATGGAGTTAAAATGTAATCTGATTTCAACAAGTTGTGGCACCAGTCTCTTAACTTATAAGAATTGACTTTTTACACTATCAAGGAGAGAGTAATGTTTGCCAAATTAGAAAGAAACGTTTGGGTTTAAGTTGGAGAGGCAACTTATTTTCTGTTCCTATAAGTAAAATGTTTTTTTACAAGTTTTGTGACACCAATGGTCAATTTTACATGTTCAAGGAGCATGGGAGTTTTAGCAAATGCTTATTTCACCATTCCCTTTGTTTTCTCAAGTGTCCTTGATCACCAACTTTGTCGTTGATGTAGATGATTGTAGTTCTCTTTGAGATGTCATATTAGAAGCAACTGACTGACCATCCCTTTTCCTAGCTTACAAGATTTTGTTATGAAGTTTGCATGATGCAGCCCTCGTCATTTAAAGATGTTTCAACCTTGATGTATGTGTTGTACATGTACTTGTTGATATATTGGAGCAATGGAAACTGAAATTAGTGTCATCTTTGTTCCCTCTACTAATACAACGTATCAATATTAGTCATAGTTTACAGTATCGGCCGATATCGATATGGTTTGGCATGTCCCGATCCAATATTGATCGATACAGATACTGACCGATACCGACATCACGAGTCTCTTTTTCAGTCAATTCGAAAAAAAAAGAATTGAAAAGACCAATCAATAAGGGTGTAAAAACATAGAAAAGTTGTAAAAGCATGAAAAAAAGAAAACATATCTATCACAGGTAAACCAATCGACAAGGGTGACTATTTCATTTAATTCCAAAATTTCTAAGAAGTAACATGAAATACTTAAAATTATGCCTAAATATATAAAGTATTTTTTAATTTTTTTTAATAATGTATTAATAATTATTTGTTTTTCGATACCAAAAGATTCGATACTCTGATTCGAAACCGCGGATACTGCCGATATCATCGATCCCTATACTCATAGGAAGGGTCTGATACCGATTCCAATATCGATAGTATGAACCTTGATATTAGTACATTATCACTGTTATCAAAGGTTTTCCTCCTTAGGTGACCTTCTGTGGATGCATTACTAGGAATCTTAGGTGTCCACCTTGACTTAATGTGACCGGATCAGGGCTTTTTTTTAATCTTGAAGGTGGGCCAAGCCCTTGACTTATAGTTATAGATATTACTAGTAACTTAATATAAATATTTAAGGAAGAGTAAATAACATTAGCCTTTCCTACATTGCCCGTTCCATTCCCTTCCATTTTGTGTGCCGTAACCCATCAAATTGTATATCCCTCTCCGACGTCTGTTGCAAGGCGCTAGCAGATTTAGTCTAGACTCCATTCTTCTTCTCTCTTTATATCTCACTCCCTTTCTTTTACTCGTTTTGTTTTTTGTTCTCTGTATGTCCAGTTAGTTATACTCTTGGCAGTTATCTTCATTCAAGAGTTCGTCTAGTTGAAGTTTGAAGAAGTTTGAGTCTTCAACATGAACTCTTGAATGAAGACAACTGCTATAACTAACTTGACATACAGAGAACAAAAAAACAAAAGGAGTATAAGAAAGAGAGCGAGATATAAAGAGAGAAGAAGACTGAGAGTCTAGATTTATTTGCTAGCGCATTGCAATGGACGTCGGAGATGGAGATAAGATATTATGGGTTACAGTACATACAAAATGGAAGGGAAGGGAACGGGCAATATAGGAAAGGCTAATGTTATTTCTTCTTAACTATTTATATTAAGTTACGAGTAATATCTATATAATCATAAGTTATGGCCCACCTTCTAGATTCATAAAAAAATTCCTTAATCGGGTCACACTAAGTCGAGGTGGCTGCCCAAGATTCCTAGGTGATAAAGCATACGCAGATGGTCGCCTATGGCGGGAAACCTTTGATAACACTGATAAGGTACTGATATTGATGCATTGTATTAGTAGAGGGAACAAAGACGACACTAATTTCTGTTTCCAATGTATCAGTGAGTACACGTCTTGCACGTACAGCAAGGTTGAAACTTCTTGGAATGACGAACGATGCATCATGTGCACTTCATAACAAAACCTTGTAAGCTAGGAAAAGGGTTGGTCAGTTAGTCGCTTCTAATATGACGTCTCAAAGAGAATAATGATCATCTACATCAAACGACAAAGTTGATGATCAAGGACAGTTGAAGAAACAAAGGGAATGGTGAAATAAACATAACTCCCAGTCATAATACCTAATACACTCTAATGTTAGTTTTGAGGCCCTAGGCCGTTTTTGTTGCTTGCCTCCTTGGGACCGCATTAACAAGCTAGATCAGTAGCTACTCCCATGTTCATGCATCATAGAGTTATACTAAGCTCCATCAGGTTATATAGTTGTAGCCATGCCTGTGTACTGGGTCAAAAAACAGTAAAATGATTTCACACTTTCGGGAGGTAGTTACTCTGTAAATTTATTCTACATCAATGCCTGTATACCACAACAACAAAACGATTTCTATCGTTATATCTGTAGCGCCGCATTTGAGTTCTACTTTCTGGCCTTGAAATTACAATATGCTGCTGCTATAGTAGTTATGCCAAAATAGAGTGGTATCTGCTGTGAGCCTATGACTTAAAAAAGCCTGGTTTTAATGGGTTTAGAATTTTGTTGAGTTTGCTTGGTTCTGTACTTGTACCTTGTGTTGTTTGATATGGAGATAGTACTCTTTGTTCTAAACTTATTCTCAATTGGGACTAATAACAGTGCAACTAAACTTGAAATTTTTTAACAGTCGAAATGTGTCATTAAGTAGACAGATTATGTGAAGCACCAAAATTGATGTGCTTATGGCCAAGTCTGCTTACCTATTGATTTCTTAAGCAACTTCCTATCAAGTATGTAAAGCCCATTACTATCTCTATCTTCAATTGTTGCCTCCAGATATAAAGCTGTAATGATGGAGGACGTTCCCAAGATTTTTGAAGCTGTTTTCCAGTGCACTCTTGAGGTAGGACTGTACGACTTGTAACAGAATGTTTTTCCTTCTGACAACTTTTTTGTCTTAATCTGTGATCCTCTTTCTGTAGATGATCACCAAAAACTTTGAAGATTATCCGGAGCATCGTCTCAAGTTCTTTTCATTATTACGTTCAGTCGCTACACATTGTTTTCAAGCTTTATATCAGTTATCAAGTCAGGTTAGTTGTAAAGATTTTTCCAACTTTGAGCATGTGGAATGAGCATGCTCTTTCCAAAATATCGAGTTCTTGGGTTTAACTTTTATTTTTTTTATTTTTTGGGCAGCAATTGAAGCTAGTGATGGACTCCATCATTTGGGCTTTTCGGCACACTGAAAGGAACATTGCTGAAACCGGCCTCATTCTTTTGTTGGAGATGTTGAAGAACTTTCAGGTCTGATTTGTGTATATCTGTTGCATCAGAAAAATATGTAGTTTCTCACTAGCCACTACTTGATGTGCTCTTCAACAGGTTTCAGAGTTTTGTAATCAATTTCACAGAACCTACTTCTTGACAATAGAGCAAGAGATATTTGCTGTTTTGACAGACACATTTCACAAGCCAGGATTCAAACTGCATGTTCTAGTGCTTCAGCATCTGTTTTGCCTGGTAACTATTAAAGATTTGTTACCCCTTTTTTGTTGTTGCTATTTTCATTTTTGTGTGTGTTTATTCTGGTTATTGATTCATTGCAGGTGGATTCTGGTTCATTAACTGAGCCATTGTGGGATCCCTCCAGCGTTCCTTATCCCTACCCAAACAATTCAGCGTTTGTCCGTGAATACACCATAAAGCTTTTGGGATCATCATTTCCAAATATGTCAATATCAGAGGTAGCACATCTTACATACGATTCTATCCCTATCTTATTGTCCTTGCTCCTTGGTGGATGTTTTTTACCCCTGTTCTCTGTTCTCTCGTATAGGTGACTCAGTTTGTTGATGGACTTTTTAAGTTGAGAAATGAACCTTCAACCTTTAAGAATCACATTCGAGATTTTCTTGTTCAGTCTAAAGAATTTTCAGCCCAGGTAATAATTAAAATATATGTTGCACGATAAGATTTGTAGTAAAATTTGATCAAGATATGTAGGTTACAATGCCACTTGTTATAAGTGTTTATATTTCTATAAGTTTTATGTTGCGTGGTAAGATTTAATTGTGGTTATTTCTAGAACAAAGCACACGTCTTTTGTTGATTCCTTTTAAATTTAAAAACCACAGGACAACAAAGATCTTTATGCAGAGGAAGCCTCAGCACAGAGAGAGAGGGAACGGCAAAGGATGCTTTCAATTCCGGGACTTATTGCCCCAAGCGAGTTGCAGGACGAGATGGTGGATTCGTAGTGTTCGACATGTTGACGTCGCTAATTCAAGTCTTGTTTTTCACTTCCATTTCCTCATTCCCAGAGGGCACTCACATCATTTGCCTAGCGTCTGCAAAAGTGATAGGAGTAGTGCCCACTTTCATCTGTAGATTTTCTGTTTTTCTGAATAGTCACATTTTTGATAAAATTGAAGGGGGGGAGGAACGAGCACTGAAAATCTCTGCTGCTGCAGGAGCTGTTTGGACTGCTTGTTATACTTGCAGCAATCTGTGATGCATGGGGTTGAAGTAGCAGCAGTTGCTGGTGGCAGGAAGATTAGTGTATTTTTTTTCCTTTTATATAGGGATGTTGGTTGGTTATGGGATTGCTTGTTTTCTTGCGGCTTTTTCTAAGGGCACCCCCACTATTACTAGGGGTCATCACTTACTATGGGACAGCCCAGGTTTGAGGAACTTTTATTGGGGACGTTCCGAAAATTACTTGGGGGCAGCCCAATATTAGGGTTTTTCTCTCTCCTCTCTCGTTCCTCCACCTCCTCCTTCCTCCATTAGGGTTTTTCTCTCGTCGGCAGAGTGGAGCGGCGCCGGCAGAGCCGAGACTCGCCGCAGCCGTTGGGTTGGGGTTCACACGACGGCGCGAGAGGTGGATACGCTGGAGGCTGTCGGCGACGGAGGAGAGGTGGTCGGTGTGTTCGGCGACGGAGAGGTGGACGCACTCGACGGAGGTGAGGTCGGCACCGGCTCGGTGTAGTCGGCTGGCTGCTTGGGGCAGTTGTAGGTTGGAGGCGGCGTCGGAGAGGAGGGTGACGAGGGTGGCGCCGACGAGGGACGCGGCGACGACGAGGTCCTCGACGGCGGGGCGGCTCTCCAAGGCGACGATGAGGCCTTCGCATCTACTGCTGCTGCTGCTGCTTCTTCTCCGAGGACTGCCAACTTGTTGGCAGTTCTAACACATGTTAGGACTGCCAACATGTTGGCAGTCCTAGGACTACCAGTAAGTTGCCAGTCCTAACATATTAGGACTGCCAACAAGTTGGCAGTCCTAGGTCTGCCAGCATGTTGGCAGTCCTACTTGCTGGAAAAAAATGGGCTAATTCCAAGTAAAATTTTTTGATGGCAAACGTGTAATTTTTTGCCCCAAGTAATTGGTGTGGTGCCCTTATAATTAGCCTTTCTTGTAGCCAACCATACTATGTATCATACAGCATGGTTGGTGGTGCTCTTCAACTGCAGTCTTCCCCACAACAATATAAGCTGTAGTCCTGACTATAATAATGGGTTTGTGAATTGAACTTCCCTATTCTTTTACTGGTGACTTGTTTGTCCGAAAAGAAGGATCAACTTCATGAAGATTTCACATGGATTTGTGCATTTGAGTATTGAGTTAATGACCTGGGTGGTCCGATTAAGATTATTTCAAGCTCCCATAAAACCAATGATTGTGATTGTGAAAATTCCAAAGTTGGTACTTTCATAAGTAATATAAAGTTATGTTATAGGTTGTGATTACTTAGAGTAATTACTCTTCTACTGCCAGGGTCTAATCAGGAGGAGAATTCCTTCTCACAGCAGTTTCTACATAACTGCTTTAGCTGCTGCTTAGATAAAGGAAAATATAAAATGCTTTATGTACCTCAAAAAATCCATCCCTCTATGTCCTTCCGTCACGTGGTCCTCATCTATTTGCTCATGTTTTTCCCCCAATTACCTTCCTATTTGCTTGGGTCAATAAGGGAGTGTCATGTGGCGGAGGGATGGAGCTTTTGGAGTTTTTAGATAAATAGTTTGAGGTGGAATATGTAGATGGCATATCTTCTCAGAGAAATACAATGAAATGCAGGAAACATAACCGACTCAAGCATAGAGGATGCTTGACATTACTTTTTGAAAATGTTTTGTTTCATGGGGGCCACGTGTCGCCAACCGATTGGCCTTATAACTTTTGGCCCCACCTGCTCTCTGGCCAATCAGAAGCCGACACGTGGTCTGCGGGTCAAGACTGCGGTTCAAGTCCGTGGATAACGTAGGACCGTTGGTACATTTTAGAGTGATAATATCAGATTGATAGTGTCCCAGGAAGTCGTGGAGTAAGAAAAAAAAAAGGGTAAGAACATCTATACATTCTGGTGAAACATACATGTAGATGTTCACTCAAAAGCATGTATTTATTATCATCTTATATGATCTAATCAGTCCAACCCTCCAAAATATATACAAATGTCAGACTTCGCAAGTCCTCCAACAAGAGAATTATGCTATTGAATGTTGTTTAGTTTGACAAATACTAAACAAAATGGCAACATTAATATTATGCACATTTAATGTCAAAAGTTAATTTGCAAGAATCTTTAAAACAAGAGTAATGCTATATGTACCTCCAATTTATCCCTCCAATTTCTCCCTCCTTACGTGGCAGCCTATGTGGCAGTTTATGTGGCATGAAGGTTAAATGAGTTTCTCTCATTTCCTTTTTTGCTATCATCCAAGATTGGAATCCTCACATTTCTTTTTATTGTAAATGAGTTTCAATTTTGGATGACAATAAAAAGGAAATGTGAGAATTTCAATCTTGGATGATAGTAAAAAAGGAAATGAGAGGAACTCATTTAATCTTCATGCCACATAGACTGCCACGTAAGGAGGGACAAATTGGAGGGATAAATTGGAGGTACATATAGCATTACTCGTAAAACAAACACAACAACGAGCTCCTTGGTATATATATATATGACAAATAATCTGGGTTACTTATTCTCATTAAATTTAATGCATTGAATATAATATTATTAAAAAATAGGTTAAAATTTAAACTACATTAAAATATTTTAAACATTCATGACATAATTAACCACCTACTTCCATGCTTTCATTATGTATAGTATCTATTATACTATTTTCTTAACATATTATACACACCAGTGCTATGTTGTCCGCGGCCACATGTTGTCGTTTCATTGGAGGAGGGCAGAAACCAAATCAGCAATTTCCAGTGGTTTCTAGAACTTTCTTATTCCTTTCTCAAACCCTATATATACAGCTACAGCATGAACAGCAAGAAAGTAATTCATTAACACCACCAAGAAAAACAAGAAGAAGAAGAAGAAGAAGGACTATGAAGAACATCACGGTCGAGACGTTACGGGTCCAGAGGCGATTCACCGTGTGGGTCTGGCCCCACGACACGATCCGCCAGATGAAGGAAGCGATCGAGCGGTGCGAGGACTTCCTGGTGGCCAGCCAGAGCCTCTTCTTCAAGCACGAGCAACTCCACGACCGGAGGCTGGCCGAGACCTACGACGGCCTCTTCGACGCCGACGCCCCGCCGGTCACGCTCCGCATCGACCCCGTCCCGGGACTGCGCCTCCGCCTCACCCTCGTCTCCGACGTCCCCGACATCTGGTTCTCCCTCAGGTGGGACATCAACGAGCCCCTCGCCAACCTCAAGAAGAGGATCCACGAGGCGGAGGGCATCCCCGTCGAGCGCATCGGCTTCGCCGTCCCCTCCGACGAGGACGACGCCGACAGCAAGTCGCTGGCCGACATCGGGGTCACCGACCACCTGCAGATGCGCCTGCTGGTCAAGTCCACCACGGTCAGGGTCGTCGCCACCTCCGCCGAGCACTTCTTGAGCCAGGAGGAGGGCCAGACCGTCGCCGGCTTCCGGGAGGAGCTCCGCTGGGTCCTGCGCCCCCCCGCGCACTGGCAGATTTTGCTGTTCGCCGACGGCGGCGACCGGGAGCTCCTGGACGACTGCGACGACGGCGACGAGCTCTCCGACCAGGGGGTGGCGCCCGACTCGACGCTGTACGCGGTGGTGCACAGGCCCGTCGGCGCCGGGGAGCGGCGGATGTTGGGGGTCAGGATCAGGAGGGCGGGGACCCAGTTGATAGTCTCCCTGGGGGAGCAGGACGCGAGCGAGCCGGTCGTCAGGCTCAAGGAGAGGTTGGTCAGGGGGCCCCACTGCGACGCCGACGTCCCCGCGAGGTGGGTCGCGCTGTTCCTCGGCGGCTGGGAGCTCCGGGACGACTGGCCGTTGGGTTACTACTGCGCATGGGACGACTGTCTGGTGCTGAAATGGGAGGTCACGCCCGTGCCGGGCGTGGTGGTCCGACTGACGATCGTGATCTCCGGCGCCGGCGGCAACGTCCCCCCCGGCGAACTCATCTTGGAGCGAGTCGACCTGACCGAGACGGTCGGCAGCCTCAGGGAGAGGATCGCAGCGTTGCTGTGCGTCCTGCCGGAGCGGGTCAAGGTGTCGTCCGCCGCCGGAGGGGAGGAGCTTTGGGACGACGGCGAGGAGTTGGGCTTCTGCGGAGTGGCCGACCGTCCGGTGCTGAGGGTGGCGGTCAAGGTCCGGCTGACGGTCCGGGACGCCGACGGCGGCCGCGCTTTCGACGTGCTGGGCGACCCGACGCAGTCCGTCGGTACGCTCAAGGAGGGGATACGTGACGCCCTACGCTTTCTTGCGGACGGCGTGCAGATGACGATGATGGTGACGACAGCGACGATGTCGTTGTTCGTCGGCGAGCGCGAGCTTGAGGACGTCGACAGGACGTTGGACAGTTACCGAGTGACCGACGGTTCGGTGGTGAAGATGCAGTTGGTGAGAGGCGCAGGCTGTTAAGAACGTACGTACGTACGGAGGGACCATGCATGCATGCAGGAATATCTTCTTAGTACGTACGTACTTACTTAGGGTTTGAACAGTTTTAACTTCTCGATCTCCTGTGTGATGTTTTGATTCTGCGTCTATACTTTCCTACTACTGAATATTGTCAGATATATAGTTGACATAGATTCTTCCAAGAATCTACGTACTTTGTTGATTTTTCCTCGCTAGCTAGCACGTAGTGATGATGTGTGGACAAAAAACCTATAAAAAAGAAGTTACATATACATGACCTTCAATATATTAGTGAAATTTGTTATTTTAAATTGCCCTCTTCCACAATATATATATATATATATATATATATATATATATATATATATATATATATATATATATGAGAGAGAGAGTGATCTGTGTTCGTAACTATTCCAAAACAAATTCGAAATAACAGTCATTGCATTATCTTTTTAACCATACACATTAGTTCAAAATCTTACAAAAATTTTAGTCGTTTAAGGACATAATTTGTACGTAAAAAATATATCAAATGACTGCTAGTTTGAAACTATTTAGAGATGTTTAAGAGCGAGAATCACACACACACATATATCTGGGGAGCACGTTCGCAAGAAAGAAAATAGCGCGCGCGTGCGCGCACAAAAAAAAAAAAAAAAAGGAATATGTAACAAATGCCATCAGATAACCACAACATAATTCTCCACTACAGTAGTATGACAATGACAAACAGGGCCTACTCTGTAGCACGTCAAAACACACTTCCAGATCTAACCGATTAAGAATGTTTTAGAGACTGTCAAAGTCCTAAATTTACATCAGTCCATCCATAGCTGGCAAAATGGAGCACTGATTCAAGAGTGGGCTCTGCTCTTCGCATAGTTTGAAGAAACATATATGCAACTTCCAGAGTGGGCTCTGCTCTTCGCATATTTTTCTACGTATGCCTGCACAAAGAAAAGGAAAGTCAAGTCAGAATAGCAAGAAAGCATATATAGTACTCGCAACATCTTACATGACCAACCACCTATGAAAAAAATATCTACATGAAAAAGAAACTAAAAACTGATTCACAAATTTTGAACTTCTAAAAAAACCATTGTGGATACAAATTCTTAGTTCAAGAGAACATCTTAGACTTGCCAAAGGATTCAAAGATGATGTTAAGCTCTGGAACAAGAAGATGTTGGGTTTTTGGCCTTTTTATATTGGAATTTTAGTCCTACATCGGCTAGGTCAAAGGAGCTGTATCTCTATATATTAGCTATACTCTTTTAGAGATGCACATGTGGTGTGGAGACATGGGTGTGCCATGTGGGATTATTTTTCTAATGGAAAAAAGGCTAAATCAACAATTGAAAGCATTCAAGCTTTTTGCTCTAGGGAAATTTATTTCCATGTGAGCTAAATCCCGTAGGGGCTTAGCGACTCGGACTTGGACACGGACACGGGCTCATGAAGCGTTTTGTTGGCGCTCGTTGCGCGAGCCACATGCGCAGCCGGTTGAGCTGCCAGGTTGCAGGCTA
This sequence comes from Iris pallida, assembly GCA_029216955.1. Lineage (NCBI taxonomy): Eukaryota > Viridiplantae > Streptophyta > Magnoliopsida > Asparagales > Iridaceae > Iris > Iris pallida. The sequence continues at coordinate 3,379,057 of JANAVB010035420.1, read as the reverse complement.
GGTTGCAGGCCAGGTTGCGTGGCCAGGTGCGCGCACAGGTGTGCGCCCAGTTGCTCGGGTGGTGCAGGGTGCGTAGTGTTAGAAGCATATAACAAAATATAGCAAAGTAACAAAGTGGCAAGGAGTAGATAGCAAATAACAACAAACAAATGACTAGCAATACAAACACCAATCAACCGGAGCCAAGCACTGTTCAAATAGTTTAGGAATGCTGTGTGTTTATTCATTGAAATGTTGTGCCTTTATATAGGCTAGAGAATGAAGAGTTGCTAGCTAAAGAATAGGAAACTTGTGGTTACAAGCAAACAAAGGAACCTGAGCTCCTAAAGAATTGGTCACCCAACGTTCACTTGAATGTTTGGTTTGAATCATTATCCAACACTCTCCCTTGATTCAAAGTCTACAACACCAAGGAGATCTCTGAATTTGACGAACTTTTCATAGGATAATGCTTTAGTGAAGCCATCGGCGATTTGATCGAGCAGTACTTCATCTCAACGACTTCTTTTGTAACAGCTTCGCGTATGAAATGGTGACGGAGCTCAATGTGTTTTGCCTGCCATGCATGGAAGGATGGATTCTTTGCCATACAAATTGTTGCCTTGTTGTCGCAATAGATAGGAGTTGGAGATGTTTGACTCTCGAACAGATCTTCCATGATTCTTCTCATCCATGTAGCTTGGCAAACATTTGAAGTTGCAGCAACATATTCAGCTTCGGAAGAAGATAGTGCGACGTTTTTTTTGCTTCTTTGACATCCATGAGACCGTACCCGAACCAAGGTTGAAGATGAATCCACTTGTACTCTTAAGGTCTTCTAGGGAACCTGCCTAATCACTGTCAGTAAAACCAATTAACTTAAAAATTAAGGAAGGATAATACCAAATCCCATAGTTCTTGGTTGCATGAATGTAGCGGAGAATGCGTTTTGCTGCTCTAAGATGATGTTTAGAAGGTTTGTGCATGAACCTCGATATTAAACTTACTGCAAAAATAATATCAGGACGAGAATGCGTTAAGAACATTAATCCTCCAACAAGCATTCTAAAATAATTTTCATCAGCTTTTTCTGTTCCATCTTCTAAAACCAACTTCACATTTGAATTCATTGGAGTAGAACATCCTTTACAATTTTTCATCTAAAATTTATTAAGTAAATTAAAGCATACCTCTCTTGAGAGACAAAAATACCACTTGTTGTTTGTTGGACCTGAAGACCAAGAAAATATTGCAATAATCCTATAGATCTCACATTTCAAACTCATTCATCATAATTGTTCTAAATTCCTCAATAAGAGATGAGGAAGAACCCGTGTATATTATGTCATCCACATAAACACAGACAATAAGTATTTTATCATTACCTTGTGTCTTCACGTATAATGTAGGCTCATTATCACTTCTGTGAAATTCGTGTTTATGAAGATAAGAGTCAAGTCGACTATACCATGCTCGTGGTGCTTGTTTCAGTCATACAACGCCTTTTTTAATTTGTAGACTTTACTCTCCTTACCTTTGATCACAAAATCCTGTGGTTGATCAACATATACATCCTCGTTCAAATAACCATTTAAAAAAGCAGATTTAACATCAAATTGAAAAACATTCCACTTTATATAAGCTGCTAGAGCTAAAATTAGTCTAACAGTTTCTAAGCGAGCAACAGGTGAAAAGTTTCATAAAAGTCGATACCATATACCTGCACATATCCTTTAGCAACTAGACGTGCTTTATACATTTTTACGTTACCTTCTCCGTCATATTTTACCTTGTACACCCATTTGACCCCGATTGTGTCTTTTCCATGGGGCAAATCTGTCAGTTCCCACGTTTGGTTCTTTTCAATTGCTGTAATTTCTTCTTTTATTGAATTTTCCCATTCTTTTTTTCCATGTGCTTCTTCGTAGCAAATTGGTTCTGCAACCATTAAAGCAAATTGACATGAAGCATAAATTTCTGATAAGGATCTTATCTTTCTTGGATGACTTTCTTCATCAGAAGCTGAAGGACTTCTGTTTACAGGATAAGAACTAGTTGGTGTTGTCGATGAAGATGATGAAGATGTGACCGGTGAAGCAGTTCTATTTGTAGGAGAAGCAATTGATGGAGATGCTGATATAGATGCAATCGATGTCGAAGACGTTGGTTGGGTCATAACCTCTTCATGTGGTATAAATCCTTGATCACCAGTCTTCTGAACCTGTTTACTATCACTCCACATCCAACTAGCATTTTCATCAAAAATTACATCTCTACTAGTAACTAACTTTTTGGTTATTGGATTATATAATCGATATGCTTTTGATTCATTAATGTAACCAATAAGAATGCATTTTTCACTTTTATCATCTAATTTTCTACGAATTTGAGGATGAACAAATGCATAAGCAATACAACCAAATACCTTGAGATGACTTACTCCTGGTTTTCTTCCAAACCAAGATTCATATGGTGTCATCTTTTGTACAGCTTTTGTTGGCGAGCGATATAGTAAATATACCGAAGTTGCCACAGCTTCTGCCCAATAATCATTGGGTAGGTTCTTTTCTTTCATCATGCTTCGAGCCATCTCCATAATGGTTCTATTCTTTCTCTCAGCCACTCCATTTTGTTCAGGTGTGTACTTCACCGTAAGCTGCCTGAATATACCATTTTTTTTACAAAAAATGTTAAAGTCATTTGATAAGAATTCTCCTCCTCTGTCAGTTCTGAGGATCTTTATAGCATTTCCACTTTGCTTTTCAGCAAAAGCCTTGAACTCCTGAAACTTAGAAAATGCTTCAGACTTTTTTGACAAAAAATACCCAACTCATTCGAGAAAAATCATCAGTTAAGAGTAAAAAATATCTATTCTTATTCAATGATAAAGTCTGCATTGGACCACAAATGTCAGCATGAATAAGTTATAGAGGATTATTAGATCTCCATGACTTTACAACAGGAAAAAAAGTACGATGTTATTTTCCATAAACACAACCTTCACAAACAGTATCAACGCATTCAATTCCTTGTAAGCCTATAGAACCATTTTTTTTCTGACGTAACAACTTTAAACCATTGAAATGTAAATGGCCATAACGTAAATGCCATAACTGGGACTCATTCTTCGTATTAGAAACTAAAGCATAATTATCAAGACATGAAATTTCAAGAGGAAATATTTTATTTTCAGCCATATGAATCTTTAACGTGGTCCTATCAGAATTTTTAGACGTAATAAAACATGTATCATTTTTGAAGGTAATTGAATAACCCTTTGCAATCAACTGACCCACACTTATCAAATTATGAGCAAGACTAGGAATATAAAATACATCATGGATTACCTTTTCCATACCTGGCTTTGTTTTTACTGCAACTGTACCTTTTTCTTCAATTTGCATGACTGCATTATTTAACTACCAAAATACATGGATTTACCGACGGCCTTATCCGTCGGTATTCTGTCGCCAAAAATAAATACCGACGGATTATCGACGGATATTTTGGTAAAACAGCCGTCGAAAATAACCTCGTCGCTAAAACATATCCGTCGCTACTCCGTCGCTCAGCGACGACTTAGCGACGGAATACCGTCGGCGCATTTAAATATATATAGCGACGGATTACCGACTAGCTTTCGTCGAAACATGTATCAGGATATAGGGTTAGCGACGGAAAACTCCGTCGCTAAAGAGTCGGCAAAACCGTATCAGTGATTTTCTGATACGCAATTTCCGTCGCTAATCCGTCGTAAATTTGTCGGTAAAAGCGTATCAGCGACAAAACATCCGTCGCTAACAGCAAAATTTATAGACATCAAACAGAACTAGGTCGACGGACGTTCCGTCGCTAAACCGTCGCTCAATGTAAAATTCTCCAGGTAGCGACGGATATTGCGTCGCCAATCCGTCGATACATTAAAACTCCTACAGATAGCGACGGATGGTCCGTCGCCAATCCGTCGCTTTATTGAAATACTCCAGGTAGCGACGGTTTTTTCCGTCGCTACTCCGTCGCTAAACTCAGTTTTTCCAGTTAGCGACGGACTATCCGTCGCTGAGTGGTCGCCAGTCCGTCGCTAACTTCTAATTTTTGAAAAAAAAATACTGAAAACAGACTCTTTCCTGTTTGTGCAACACATCCAACACAATATCAAACATGCAAAATATCCATATACAACACCATATATCCATATCCAACACGAATATCCAACGTATCCAATATCCAACACCATATATCCATATGCAAAATATCCATATCCGACACCAATATCCAACGTATCCAATATCCAACAAAATATTACCAACACAATATATCCAATATCCAACATTAAATTATCCAAACATAAAAAAAATATCCGAACATACAATGTATCCAAATGTCTACAAAAATTTCGGCAGCACCTCCTTTGTATATCAGATCATCGCTTATAACCCAGCGTAGGTATATATCCAAAAATCACATAGACGAAATATGCACATACGAATTTAATGCACACCAATTATCCAAGAAAAGACATCAATTATACTGAAGAGTAACCTAATATCCGTCGTTATACTGAAAATTTATCTTCAAGTGTGAGAACGGATGGCTCAGAATACACAACCCAAAATTCATTCTAGCATACATTAGTGTGAATCATCTATGTTCTGTACATATGGTGTAGTATATGATCTTATCGTATATAGTATTTGAAGAACATAACAGAATCAAGATGAACTCACATAATGTAATACTAAGACATCATCTACTACTATATAAGATATAGTGATAGGTTGTCGTATCATCATTGCCGAGGGATGAGGGTCGGAAGACAGTCAACTTTATCTACGGCTACATAGTTTCTGCCTCGCCAGTCGAATGGCTGCAAGTACTATGTCCGGATCACCATGTCGTACCGTAGTTCAAATGGAGCTGGAATGGAGCCAAAATACAGTACTACTTCACCATGTCGTACCATTTTACTCTCTCTCTCTCCTCCCCCCCTCCGGTGCTCTCACTCTCTCCGGCGCTCTCACACTACTAATTCCTATGTGTTTTAAGTGTGAGAACGGATGGCTCAGAACACAACCCAAGATTCATTCTAGCATACATTAGTGTGAATCATCTATATTCTGTATACATATCGTGTAGTATATGTTAACCTTATCGTATCTAGTATCTGAAGGACGTACGTAACAGAATCAAGATGAACTCACTAATGTAATACTAAGACATCATCTACTACTATATAAGATATAGTGATAGGTTGTCGTATCATCATTGCCGAGGGATGAGGGTCGGAGGACAGGCAACTTTATCTACGGCAACAAAGTTTCTGCCTCGCCAGTCGAATGGCTGCAGGGAATATCCGTCACCATGTCGTACCGTAGATTAATACAATTAATGGAGCTGGAAATATCCGTCGCTAACCGGTAACTAGTCCGTCGCTAACTGAGATTGTCACATACACATATGTATATCACAGCTAGATGTATAGATATATACATCTATACAGAAGCACACAACTGATAGAACTCGCACTGTCCTTGAGACAGTGAACATATACACCATGAATCCAAACCCCATATATATTCACATTTACTAATCCAAACACCACCAAACTAATGGAACACCCAATATGGATAACACATTATTTAGCCAATATATAAACT